>CM021107.1:114782930-114907831 GCA_007115665.2 Sequoiadendron giganteum | reverse complement strand
AGTATTCTTGTACCTTTTGCACACCCAGGGTTCCCACAGTGTTTAATGTTCTGAAATCGCCTTGGAAGGCTATCGGGTAGACCAGGTATGAACACATGTGGAAACGGTGCTCTTCTAGAAACCCGGTGAATTGTTGGTGGAGTGTGTCACTGATCAGGGAGGCCCAGTCGTAACGTTCTTTTCTGCTGATTATCTTGCCAATAATGTAGAACATCCACGGCTGGAAGGATTTTCCCTCCTCTTGTCCGGTGACTCTGCTGAGTAGGGTGATTAGCACTCCGTACTCGTCTTTGAATTCTCCTCTACCAACTACTCTGGGCAAACTGTTCCTCTTTGTTTTCAGCCAATGTTCAGCCATTATAAGCGAACACTTGTCTTTTGAAGCCTCGAATGCCTTTTCGCATTCTGTCACTGATATGACCTTCTTGGTAGAGCATGGTGGGATTGCAAAACAAGTCTCTATGTCTACTGGCTTCAAGCTGCAAATCACCCTCCCGTCAACTGACAGGATCTCTCTTGTAGTCGGGTTGTAATGCTTAATGCAAGCAATTACAAGCTCGATGCTTTGTAAGGTGATTGGAATAGATGCTGCTTGAAACAAACCGGATTCTTCGATGTTCTGCAATGTGATTTGATTCATGCCCTCCAAGTCTTCAGAACTGACCTCTGGATGTTTCTGCCATAAGTCTGTATCAGTCGTTTTCAGGTAATCATGGTATAAGACTGTTTTGGTCTTGTATTGTACCTGAGAGTACTGCATTCTGAAAACCTTGAATATTGACTGGGCACTTGACCCTGTTCTGACACTTTTTTGGAAATGCTAAAAATAGCCTCGCCGGGGGTAGTTTTTACGAAAAAATCTGAGACATGGGTTTTGTTAAGAATGATTTTCTAAACAGACCCAAATCGTCAGAAATTCGAAAAAACGAGTTTTTCTTTGACATGCAAGAGCCCTTCGGTGGCAGAGGCAGCGAGGGCACCAGAAAGTGATTTTTCTCAAAAAAATCTAACACATGGGTTTTGTTCGTGCTTCAGAGCCAAACAAACCCAGTTTGTCCATTTTTCAATATTATGACATTTTCCGGAAACCCTAAAAAATAGGGGCAGCAGGGCTACTTTTTTTGAAAAAATCTACCATGTGGGTTTTGTTGAAAAAGCTGTGTTGATCATACCCAGTTGGTCAGATCTGTGAAAATCTGTCGTTTCCTGTGACATGCAAAAGAAATATAGACAGAAGTAGAGGAAATAGACCGAAGATGGATTGGAAGTTATAAACTGCCACTTGTAATAATCTGTCTCTGGAAACAATCTTGGGAGAAGAATGCTTTTACTGCCAATTATCTTCAAAAATATTGAAGATCCGTTCAAAACCCCTGCCAGATCTTGAAAACTTGTTCTTAGGAGCTACTTGATGTTTTATCCTTCAACCTGCAAAAAAGAATAATGAGGAAAAGGGACGCCTAGCATGAATATAAAGCAATTAGGGTTAAGATCCACAAAGTATGGAAGATAACTCATTATTCAGTCCTGATTTGGAGTTCCAAAAGATGATTTCCACTGATTGTGGAGTGTTTTTCTCTTTTTTGGCTCCAAATTTGCTAACTCAAGTCAACATTTCTGTTTGACTTTCCTTTAGGCGTCCAACCTTGAGTTTGATCTTTTTGCTTATTTTGCAAGCTGAAGTGCTCCTGTTTGATCTTCGATTCAGGTTGCTCAGTTGATCTCGAGCAGTATCTGACAGTTCTGTTGTTGAGGCAGGATCAATGTGACTAGATATGCCTGGGAGAGGTTAGCTCAGAAAACTGAGTTTAGGCCTCCAGAAAGAAGGGCGCCTTTTCTTGAAAGGGGCGCTTTTGACAATGCCTTAGTCAATTTTTCTGACTCGTTCTTCGTTTTGACCTTTTCAGACCCTCTTTGCTTTGATCTGACGTTCCCGATGTTTGATGAATCGGATGATTCTGCTTGATGATGTGTCGGGTAGCTGGTTCAGTCTTGTTCACGATGCCTGACTTTGCAGTGGCAGCTGGCAAGTTTTGGGCCTCCAAACTAAAGGGCGCCCCTGGCCAGCAGGGGCGCTTTTAGCTTTTGCCTAGTTTTATCTTGGTTGTGGACTGCCAGCCTTTGACCTTCTTCATCGGTCGATTGATTTGTCGGAAGTTCTTGCTGATAGTCTCGCTGACGAGATAGGTCATAGCTGAGAAGGTCGTCTTGGGAGGTAGTGAAGATTCCGGCTGAATCTGGACACCTTTAGGAAAGGGCGCCTTTCCTTGAGAGGGGCGCTTTTAGCCATGCCTTAGCCATTTTCTGGCTTATCTTTCCAGTTTTTCAAATTTGGCTTTTTCTGCTTGATCTCGTCTCGTGATCGTCTGGTGTGTCTTGTGGACTTGCTGTTAGATTGATCACGTAGCCGGGAGGAAGCTGGAAAGATATCATGTATAAAGCTACAGCTCTTGGATTCATCTGATGTCTGCAACTGAGGGGCGCCCCTGGCCAGCAGGGGCGCTTTTACCTTGAAGCTTTCAGATTTGGCACTTCTGTCGTCAATGGATCCTCCATACTTCGCTGACGGTTGGTCAATGATTGTTGAATCGGATAATCTTGCTGATTGTTTCGTTGTCGAGCTAGTATGAAAGTGAAGAGGACGACTGTTTTGACACTGCCAGATGTTTTGATCTGCCCTCTAAGGTTCAAGGGCGCCTTTCTTCAAGAGGGGCGCTTTTAACCACTGTAGACTATGTTTTGCCTTGGTAGACAAAGCGTGCACCTTCCAGACTTAGCCAAATTTTGGCCTTTTCCGTTTTGAGAATCTCCTTCGTTGAACTTCATCATTTTTATCTTTTTTCGCCATGGTTTCTTCGTTGAAGCTTTTGAGGTTTAGCTTTCAGCACCTGGTACTGGCCAATCTGCCATTAATGGCTGCGGAGCTCCTAACTTTGTTCCTGAAAAATAGAAATAGACCCACCAGAGTAAAACATATTTTTTGATAATTCTGACTTGATCAGTGTGATCGTGAAGGCAATTAAGCCTATCAGAATTATTTTCAATCATTTCCGGGAAGGTCCTATTTTTTAGGGTTTCCACAAAAATAGGGGTGTAAAACCCTAATTTTTCGTTTTTTCAAAATTTTAACCATAGGTTCCTTGACAGAAACCCACAAGGATTTCATATTTGGTTTGACCTAAAACATACTTTAGATGGCATTTTTACGTTGTTTAGCTCAATTTAAGCAGAATGCCAAAAATTTCATTTTGGGTATAACAATTACAAATGAGCTTAAAGCTCTTATTTATAGACTTCAAGGAGTAGGCAAACCTAAAATCACCTTGAGTCAACTAAAGTCTTGCAATGCATGCAAGATCTTATTCCTAAACCCTAATTGAATGAAACTATACAGTTAACTGGGAAACTATCATCAGTTAACTGAAACATCTAATCTAAATGGACAAGGTGCAACATGCACGTCCTTATTGAAAGCAAGTCAACTGGAATGCTATCATCAGTCAACTGAAAAATCTAATCTAATCTCCAAGTATATGTAGATGTTTCCAAGAAAGACATGCATGCAATGTATAACAGCAAGTTAACTCGGAAAGAAGCCTCGAGTTAACTACTTCTGATGACTCATCATTGTAAGCAACTGCATGGTCTAACTGAACATCTACTCCAAGTTTATCATCTCCTCCAGGAATTTATCAATAGTATCATCATCTGGCACTTTGACGCTGTCCACGATGATTAACTGCTTGTCCAACTCTTTGTCTCCCTCTCGGATCTCCCTCTGACTATCTCTAACCTCTGTGGTCACCTTTTTGAAACTGATAGTCAGCATTGTAAACTCCTCCATCTTGGACGCCTCTAGCCCTCCACATAGGTTATCACGAACTAACTCTTCGAACTCAGCTTGAACTGCCTCTAACTCGGCGTAGGTACCATCCTCATGCCGATAATGACATGGGATCTGAGTGATGTACTCGCTAATGAAACGAAGAGCTGCAACAACCTTTTGCTGAATCATGCTAATCTTAGCAGAAATCCTGTCATATGTCTCCACCCTGCAAAGATATAATTCTCTCCAAGTGAAGACCTTCTTCTCATCTCCATCTGCTTCAATGGCGTCATAGATTCCTGCAAGCTGTGATATCAAAATCAGGTCCTTCGGCTTACGCTCGGCTATGCAAATCTCGAGCTCCTGAATTCTCTGGCGAAGACTATGTGCGTCAACCCTCAACTGATATAGCTCTATGAGGAGGTGTCGACTAGCAACAATAAAGTCTTCAATCCAGGTATCCAGTAGCTTTCCTCGATTAACCAAGTGTTGAATCTTTTGCTGTTCTGTGGCGGTTTCTCGAAGTTGTGGAAGTAAAGGTGCTTGACCCTCGTTGCCATGAAGCAAACCCGAGATGTACCTGCGAAGTTGTCTGATTTCAGCCTTGAGAACTGCCTTATCCTCACCATCTTTCATGACGCGCTCCTCTAGATTACTCGCAACAACTTTGAATAGATTCATGTCGGTGTGTCGAGTATTCTTACCCAGATTAGTTTTGACGAAGGTAAAATCACCAACATCAACTTCATCCAAGTATGTCTTTTGGAGGAGTAGCAACCTCTATGACGATCTTTGCCTCAAGATTCTTCTCAATATTTATCTGCTTTCTGGCCCTCTTATTCAACCTGTTCTGATAGGGCTCACCAAACTCAGACAAATCAAGATTATATGAAGGCATACGCCTCTCCCTCTCCAATGACTTCTTGAGCCAAGATGAATAAGGAATACTGTCCTCTCGAGGTGGAGTCGTTTCTACTGTATTAGCTGCTGGCAAATCCACTGGTATGCAGGTCTCATGTATCGAAATCTCAGGCTCCGAATCAATATCTATGGGAGATGAGTGCGCCCAAAAAGGTGAACCTGGAGATGACAACCCGGCCTCAGTCTGAATAACTGGCTCTGGAAGTACTGTCTCTGCAACTGGAAGTGTTGGCTCTTGAAGTACTGTCTCTACAACTGGAAGTGTTGGCTCCTTCTCAACCTGTTTCCTTTTGGTGATGCTTTTTCCTTTTGAATTAATTCCCATCTTAACCCCTTCACGCGGCCTCATAGTAACCTTGACTCGAGGTTTAGCTCTAGAAGTAGAAGGTAAAGAAGAAGCTACCACTGCTGGCGGCTCTGTAACTGGGATCACCCTTCGCTTCCGCTTGCTCTCAAGGAAGTACATGGTGGTTTTGATAACAGACCTGGATAAGTCTTTCACTGAAGTGTTCAATGGAACATACCAATCAGGTTGGCGAAGTGGCTGGCGAGCAACTTGATCTCTAATGAATTAATGAAGTAGTATCTCGCCATCAACATCAGACAAACCTTCCACATCCTCTGATAAAAAATCAGCAATCTGTGGAACAGTAAGCCTACAATAATGACGACGGCGCACCTCAAATTCATCCTCACAATTGACCCAAAAGTCCTCAAGCGCTGCCGAATGTGAAACATTTCGCTCCAACCTTGCTGAATAATGACCCAACGGATCATAGGCACGCTTCTGAGGAAAACACCCAAGCTGAAGTTTCTCTAACTCGTGTGCCATTAACTTGCAATCAGCAGCTGTTTTGCATTTGTAGATACCTAACTCAAACGGAAAGGTGAAAGCTGGCTTATGTCGATTGCGAAGAAAAGTGTGAACCTCATGTGCCTGTCTCATGAACTCCATGAAAAGAACCTTATCCGATGGGTACCTCGGTAGCATCAGAGGCTCTCCTGTATATCCATATACACGAATATATGTGAAAGTAGGAAATTGGATAAACCAATCTGCCCAACTCTCCATTGCTGATTGTGCCTCCGTAGAAATCCTCACATGCATCTCGTTATCTAAACTTCTGACTGTTCTCATAAGAAAGTGATCATTCACTGCTGTAAAGTCTTGTTCAGCTTTCGAAAACTCCAACTGAGGGTAGTATTCGTACACTCGCTGAACACCCAGAACTCCATCGGTCGTTAATAATTTAAAGCTGCCTTGAAATGCAACTAAGTAAATGTAGAAACCCTTATTTCCCCCTGATATTGATTATGACTGAAGTTTTATGTTTTTCTGACGTTTTTGGTTTTTTTTTTTTGCAATTTTTGAGTTTTTTGAACAATAAATGAATGGTACGACTTTTGCAAATAATTGAAATAAATTCAATAAGATTATCTAACTCCGAGAATCTACTGAATGTAATGCAAATACTTATGCCAGATCATTTATTACTCTTCCAGGATGATTACAAAAATGTCTGATAACGTGCAATAAGAAAACAATAATTTTTATTGAGAAAGCCTGGAAAAATCAGCGAGCTGTAGATGAAGAAATCTGGTACGGCTGCAATGATCACTCCTTTCTCCCTCCATCTGGTGATCCTCAATGATGCCAGGAAGATATGCGCCCAAACTGGTAATGGCAGACTGAAGCTGAAGTAGGCAATTTGCCTCTGGAAGGTGGTACGCCCCTTTGTGGAGAGGTACGGCCTGGTACAGAATGGTACGGCCAAGTACAGCAGCAAATAGAATAGGTACGGTTTCCTTTAAAGCCTCCAGAATATCAATAAGAAAGGGCGCCTTGATTGCAGTAAGTTTTCCAGATGAAACCTAAGCTGAAACTCTGTAAATAAATAATCTCTGAAGTCTGTGATCTCTCCTGGATGAAGAAACCTCTGTGCTGGCAATAAATCAGATGTTATTTCACACCCTCTAAACTGCTTCGATGGAGATGGCTCGTTCCCCAAAGAATTTCGAACTTGAAACCCTAAAGCTTCTTGCTCAGATAAAACTTGATCAATTTCAATTCATAAAAATGGCATAATGCTCAAAACCCAAGGCAAAACCCTCTTTATGCTGAAAAGTGCGATTTCCTTAAGAATAGGGTTTTAATAAAATATTCATATTTTAATCTTTTAATATTTCAATAGTCACAGCTGAATATTTCAATATAATTTAATTGTCACTTTTGGCCCCTTCTGATGATGGGCGCACCCCTCAAGGCAAATCACTTAAGTTATAATATAACATTATAACGTTATATTATAAATCATTAAATAATTAATATTTAATCAATATAATTAAATATTAATATCTCCCTCGTTACTCATCTGATTACTGATCCGTCTGATGCTGACGAACTCAGAAGTGATTCCGGATACTGCCAAAGCCATACTGCTAAAAATAGCAGGGGTCCCACACTGCCTGCCCGGAACTGCTAAAAATAGCAATTCAGCAAAAAGTCTCCGATTGAGCCAAAACGAAAGACTACTGATCAATCTCTGCTAACTGAAGCTGAGCCAAGCTCCGAAGTGACCCTCTATCCAGTCTATCAGCCTACGAGGTTCGTGTAATAGGCCAATCCTGTACTCCGAGAGATGTCACTCAGAAGGGGACATGACAGTAAACCAGAAAGGTTACCATATGGAATTCGTGAATCTTTAGGAACTCTGTAATCTGCTGGTGAAGACACTCGCTGATAAACATGGCCCAGTCAAATGTTTCTTTTTTATCAATAACTCGTGAGATGATGTAGAACATCCATGTTCGGAAAACGCTTGCATCTTCAAAACCTGCTAACCGGTTAAGGAAAGTTATCAAAATAGCAATCTCGTCCTTGAAATCCCCACGTGCAATCTTCCTTGGCATGTTGGTTTTCTGAATTTTCAACCACCGTTGAGCTACTTTCTTCTGTGATCTATCCTTGTCCTCCTCCCATATTCTGTCACAATCTGAAATGGATACAGCGAAATGATCTGAACGTGGAGGAATAGAAAAACATTTTTCTATATCCCTCGGCTTAAGGCTACAAATAATCCTTCCATCTGTCGATCTGATTTGTCTGGTAGATGAGTCATAATGCTTGACACAAGCAAGTACGAACTCAAGATCAAAGACTGAGATAGGAATGGACGCCGCTGCAAATATCCCTGAACGTTCAAGATTTTTGATTGTAGTACTGCTGATACCCTCCAATGAGTTCAGATTGACGATGGGAAAAACATGACTTAAGTCGGTATCGGTAGTTTTCAGAAAGTTATGAAGAAAGACCTGTTTGGCCTTATAATCTATGGGATTATACTGCATTCTGAAAAACTAGACTTTTGACTGTAAAGTCGGGTATGTTTGGACAACTTTGGAAAAACTGAAAAAGCTCGAGGATAGGCTAAAAATAGCAAGGGGAAGTGAATTTTTTCGGACAAATTCTAAGATATGGGTTTTGTGCAGAATCAAATTCTAATGCAACCCAGAATGTCAGAATTTCGAAAAAATGGGATTTAGGCTTGCATGCAAAAGGTTTTCGGTTGAGATTTGAATTGGCAGTTAGGGGCACTGGGGGCAATTTTTCCCGCGAAAATCTGGAACATGGGTTTTGTGTAGAAATGGATCCTAAAACAACCCAGATCAACAGATTTGCGAAAAAATGTGATTTAGGCCCACATGCAAAGAGAATTCTGGAAAAAAGCACAGTGCTTCTAGAAAAGAGGCAACGGGGCAATTTTCACAAAATAATCTAAGACATGGGTATTGTTGTTGATGCTGAAATACTCGAACCCAGATGATGCTTTTCTGAAAAATCTGCCGTTTTCTTTGACATGCGAAGAAAACCTAAGACGAGAATAGAAGAAAGTAAGACAGAAGAATAGAAGTTTTATTTTTTGTTTTCTCTCTTCTTCTGTAAAAATTCGCCTATGCTTGAAGTAGAACTGATAACACCTGCATGCAAAATAGAAACCAAGTCTGAAATAATCTTCCCTTGAACAATCTGAATCTGTAGCTACGAAGAATACTGAAATCTGACACCTGTAGCACCTGCAGATCAATTTTATGCTCAAGAAAGATGTTTCTTGTCAACTCTGATGAAGAATAATGGACGCCATTAGCAAAATATATAGCAAAATATCTTCTAAGGCGTGTGAAATGCATGTCAAGCATTAGAAATGGCACTTGAAGTACAACTGGTGCTTCAAAACTCACGCATGGCCTATATTTGGCTTCAAACTCAGTTAACTGGATGTAGAACAACCCCAAATTAGGGCGCCATCTTGAAGATTCTGTTAACTAATGCATGCAAACTAAGTTTAGCCAGTTATGACTAAAAATAGGTAAAATAGAAGTCGACATACAAAGAGTTTAACTGAAGATCTAAATTTGGTAAATTGAAAACTCTCTTCATGCGCATTTCTACTTTTGAATTTCAAAAAAGTCAACCTTTGACTTTAGGCGTCCTTCCTTACTTAGACATTTTCTGAAAATTTAGAATCTAAAACCTCAAACGAAGCTCATGTTCGATCACTGATTCTGGTTGACTGTCACGTCGGATCAACTGGCTGACAATCTTGATGAAGAGCAGGACCAAATCTGACAAGAAGATTCCTTGAGGTGGCAATTCAAAATTCAACCATCTGAGGCTTCAAAAAGATGGGCGCCCCTGGCCTCCAGGGGCGCTTTTGACCTCAGTGTTGGAATATTTTCAGGCATTTTCATCATTTTCACTGATAACTTGACCATATTTCACTTGACGTTTCCTGATTTTTGACAAAACTTCAGAACACGCCGATTGGCTCATTGCGGAGCAGACTGAATTCTGAGCAAAGGCTCCTGATGAACACTCTGTATAAAAACATCTTTAAACCTTCCTAAATCATGGGCGCCCCTGGCCTCCAGGGGCGCTTTTCCCAACCAATGTCATCCATTGCTGCAACTGGCAAAAATTACTCAACTTCCGACTGCGGATTGCCAAGACATCTTCTGAACCGGCTGAGACAGGGAACGGAAAGCTGAAGCTGACACGAACGAGACGAACATCTGAAATCATCAAACAGATTTAACTTAAAGTCTTAAAACCTTGGGCGCCCCTGACCTCCAGGGGCGCTTTTGTCCTTTCTGAATAGTTTTTGATCAAGTCTGGAACCTCAAGTTTGACCACTGATGGCGGCAACTCGGCATCTCAAATTCACCTGCTGACAGATGCGTCGCGGAGCTGGACCAAAAACAGAAACAAACTTCCTGGTTGTCACTTGATCAAAAGACTTCATTTGAATCTTCAAAAAGATGGGCGCCCCTGGCCTCCAGGGGTGCTTTTTCTCTTCAAAGTCATCTACTTTGTATTTCCCTCGTTCTGTACTGAATTTATGTTTTCAGGTGTTTTACTCCTCCGTCGGACTGGCTGGCTAGCTCATTGCGAATCTATCAGGAAACTGAAGAAATCATCTTGGTAGAAAATCTCACAAAAAGTTGAATACAGCTTCCATAATGATGGGCGCCCCTAGCTGAAAGTGGCACTTTTGACCTCCAGACTTAGAATATTTTCAATCCAGACTTAGCCAATTTCACAGTACTTTTACCTCGTTGAAAATCTCCTCCGTCAAAAAGCATAATTTTCAACATCTTTCATCGTAGAGTGTTCTTCTTTGAGTTTCAGGCTTAGATATTAACACCTGGTACTGGCCAACTGCCATTAATGACCTCAGAGGTCCTAACTTTTCTCCTGAAAAAGTTATAACTACCCACCAGCCTTAAACTGACTTTTAACTGAAACTGACTTCACCACTGTGATCGTGATGTGAAATAAGCCAATCAAAATTAATTTCAGCCAATTCTGACAAGTTCTTATTTTTTAGGGTTTCGGGCTAAAAATAGACTTCAGAAACCCTAATTTTCAAAATTTTCAAATTTTGCCAATATCTTCCTGGCATCACACTAACTAAAAGCCCATACTTTATTTGCCCAAAAATTGAGTTTTGACCCCACTTCTACAAGGTTTAGACCATTTTAAGCAAAATGCCTTAATGAAGCAAAAATTTTGGTTTGGGTACAACAATTATCATTTACAAGTTGTAGTTTGCTAGATTGAGTGAAGTTGAAGTTATTTTCTAGCCATAGAGGGTTTTGATAGCAACTTTTTGGAACTGCCCCTTGGTTGCTACCAATTTTTTTTTTTTTCCTTAAATCAATTCAGAACAAATACCAAACTTAATCGACTAAGCATCTTCCATGTAGCTTAGAAGTGTTAACTTAAAAAATTCTCCATTTACCATGGTGGCATCAACACAACATCACCACTTATATGCTTACACATAGGAGTGGTAAGCTCCAAAGGTTAAGGCCATTCCTGATGACTCTGACTATGTATCCCCTTGGGAAATCAAAGGCTTTGTAGTTTGCCCACCAATGTTAGAGGGAATTCATTGTCTCCTCTCATATGAGATACTGATCTCACCTTAGACCATGACTATTCACTAAGCATAAGCTATCAACTTAGCCAATTATAATATAATGATAATAATTTCATCAAGTGTTGGTTCCATACCAAACATTACCAATCCATAGTGTACAAATATACACAGATACCTAGGGGGTCATATTATTCCATAATTCCCTAATTCCCCTAGCGAGGGACTCGAGCATACATCACATATATATACAAGGTGACTAGCTCATACACATCACAAATAAAATAGTGACTATTTCTTATGCACATCACAAGTACAATAGTGATTGGCTCATACACATATCACAAATACAATGGTGACGAGCTCATGTGTAAATTAAATTACAACACTGACTAGCTCATACATACATCACAAGTACAGTAGTGACGGGCTCATATGTACATCACATCACAAAAGTGACTAGCTCGAGCATACATCACATATATCCAGTGTGACAATCCACACAATGCATCACATAAGAAACGATAGGTAAAGTGGAAATGGATGCAACCTATTGCATGCATCAACCCACTACCTGATTCACTATCACATAAGCTTGCTATGACAACAATCAAGCATCCCATACTACTTGATGTTGTCATTAGCAAGGGCACCGATATATCAATGTGTGCAACCCTAGGCCATTTAGACAAATACTTTGGTAGGCATTAGTGTATAAACACACTTAATTACACATAGTTAAATATCACTTCATGATCCCAAGGGATTACCTACCCTTGATAACCTAAGATACCATTTTCCACATCAAGATAGGTCAAAACCAATGTTACAAGACTGCCCAAAATCGCCTAGACTCGGCAAGTTCTGAGGTGAGCCATCCTCAACAAGTCTAGGAGACTTGATAGCTGAGTACTCACCAAACTCGCCAAAGTCTAGGTGAGTCTCAACCCAAAGACAGCCATTTTAATTATTTAAAAAAAAAAAATTACAACCTTTCAATGTTATGACATGTTGTTGTTATGGGCATTGTCATTGTAGAGGCAGTTGTCCACCATTGCTTGAGCTGGAGGTTCTTGATGTTGTTCTTCTAGAAAGTGTTTAGGAACCTCTTCAAAGACTTGCTCTATATCGGATGCTTCTCCGATGTCTTCTTGAAATCGAGGATTATTTCTCCTCCGTACGTATACTTGGTGAGCCAGGATGCTTACTGCCATGCGGGTGGTGGTAACACTGGTCTCTCAGCTACAAGATCAGCCTTTCTTTCTTCCTCGTCCAGAGTAATAGCTGCGGCTCTCCACTGAGCTGGTGATGTATTCTCTTCGAAGATGAAAGTACGCAAGCTACTAATGATGTTTGTCTGCTCTCCTTCAATGAATGTAAGATCTAGTTGGAGAGTTGCTAGAGCAAGATCAAGTTGTTCAACTGGAGCCCAAGGACGCCAAATGCCCATTTCGTGTCATAAAAGCATTAAGATTTTGTTGAAGTTTTATGCCTCGTTGCCCCACGATGGGTGCCAGAAAACTGTTGGCGTTTCAATTAGCACCTCTGGAGTGCTTATTGGAAATAGACAGCTATTGCAAGTGTTTTAGTACTGCTCTTCAAATTATAGAGAGGAAGATCTCTCTTTGTTGATGTTCTATGTAAAAAAGGTGTACTAAGGTTCCTATCTTTTTTACTCAGCAGTACGACACAAGGGTGCATAAACATAATGCCTCGTAGCTAAGATTTTTCTCTGGTTTCCGCAGATTCTTAACTACGACTAAACTAGCTTCTAAACTATACTACCTCCTCAAGATAAACAGAGCATGAGGGCATAGGAGCGAAATGGATGGGTGGGATCACTTGAATCCCCCGTCTCCGTAGAATATGGCCGAGGCTCTGAACTCTCGGATATACGCTTGGGATAAGGTTTTATGCAAGTGAACACTCTTTACGGTAAGCTAGATCAAAGACTTGCCAAGGAGGAGGAACTTCTGTCCGAGGTATAGGCTTGGAAACAGCTTATTGGAAACAACAAGGTACGATGATTTGGTTAACAGGATTCCCGAGGAGGTGACGACACCTGTCCAAAGTGTAGGTTGAAAGACAATTCATTAGACAACATCAAATGATAGCAATTGATAACAAAATATCCAAGGAGGAGGAACCCTTGTCCGAGGAGGAGATTGAAACAATAAACTATTGAGAACAAAGACGTTGGATCAGCTCAAAACTTAGATCAAATATGCATACGCCATCTGACTTTCTTCTTCAAGCTTTACCAAAGAATTACAAAGGTTGGGACAGCAAAGGCACAAAATCATGCACAATTACGATCAACCAACAAACTCTCATCCAAGAGTGAACAGATACAAACAAGCAAACTCTGGCAACAATGGCGCAGCAATTTTGCCTAGCAAATAAAAGTTAAACAAATAATGAGCCCAAGGCTCTTATTTATAGAAACTCAAAGGAGTAGGCAACCCTAAAATCTCCGTGAGTTAACAATCAATTCTTGCCAATCAACAAGATTTATTCCTATGTCTAGAAGTAGGTGAGCAAGCAGTGAACTAGAAATCTACTTCAGTTAACTGAAACTAAACAAAAATCAAATTGGAAGTCTACCTCAGTTGACTGACACCTAACTAGAAGTGAACTTAAATTACAAATATGTCTCCAAAAGAGACATCCACCTTTGAAGGAGATCTGAGATCCACAAATTGTGGGAGTCAATTAGACATCCTTGATTAGTGGGATCTGACATGCATGATCTATGGAGATCTGGAGTCAACTTGGAAAGGGGCATCAAGTTGACTTCAGTCATAGTTATTGCTATCTTGGAGGGTAGGACGTCCTTCTCTAGGTGCTTTACACCTCTTCACCACTGGTCAATAGTGTCTCTATCTAGTCGTTGACTTCTTCAACTCCTGGGCAATTAATGCTTCTCAAGATGACGACGTGACGTCTCAACATCTCTTCACCTGTCACAAGTTGCTGCTGATAGTTTATGCATTTGGCAGCTACTTCATCCAACTGGATAGACATGGTTGCAACTTTGGCTAATTTGCAACCATTGGGATCATCAAGGAACGAACCACAGATGACGTCTTGGAACTATCTTTGCACCGTTCCTAGCTCAATGTATTCTCCTCCCTCATGCTGATATTCTACTTGAGGGATGGATATTACCAACGTTCTTGTGAAGTTGATAATATTGGCGACAATATGCCTGTACTCAATCAGCTCCATTGAATTGGCATCGTAGGCTTTCACCTTGTATGCCAATTGTTCCTTCCAATCAAAAAGATGGCGTTTGTTTTCTGTGGTTGTAACTGATTGATATGCAAGTTGTAGATCAGCAACTGTCGCTTCATCTCCTGGCCTCATTTCTGCTACCTTCAAGTCTAACTGTTGGATCTCTGCTCGGAGTCCATGTGCTATATCTCTCAGCTGGTATGCTTCCGCCATTACACACCATCCTCTGACAACGAACTCATCCACTTGACTTCTCAAGTGTTTGTCGTACGTGATCAACTGATGATGGTTTCTCTCTGTCAAGAGATCTAACAACTCTTGATGTAAAGCCGAGGAGTTGGGAGTGTCGTGCATTAAGCTTGAAATATACATTGTTAAATGCTGATTTTCAGCCTTTAGGGCTGCTTTGTCCTGTCCATCCTTGGTCAACCTTTCTTGGACGCTCACTGAGGCAATTCTGAGAAGGTCTGCCTCCGCCTGATGAGTGGTCTTTCCAAGATTCACCTTTGATAGTGTGAAGTCTTCAACCCTCACATTATCTATGTCTTTGTCCTCAGGTGGGGCAACAGTCTCTATGATGACCTCGTTCTCTGCATTTCTCTCTACATGTGTTTACTTCTTTAACTTTTTCGTCGGCATGTCTTGAGGGAAATGGTCGAACTCTGTGAAGTCAAGCTAATAGGACGACCTTTCTCTCTTCCTTCCAAGGGAACTCTCAAGCCAAATAGAATCTCAACTAGCTTCGCTAGAAGGAGGAATATGGGCCCCCTGAATGCTAGATGAATGAGACTGTGTCGTAGCGATGTCTCGTGGTGGCGAGTCCAAGTCAATGGGACTTTGTGACCATTGTGATGGTGGTGAAGTGGGCGGCTTTGTTTCTATTACAAGAACCGTTTCTACTACAACTAGTTCTGCAATGGGTTCCATCTCTGTTGTGATTATTTCAATCACTGGATCTGGTTCAGCTGCAATGGTCTCAACTATCTCAAGTAAATTGGTGGTTGTCTCCACCTATACCTCTTGCTGATTTGTACTAGCAATCCCTTTTCTTCCCCATGTGTTCCCTGACATCCTCATTCCTTCAGGAAGGATGCTCATCTTCTTTTGTCTGGGTCTCTTCCTGAACGTGGAAGGTATTGTAGATTGAACCGTTGGCGGCTCTGATCGAGGAAGTACTACCTTCCTTGTCCTTTTGATGTCAAGGTAGAGTCGACTATGTCTGACTACTCTACCCGTTCTTTCCTCTAGAGACGTACTCTCTTTCACCTACCAATCCACTTTGTCGAGTGGTTGTGCATTCACCTAATCCATGAAGAAGGAAGGAAGAATGACTTCTTCTTCATCCTCAGATAAGCCCTCAATGTCCTCTGACATAAAATCAGCAATTTGTGAGAGCTTGAACCTACTATAGTTCCTTCTTTGTACCTCAAACTCATCGTCGCAGTTGACCCAATAATCTTCTATAAAGATTCATGTGATGAGCGTTGCTTGAGATGTGTTGCGAAGAGTCCTCTTGGATTGTATGATGACCTCCTCTGAATGAGGTACTTGAGATTAAATCTCACTGTTTCCTGGCTCATCAACCTAGCATCGGTTGTCCTCTTGCATCTATAGAGTTCCATCTGAATGGGAAAGTTTGCAGCTGACTTCTTCTTTTGGCGAAGGTAAGAGTGAACCTCGGCCAACTACCTCAAGAATTCCATGAATACTACCTTACCTGAAGGGTAGCGTGGCATCATGGTGGGGTGACCATTGTAGCCATACACGCGTATGTAGGTGAAAGTGGGGAATTGGATAAACCAATCCGCCCAGTCCACCATTGCCACCTTGGCTATTGGTGATATACGTACGTGCATCTCATGGTCTAGCTCGTGCACAGTGTGCATGGTGAAGAGGTCATTTATCTTCTTGAAGTGTCTTTCCGCTTGAGTAAACTCAAGACGCAGAAAGTATTCTTGAACCTTCTGCACACCCAAGGTTCCCACAGTGTTTAGTATTCTAAATTCGCCTTGGAAGGCAATCAGGTATACTAGGTAGGAACACATGTGGAAACGATGCTCTTCTAGAAACCTGGTAAATTGTTGGTGGAGTGTGTCATTGATCAAAGAGGCCCAATCGTAATGTTCTTTCGTGCTAATGATTTTACCAATGATATAGAAAATCCACAGCTGAAAGTGATTTCCCTCTTCCTGTCCAGTGACTCTGCTGAGTAAGGTGATTAACACTGTGTACTCATCTTTGAATTCTCCTCGCCAAACCAATTTGGGCAAGCTGGCTTTCTTCACTTTTAACCACTGTTCGGCCATTTTTAGTGAACACTTGTCTTTTGAAGCCTCGAATGCCTTTTCGCATTCCATCACAAATATGACCTTACTGGCAAGGCATGGTAGAATTGCAAAACATGTCTCTATGTCCTTCGGCTTTAAACTGCAGATCACTTTTCCATCCACTGACAAGATTTCTCTTGTAGTAGGGTTGTAATGCTTGATGCAAGCCATTACAAGTTCTACACTCTGTAAAGTGATAGGAATGGATGCAGCCTGGAACAAGCCGGACTCTTCAATGTTCTGCAATGTAATTTGGTTCATGCCCTCCAAGTCTTCAGAATTGACCTCTGGGTTTTTCTGCCATAAGTCCATGTCAGTCGTTTCCAGATAATCGTGGTAGAAGACTGTCTTGGTCTTGTATTGTACCTGGGAGTACTGCATTTTGAAAGACTTAAAGATTGATTGTGCACTTGACCCTATTCTGACACTTTCTGGAAACCCTTAAAAATAGCGCCTACCGAGAAGTATTTTTTCGGGAAAAATCTGGCACGTGGGTTTTGCTCGTGCTTGAAAGCTAAACAGACCCAGTTCCTTGGATTTTTGATTTGGAGTCTTTTTCAGGAAGATCCCTAAAAATAGGGGCAGCAAGTTTGCTGATTTTGGTAAATCTGAAAAGATGGGTTTCACTGGAAAAATGCGTTGATCATACCCAGTTGGTCAGATCTGAGGTGGCCTGCCGTTTCCTATGACATGCAAAGAATTTTTTAGAAAGAAGAGAGGAAGTAGACAGAAGGTGGATTGGAAGTTATAATCTACCACTTTGCAAAAATCTGCCTTTGGAATCAACCTCGGAGAAAAAAACCTTTATTGCCACTCATCTTCAAAAATATCAAAGATCCGTTCAAAACCTCTACCAAATCTTGAAAATATGTTCTTGGGAGCAATTTGTTGTTTTATCCTTCAACCTGCGAAAGAATAAGTGAGAATTGGACGCCTAGCTTGAATATATGATGTTTCAAGTTGAGATCCACCAAGTATGGGCGCCAACTCATGATTTAGGCCTGATTTGGAGTTCAAAAAGGTGATTTCCATTGATTGTGGAGTGTTTGGCCTCTTTTTCCCTCCAAAATTTGTTAACTCAAGTCAACATTTTACTTTGACTTCTTTTAGGCATCCATCCTTGGGTTTTGATCATTTTCATCATTTTGGCAGGCTGAAGTGCCTCTGTTTGATCTTCGATCCTGGTTGCTCGGTTGATCTTTGGCAGTTGTTGATAGATCCGTTGTCGAGATGGGATCAGCCTAATGAGATATGCCTGGGAGAGATCAACTCAAAAAACTGAGTTTGACCTTCCAGAATAAAGGGCGCCTTTCTTCAAGAGGGGCACTTTTGGCTGTGCCTTAGTCAATTTTCATTGACTGTTCTTCGTTTTGGCCCTTTTAGACCCTCCACGCTTTGATCTAACGTTCCCGTTGATGGATGAGTTAGATGACTCTGCCTAATGGTGCATCAGGTAACTAGCTCAGTCTTGCAAAGGATGGCTGACTTCTTAGGTTCAGACAGTGACTTTATGCCCTTCAAGTTCAAGGATACCCCTGGCCAGCAGGGGCGCTTTTAGTTTGTTGACTGCTTTTATCCATGTTTCAAACTGTCTGCTTTGATCTCTGTCATCAGATGATTCAGTTGTTGAATTCCTTTGCTAACAGTCTCGTTGTCGAGATTTGTTAAAGCTGAGGTCATCCTGGAGGGTAGTAAGCAATCAGGCTGAATTTGTATGCTTGCGCCTTTCTCCAAGAGGGGCGCTTTTCCTCTGTACTTAGCCAATTTCTTGGCTTGTCCTTTCAGTCTTTCGTTCTAGCTTTTTCTACTTAATCTCAACATGTGATCATTTGGCGTGTCCTGTGAACGTGTTGTCAGATTGATCACGTAGCTAGGAGGGAGTTGAACAGATGTTATGTATGGAGTAGCTGCTGATAGATTCATCAGATGCCTTGAACTAAGGGGCGCCCCTGGCTAGTAGGGGCACTTTGGCCATGAAGATCATTGATTTGTTTTGTTCATTGCTCGCAGGTTCTCCATACTTCATTGACGTTTGGCCAGTGATCCCTGAAACGGATGATCCGGCTGATAGTTTCGTTGTCAAACCAACACGAACATGAAGAAGACGATTGATCTGAAGATGTCAAGTGATTACATTTTCTCTTTGAGATTCAAGGGCACCTTTCTTCAAGAGGGGCGCCTTTTTCAACTGTTGACTGTGTTTTGCCTTGGTAGCAAAACATCCACCTTCTAGAGTTAGCAAATTTTGGCCTTTTTCATTTTGAGAATCTCCTTCGTTTGAACATCTTTTTGACCTTTTCTACCATGGCTTCTTCGTTGGAGCTTTTGAAGTTTAGCTTTCAGCACCTAGTACTGGCCAATCTGCCATTAATGGCTGCGGAGCTCCTAACTTTGTTCCTAAAAAATGAGAATAGACCCACCAGAGTAAAACATGTCTTTTGATGATTCCGACTTGATCAGTGTGATCGTGAAGTTGATTAATCCTATCAAAATCATTTTCAATCATTTCCAAGAAGGTCCTTTTTTTAAGGTTTCCTTAAAAATAGGGGTATGAAACCCTAAGTTTCAATTTTTCAGAATTTTAACCATAGGTTCCTTTACAGAAACCCACAAAAACCTTATGTTTGGTTTGTGACCTAAAACAAAATTTTGATGGCATTTTTACATGATTTAGCTCAATTTAAGCAGAATGCCAAAAATTTAATTTTGGGTACAACAGATTCTGAACTGTATCCAAGAAAGATGCACATTACACACTTATAAACTAATTTTTTCCTTTGAACCTTGGGGATGTGCATGAAGGCAGTACATCCAAACACTCTGAAATGTGAAATGGAGGGCTTTATCCCAGTCCAAGCTTCTTTTGGGGTGATATTATCAAGCACTTTGGTGGGTGCTTGACTCAAGAAATACACTGCTATGTGAGCTGCTTGAGCCCAGAATGCAGGAGCAAGATTTGCATCCTTCAACATGCATCACACCATTTCGACAATAATAGATTACGCCTCTGCAACACCATTTTGTTGTGGTGTATGTGCAACGGTCAACTGTCTCTGTATTCCATGTTTCTACAAGTAAGCTCCAAATTCCTTACTTGTGAATTCCCCCCCTCGATCTAAGCAAAGGGCTCTAATAGTCTGACCAGATGACCATTCTGCAAGAGCTCTAAACTCCTTGAATTTCTCAAATGATTCATTCTTGTGAGCCAAACAGTAGACCTACATTTTTCTTGTATAATCATCCACAAAGAGAAGAAAATACCAGGCATTCTGGTGACTGCATGGCATAGGTCCGTAGAGATCAGTGTGAACCAATTCTAAGGGATTGGAGGCTCGGTTTTCTGCAGTAGGAAAAGGAGCCCTATGTTGTTTCGTAGCAAGACAATGTGACCAGATAACTTATGTTTTCCGAATGGGGGGAAGTCCTCTTACCATATTTCTCTTACTCAATGCAAGAAGATAACCAAAGCTGTGGTGGTCGAATCTCCTATGCCAGAGAGTTGTGGATGTGTTGGTATTTACTACAAGGGCTTGGTCTTCATTTGAAACATCAACCAACTGAAATATCTTGCCTGCCCCTGAAGCACGAGCTACAACTATTCCATTGCGAGTTTTGTCTTTGATAAGACAGTTTCTCACCATTGAGTTGATCAAATTCAACTTGCAGGTTGTGCTCAAGTAATTGACTTATTGAAAGTAGGTTCTTAGTGAGCCCAGGTACATATAGAACCTTTGTCAGTCGACATGTATGAGTTCTCAATGGAAGGAAAATATCACCAATTCCTTGAAATTTATATGAGGTATCATCACCCAATGAAACATGCCCATAGGAGGTGGATGGAGTTAGGTCACAAAACCATTCTTGTTCCCCTATCATATGTCTAGATGCACCAGAATCAACATACCAAACCGAATTGTTAGATGCGGAAGCCTTTGTTTCTGCAGCATACAGGAAATCTTCTTCATCTGAGTTACATGTTGATGCAACATTGCCTTGTTGTTTGTTGGGCTTTTTTTGCCCTTGGGGATTCTTATTCTTATCCCCCTGGAAAGATTTATGTGGCTTTTTGCTACTAGATTCATTATTGGCATAGGAATTATACCAACATTCTTTGAGTTCATGACCCTTTTTACCACAAATGAGGCATTTATTTTTCTTGTTGGAAAAGTTGTCTTGACTTTGGTTTGACTGTCCTGATGGACCAATTCGATGGTTAGGTTGTTTTCCCTTTTGCTTTTCTACTAGGGCCCGATTGTCTTAAGTGTCAATCTCACTAGACATTGCTTCTTCCAGTTGAAGCAAGTTGACTAGTTCTTCAAATGAGGGTGTTTTATGAGCCACGTTTAAACATGTGACAAACACTCTGAACGAAGGGGGTAGTGCTCTTAGGACTAATGGTACAAGAGTCATTTGTGACTTCTTCCCCTAACGCTTGAATTGCAATTCTCAATTCGACAACTCTTCTAAAGAAAGCTTCTACCTTTTCACCATTTTGCATTTGGAGACAATGCAACTAACGTTGCAGATGAAGGATTTGGTTTTGGTTTTTACCCTCGTATACAATTTTGAGGCGGTCCCAGGAGTCTTTTGTAGAGGTTGCAATGCGAATGTGAGGTTGAACCTCATCTGACACAACAAATAGAATGATTAATTTGGCTTTTTGGTTGGACTTTTCAAACTTGTTTTGATCATCACGGTCTGTTGTAGGTCTAGTTTTTCCTGAAACAATTTCCCAAAGGTCTTCAAATTCTAATTGCATTTGTACTTTGGTTTCCAAATGGCATAGTTTTCACCCTTCAAGAGTTGTCAGTCGGGTAGGAGGAATTTAGGTGCACTTGGAGCCATTTTGTTTTTGTTTGGATTGTCCTTATAACTTCGATCTAACTCAAAACTCTATTTTTGTCTTTCAAAAAACAACAAATTATCCGAATTTTGAATTTTAAGTGCAAAACTAATAACCCTTTTTTTTAATGTCGCTTTTTCCTTTTGTTAAAAACTTCATTAAAAGAAACTTTAGAAAATGTGAAGAGATTTGCACCTTTCAATAATTTTAAATCTGCACGTATTCCTCCTTTTCAAGGCTTTAGCAAATGATTTATATGCCTCTCCATTTCTATGAGATGTTTCTCTCACATGTTCAATCTGCAAAATTTTAGACGCTTTCACGTCATACAGCAATCTTCCTTCAAAAAACAATTACGGCATCAGACAGTTGGAGCGTGAAGAATTCTTCAGCAATCACCATAGGCTCTTCTCCAAAAAATTTTAACCTCCTGATTTTAATGCACAGGCTTAGAAATGATCTGCTTTGATTACCATGATGAATAATTGAGAGCAAATGAGCAATTTGATTATGACAATAAAAGTGAATAAATACAAATAAAGGTTGTTTATTTACCAACCTGATCAGGCATTCCCGATCAACTACTTTATAACTATGTAAGTAGTTATATATTATGTAATATAATGATGTAATATTAATTATATTCTAACACTTCTAGTTTTCTTGTTTTTTATTAGATAAGCAGGGAAGGGCCCTGATCCCATGGTTACAAAAGTAGACAAAAAGAAACAGAGAAAAGGTGGGAAATAGCACCACCAGCCAACCAAAAAACAGCACCAGAGTTAGCACGCAAGCCAACATTAACCTTAGTAACCATGAACCATCCAATTCTAATCAAAAACAGTAAAAAGCTAGAAGCATAATTAGCACTATGTAAACCATTAATTAAGTCCATAGTATCCCAGGTGGTATTCCACCATAACATAACCAATAAAACAGTGCAGTCTAAAAGATTATAGCTATACGACAAGAAACTCATCAAAAAACAAAAGAGCAACAACCAGAGGCATTATTTGCCTTTTTTCAACAAGTCCCCATACTCTCCCATGAGAACAATATAATCTCTCCAGTCAGGTCCCTCTATCTTGCCCAGATTCTTCAAGGCATCAAGTTTCCCCTGTTTCCTCAGCTTCTTGGCAATTTTTAGTTCTCCACAAGTCGCACCCATCATTGCCCGCCTCATTAGTCTGTTCATAACCCTCATGAGCGTAGCCAGAGCCTTCTCCATGTCTTCAAACTGTACCTGCAAAAGAGTTAGTTTGCTCTTTAAAACTTCCATGCTCAAGTCCTTTCCCGTATCCAAGTTCTTAGCTTCCTACACATTGTCTTCCACTTTCTTATCATCTTCAGAATGATCGGCTTGTTCTTCTTCTTCCTCCTTTTCCTCCTCCGAGCCTTCTTCACCCATCTCATAAGCCATAATCTCAAAGTCCAGAACCTCAGAATCATCATCCTCCTGGGCTTCAAAATCTTCATACTCCAGATCCTCCTCTTCACTCTCAGACATTTTCAGTTTCCCTTTTTTATCCTTCGAGGCTGCTTTAGCAAGTCGGGCCAACCGTCTTCCACCACTTCCCTGACCCTGCATAGACTCTTTCTCCTCCTCATTTTGGTTCCCTTCCTCCGAAATATTTATGACATATTGATATTGTGCAATTGATATTATTGTGATTGTTAAGTTGAAAAAATAAAAGATTGTATTATGCTGATTCACCTACCCACCTCCCCCTCCCACTCCTCAAAGTATAATCATGTGCTCATCACATATGAGGTTGATGGGGTGAGGTTATAGAACCACTCTTGTTCTCCTATCATATGTTTGGATGCACTAGAATCAACATACTAGACAGTAATTTCAAAAGTGGAGGCATATATCTCTACAAGATATAAATTTTTTTTCTAATTAGAATCACTTTTATTGCTTGTATTTTTCCTGCCAACAAGAATTCTTCTTCTTTTCTCGCCAAGAATTTTGTTGTGGCTTTTGTTGGCTGGATTCACCACTTGCAAAATAATTATACTAAAATTCTTGGAGATTGTGTCCTTTCTTCCCACAAATGACACTTTTTTTCTATGAAAATGAATTGTCTTTTTTTTTTCAACAAACTTGATGGACCACTCCAACATTCAAGTTTCTTTCCTTTCTATTGAGATGCAAGGGTTTGATTGTCTTGGGAGTTTGAGGTCTCATCATGAATTGCTTCTTCTTCAAGAAAGCAATTTCATTAACATTATCTTGAATTGCTTCTTCTTGTTGAAGCAAATTCCTTAACTCCTCAAATGTTGGCTTTTTTCTAGCCACATAGAAACAAGTGACAAACACTTGAGGTAGGGGGAATGCTCTCAAAACGATGGGTATAAGAGCCATTTGACACAATTTACACTAACACTTGCAATGATGTCCTCAGTTTTACAACTCGACTAAAAAAAATCTCTAGTTTTTCACTATTTTGCACTTTCAAGTAGTGTAACTAGCTTTGCAAATGAAGGATTTGATTCTACTTTCTTGATTCATATTTTGTCTTGAAATGATCCTAAGCCTCTTTAGCAATAGTTTTGAAGTGAGAAAGAATTTCATTTGAAACACTGAATAGGATGATCAATTTAGCTTTTGATTTTCCTTGTCAAACCTTTGCCCATCTCCAAATTGTGCTAGTTTAGTGATTATTCTAGAAACAATATCTCATAAAACTTCAAACTTAAGTTGAATTTGAACCTTAGTCTTTTAGGTTGAATTGTTGTCTTCTTTCCACGATTGAGCATCTGAAAGCAAGAGTTTTAGAGGATTTGAAGCTTTTTCTTTTATCTAAGGAATGAAAATTTTGCAAACCAATTTTGTACACTTATTTGTTCGACGATTTATAGGGTCAATGCCACAAACATCGTTGTTGTAGCTTTATTAAGCATTAGATACATTAATTCATCACAATCACTTTACCCATAAATGTGAATCAGAGGCATTGTTTGTGTTGAATGCTAATTGTTTGTTACAAATGTAACAAATACATGGCTTATAGATTTTCCATTTTTTATTTTTAATATTGCAACTTTCCAAGTGCGAATAATTTAATATAGCTTTTCCCCTTTTGTTTTTAACTATATAAATGTGCACTTTTCCTTTCATTTCCTTTTTTATTTTTCAACTACTAAAATAGTTTGAAATTTTTCTCTTGAATTTTAAAACAAAACTTATGCCTCTTATGAAACTTTAGAATAGTGAGATAAATTAAAGAGAAAATGAACCTTTATCATGTCCCTTTCTCAAGTGTAAAACCAATGAAGACCATTAGTCTATTATTTTATTTCCTATGGGCTAATGGGGTGGTCGAAGGAAAGAAATTTAATAATTTAATTTAAATTGTCAAAAAAGTTAACTTTAAGTTATGTTCAAAAAGACAACTTATGTTTTATTATATTTTAAAAGAGGGACCAAAAGTGACAGTTGGAATGGGGTTTAAAACTAAAAAATCAAAAATCAAAGGGAAAAGGGAAAAGGAGAAAAAAAGAAAATAATAATTATTTTTCCTCGAAAAGTCTATTTAAGGAGTAGTTGAGGAATGAAGAGGGTTATCAATTCACATTCTCAAATTAAATTCTCGAGATTGAGCATTGTTTCTTTTCTTTTCCCCTACGACAAAAACCTTATAACAAAGAATGGATTTGCAGACAAAAACCCTCCTATTCATTTGAGTAGTTCTATTAAGAGATTACCATTGAGCTAAACAATTGCAAGTTTTTCGTGAGCTTTAGTTGGTATGAAGATTTTTAGTTTCCTAGAATTTGTGTGTGTGGAGTTGCCAATTTTTATTTGTGAGAAGTTGTTATGCAAATAATATTTCATATTATTGGTTGGTTGAATTAGCTCTTTTCTAGCCATTTTGTGTTGTTCTTGTAGTGGATATTGTTTCATTTTTATTTATTAACATATGTTGCAGCTGTTATTAGGTACTGCTGTACCCACATATATTGATCGCAACTTTAATTTGATTTTCAGGGAGCTGCAACTTTAAATCTTACTTGGCCGTACCTTTTAGTATCTCATTTAGCATTGTTTATATTTTAAAGGTTGCAATTCTTGTTGAGGCAGCAATTTCTTTGGTTGTAGTTTATATTATATTCGTATGATTAAAAAGAGGCAGCTGTATTCCTTAGCGAGGATCGGTAATTCAATTTTAAGCTGCTGATAATTAGTGAAGCCCAATTTTGACTTCTACATAAAGTCAACTTTAAGAACCCAAAAGATTGTCACCTTCCAATTCCTAGAGATCCAAGAGGGTTTCCATCCTCAAGTTCAAATGATAAACCAGAGCTTTGCATAAGGGTTTCTAATAATAGGCAATGATTGAATGAATTCCTTTTTTCCAGCAACCCTAAAAAGTAATTAAAATTTACATTTTATTTTATTTTGAGTAATCATAACTTTTCCCTTTTTTATTATTAATTACTTTTTAGGTAATTAATATTTCTATTAATTCAATATTTTCATTTTACGATTTTTATTTTCCTTTTTTGCCCAAAGTAATAATAATAAATTGTCTTTTTTCAAATTATAACTTAGGCGCTTTTCACACTTAATAAATTATTATTATATTATTCCCCTATAAATCCTCCTTTTAGCCTACAGATAGGCTTTGGGTCTGCTGATTCAACTCAATTTGAAAAAGGGGACATTATAACTAACTCCTCAAATATCTCCTCTTGGAAACCTAATACATATATTTATTGTTAAGACTGTCTTAAAACTAACTCCCCTTTCAAGGACTGTATCAGTGTCGATAGATAGATAAATATTTGGTCGATCAACTCATTAATTAAAAACTCAGCAAATTACTTGTGAATCGTGAGAACTCACGAGCTTTAAATAGTCAGTAAGTCACACATTTAAAAACTCATTAGCAAGTTGAGTAACTCACCTAATGGCACATATCAAGTCACTAATTGAAAAATACATTGGCAACTTGCAAGCAAATTTTTGATGAGTAACTCCCCATAAAAATTGTAAAACTTGGTGAGTACATAAAAACAACTTGCCTAATAGCACATAATTTCACCTTGTGAAAGAAAAGTATCAAAAAACTCTCATTTTTGTATTCTCTCCTTCATTCTAAAGCATTCAACACTTTGACAAGATTTACTGATTTTTTCAAGTGATTTCAACTAAATCTAAGTGATTGCGGATTGATAAAAATTGGATTTTTGTGGATGTGGAGCCCATGTTTTCCACATATGTGATCACTGATTTTGAGAGGAACATGACAGAATAGGCAGCAGATATAGTGGCACAAGCAGAGATAGAAGGTGAAGCATCAATAGGGGCTTATGGGCTTCATTGGATGATAATGATACGCCTAAGGATGATATTGCTCTTCAAGAAAATTATTATAATCCAGTTCAAGGCACCCACACATCTTCTTAGGACTTGTACAAAACTGTTAAGATTTGGTACAAAATCATTTTTATTAACTTTTGATTTGGCAAGTGCCTCCAAAGTTGAATTATGCTTGAGAAATTGTTCTTCATTAACTAAATTTGTCACTGAAATCATGAATAATATCAATCTCCAAGACCTGAAATTTATAATTAAAATTGTTCTTTGAATCGACAAAACATGTAGAAATAACCTCCTAAGATAAAAAATTATCTGGGCCTTCTAAACATGGATTTAGATGTGAAAGAAAAACATCAATTTGTGGAATGAGATGCTTTATTTCACTAGATATCTTCTGAAATTCCTTATTCAAAACCAACATAGTTGCTTCCCAAGCATCAACCTTGGCCACGGTAATCTCGGGTGTGCCCCATACTTTGAGTTGGACACATCTCATGTGCCCCTTCTCCAATGCCTATAGCCCACCAAACCACATTTCTTCTTCTTTGAGTGATCTTCATGCCCAATTCCAAATCTCACATAAATGCTTTACATAAGCCTTAAGAGGTGGTTTCCAAACCACCATACTCCATCACAAAGGTTGCCCTTTAATAATTATTTAATAAATACATTTATTCCTCCCTTTTTAAAAAGGGTTTTTATAAATATTCTTTATTAATCTCTACTTTAACCAAAGGATCATAATATCCTTTACTTTTCTATCTCCCTTTTAATTTTAAATGGTTATTTCATAACTTTCTCTTTTCTTGGGGGAAAAGTCACATAACACACTTGCATTGCACGTAGGGTTTGGTTGGTTTTCCTGGTATTAGTTGCTGCATAGAGTTTCGTAGGCATTCAATTCAAGCTCTTATACAAAACAATGCAAATTTAGTGTAGGATTCGATAACATAGCTTTAGAATTTATTTACGGTTTGTTTCAGTTGTTTCAATTAAGCAAAAACAAAAAACAAAAAAGATCATATATTTTCTAAAATCCTATTAAGGGACATTACACCAATATTTATCACTAAATTTCTGATGCTGTATATTGACAAGATGGAAGCTTGACAATGACTGATTATAGAATTAATTGAATGTTATTCTCTTATATATGGATGTTTGACAAAACTCTCCAGTTTATATATGAAATCAATTAAAAATAAAGTATTTGTCTGCTTCATGACTAACCATCAGAATCATTTAGTGACTATCTGTTGTGAATCAATAACATCAAGAGGAACTAACCTGGCTACGTAGTCCACTTCAAAGCCTAGTTCAGCTGCTTCTTGGAGAGGTTCAATCCAAGAGCTTACCAAAGTACGACCTTTTCTATTTACAATCATGGCTCTTGGTGCAATGGATTGATCATCACTTGCCATCACTTCCAAAGCTTCAAGTAGTTCAACAGCTCTTCCTGGTTGCAAAAGCACAACCATAGTTGACTTCATAAAATAAATGAACTTATTGTTTAGGAAAACTCTCTGGGAAAACATTTTCAATCCAGACAGGCATCATTTGCTTTCAGATGACTTTAACTCTTCTTTTGAAAAAAAGAAAAAAACTAGTGACCAAAAGGATTTAAACATGTAATTGAAATTAATACATCAGAATTAGCCTTTTAGAGTGATATAGGTGCATGCAATAATCACAAAAAAAAAAAAAATTATTCAAGGTGGCCAAAATTAACTACTGAGGGAGCAGAATACAAAAATAATGGCAATTGTTATTAAGTGAAGTAAGCATTTTATTGAGGACAGTAGACATAAGAGGATCAAACAAAATATCAATAGAATTGGTTTAGTAAACAATCAGTTGAAGCCATATTCAATTAAAAGGATGTTGGATGGTTCAAAACACTTTAAAATATTGGGCCAAAACTTCCTATAATAATGCTCTTTGTTATCATCAAGAGTTCAGTGGTTTCAAGTCATTTAAGTAGTTTGTTAGTCCCCTGTTTATCATTCTTCTTAATTCTCCACATATCTTTCTTCCCACATTATGATACCATGGAGAATGAAAAACATCATTTATTGCAAAAGAACAGTTCAACCTCACATATTATGGATCTGGATCCTAGAAGCAATCTAAGGAACAACACACCAAATTGTAAAAATTGGTGTCATTGGCAGAAATAGTACTAAATATCAGTTATGATGCATAGGGAAAGAAAAGTGAATTAGGAAATGAAGTCAGAAACATAAGATGAGGCCATTCATCCACAAACAAATAGAACTTAGAAATGCAATACAAAATCTATTATCCGACTACTTTTGTACAAAATCCATGATAACAGATGTGAATGATTATGATATAACTTCTGGAAAAACATACATATTTATACAGATTCATCAGAGAAGATGAAATGGAAACATTAAAGAAAGTGAAACAGTTTGTATATTTGCCATTTCATCTTCTAGGCATGACTGCCTTCCTTTCTGCCATCTGCAGGGGCTATCACTTGGGGAGTTCTGTGATTGTAATCACAAGGTGCTAGCTCAGGAGTTTATATTGTGATTGGCATCAAAGTTGGAGGATTATCTTTGACTAAGTTGGCATGCCAGACATTGATTCTTTGCTGTAATACTCATGCTGCCACGTCAATTTATCATTACTCCTTAAGAAGCAATGGACTCTGCATTTACAAGTCATGCACTACTGAACTACTTCCCTTGGTGAGTGATCCAACCTTTATTGACAACTTTGTAAATGATAGTTGCCTAGCTCCATATACATTAGATCTTCCTGCCATAATTTGCAACACATCTGTAGGTATGCTACAATGAGGACACAAATCCTGTGGCTGGAGTTGTTATGTTGTAGGTACTGTTAGTTTTATGAACAGAAAAGTAAATAAGCAGAAATACAACACACAGATCAAAGAACACAGTGAGTTACCCTGGAAAAACTCTCCTTCTCAAGGGAGAAAAACCCAGCAAATAATATCTTCTTATATATTGAAAGAATAAGAGCAGAAATCTGCATACAAATCAGGCCCTCAAATTTGGCCAAGACTTATACAATAATATATGCTGCTTCTCCTTGAGCAAATGATAAACCTTCTTCAAAGAATCGGATCTGCTGCTAAAACATGCGAACTGGAGTGAATGATTTTTATGATGAAATGACATATTTTCACCTCCCTTATATACGATGTTAGGCGACCTCTTCTCTAGGTCGGCCCCTAGAAAATAAAAAAATTGTTTGAAAAATCAAGGCCGACCTGCCTTGAAGGTAATTTATTTTGATTTTAATTAGGAGAAAACATCTCTTGTTGCTACAAACACTAACACTCCCTCTTAGCTAGGGAGGTATTTTCCAGATATCCTCGTCATGGAGTCTCTCAACATGACGCCCACAATGGCTACATCCATTTGTGGAAAACCACATCTCAGTCTTAGAGATGTACAAGAGTTCATCACGGAGTCTCTCAACATGATGTCGTCATGGAGTCTCTCAACATGACAAAACACATCTCAGTCTCAGAGATGTACAAAGGTTCATCACGGAGTCTCTCAACGTGATGTCGTCATGGAGTCTCTCAACATGACGAAACACATCTCAGTCTCAAAGATGTACAAAGGTACATCACGGAGTCTCTCAACGTGATGTCATCATGGAGTCTCTCAACATGATGAAACACATCTAAGTCTCAAAGATGTACAAAGGTTCATCACGGAGTCTCTCAACGTGATGTTGTCATAGAGTCTCTCAACATGATGAAACACATCTCAGTTTCAAAGATGTACAAGGGTTCATCACAGAGTCTCTCAACGTGATGTCGTCATGGAGTCTCTCAATATGACGAAACACATCTCAGTCTCAGAGATGTACAAGGGTTCATCACAGAGTCTCTCAACGTGATGTCGTCATGGAGTCTCTCAACATGACGTCCACAATGGCTATGCCCATGTGTGGAAAGAAACACATCTCAGTCTTAGAGATGTACAAGGGTTCATCACAGAGTCTCTCAACATGATGTCTTCATGGAGTCTCTCAACATGACGTCCACAATGGCTACTCCCATGTGTGGAAAGAAACACATCTCAGTCTCAGAGATGTACAAGGGTTCATCACAGAGTCTCTCAATGTGATGTCGTCATGGAGTCTCTCAACATGACATCTCATCTCAGTCTCAGAGATTAACAAGGGCTTGCACCTCATATTTCTCCATCTCAGAGAAATATACATTACAAGGGCTTTCACCTCATATTTCTCTGTCTTAGAGAAATATACATTACAAGGGCTCTCAGAGAAATATACATTACAACAAATCTTCTTGATGATGTGACTCCCTCTGAAGCTCCAAGTACACACATCAACCTTCTGACCTCCTCGTCCAAGATTGTCTCTATTGGTTTGTCAGACTCCCTCTGAATGTCATTTCCTCCTCTTCGAAGAAACTGATCGCAAAGACAATCTATATAGGTTCTCCTGACAAGTGCTAATCACACGAGCTAAATTTATGCTGGAGTTCTTCAACCATGCAAGAACCTTTCCTTCAGAGAAGGCAACCTTGTACCCTTTGTCCTCCAAGGCTGAAATGGAAACAAGGTTCCTTTTGATCCCAGGTACGAACAATACATCACTCAAATGAAGAGGGATACCTGAATCTAGTTGGAAGGAAGTGGCCCTAGTTCCTTTTACGGCATAGCTAGCATCATCTCCAATTATCACTTGTAAGTTAGACTCTTTCTCTATTAAGTCTATAAGATGCTCTTTGTAGCCTGTGATGTGACGTGAAGCACCACTATCTATCAACCAAGTATCACTGTCAGATTGTACATTACTTGAAAGAGCGGAGATGAATAAGAAACCTTCTGAATCGACTTTGTCAATTTCCGCAGTAGAAACATGTTGTGTAGACTTTGATTTGCAATCTCGAGCAAAGTGACCATACTTGTCACACCTATAACATTGAATGTGAGAGAGATCCTTCTTCTTCTTCGGTTCTGGGGCAGAATCTGATTCTCTGTCTCTATTCCTCTTTCTTCCTTTGCCTCTTTCTCTAGAAGTATTTGTAGCAAGAACTTGATTTTTTGCATCATGATAGTTTCACACAATTCCTCTTGCTGCCAACCTAGACTCTTCTTGAATACAATAAGCTTGAAGATGATCAAACTTGAGCAACTTGGATCTCCCACTGATGCTTTGGATAAAGGGCTCCCAAGATTGGGGAAGACCATTTAGTGCCAACATGACAAAATCTTTGTCTGCAATTATATCACCAATAGTGCTCAACTGATCTCTCAAATCAGAAATCTTCATAAAGAATGAGATGACTGACTCTTCTTTAGCCACTTTTACATGATGAAGTTGTTGTCTCAAAGCAAGGGCTCTACTAGTATTGTTGATCTCATACAATCCTTTTAGAGTATCAAACATTTCTTTAGTTGTCTTCATCTTGGAGATGATCAGTACTAGGTGATTCATTATGGAGTCTATCACGATCTTTCTAGCCTTCGTGCCATTTTTTTTCCACTGGATTTTCTCTGTGTCTTCAAACAGCTCGAGCATGTCATTTTCTATAAATTCAAGGAGATCATTCTCCTCTAATGCAATGAGTACCCTAGGTTTCCAAGAGTTGAAGTTTGATGCTCCTTCAAGCCTATCTTCTACCTTGACACCATTCACCATCTTCTTTTTCTGCACAAATTCACCTTCAAATATCTGCCTTTAGGTCTAAAATAATTTGCAACCTCAAATCTGCAATACTTTGCCTTCAAGATCCGCCCTAGATGAAGAATTGTCTTGACTGCTTAAACAAATCTGATCTGATCTTTTCTTAGACCCACTTTGATACCATGTTAGTTTTATGAACAAAAAAGTAAATAAGCAGAAAAACAAAACACAGATCAAAGAACACAGCGAGTTACCCTAGGAAAACCCTCCTCGAGAGGGAGAAAAACCCAGAAAATAATATCTTCTTATATATTGAAAGAATAAGAGCAGAAATCTGCATACAAATCAGGCCCTCAAATTTGGCCAAGACTTATACAATAATATATGCTGCTTCTCCTTGAGCAAATGATAAACCTTCTTCAAAGAATCGGATCTGCTGCTAAAACATGCGAACTGCTGTTAAAAATGTGAATTGGAGTGAATGATTTTTATTATGAAATGACATATCTTCACCTCCCTTATATACAATGTTAGGCGACCTCTTCTCTAGGTCTGCCACTAGAAAATAAAATAATTGTTTGAAAAATCAAGGCTGACCTGCCTTGAAGGTAATTTATTTTGATTTTAATTAGGAGAAAATATCTCCCGTTGCTACAAACACTAACAGGTACATCTAACAAAGGTGGAAACAAGGACACAAAATCTCAAGTTTGAAAATATGATAAAGACTAGTATGAGGATTGACCAAATTTTAAACATTCATAAACAGCAATGTAGTACTAGTAGCATGCACCTGAGCATATACCCATAATAAATTTTAGAACATCAAAAGTGACACCCTAGTGTCCTAGCATGTGCCAGCACACGAACGCACCAAGTTTAGCAAAAAACATAAAAAAGCCCATTCAGACCTAAGGTGTACACTTGCATTCTTTTTGGCAAAGTTTTAAAGTTTTAAAAACAATCGACCATCTATGCAAGGGCATGTGTCTGACGTGACAAGTTCGTTAAAACATTTAAGAATGGGTCTTATAGGCTCAAGCATACATTCAAGGTGAGAGTTGCCTGGTTTTCAACAAAAGAGCTCAAAACATAAAGTGGTAGGGGTATGCATAAGCACACACCTCTAACAAAGAGTTCAAATCCTGTTGCTGGAGTTATGTTGTAGGTACATCTGACAAAGGTGGAAACATGGACACAAAATCTTAAATTTGAAAATATATATAGAATAGTATAAGGAGTACCCAAAGTTTAAACATTCACAAATGGCCATTGAGTACTAATAGCATGCATCGGAGGGAAGACCTATCAAAAAGTTTAAAACATAAAAAGCGACACTCTAGTCACCTGGTATATGCCAGCAAACATAAGCACCAAGTTTAGTAAAAAATATTAAAAATGTCCATGACCTGAGGCATGCACTTGTATTCTTTTTGACAAAGTTTTAAGTTTTAAAACAATTGGCTACCAATGCAAAAGTGTGTATCTAACCAAGAAGATGACCAAGTGTGGGTTTCAAAAAGCATGAAGTGTACAATTGAGTAGAACTCCTCTCCCTCATAATCCATGAGTTTCTCTCACTAAAACACAAATGAATGACATGAGGCAACATGCAATAGGGCTATTTCTTGATGCAACGTACATGCAAGCTTTGATTTCACCAAATGGCAAGTTACAACCAGCTATGACATGACTCCACTTTGCCATCCATCTTTAGATGGAAATCACTCAACATCCAATTGGCCAAATTAAGGGGTGAAGAACTTCCAAGGGTTGTGCATCATCACCTAAAGAAGTGCTGTACCCAAACCAAAAATTTTGCTTCATTAAGGCATTTTGCTTAAAATGGTCTAAACCTTGTAAAAGTGAGGTCAAAACTCAGTTTTTGGGCAAATAAAGTATGGGCTTTGAGTCAATGTCATGCCATGGAGATACTGGCAAAATTTGAAAATTTTGAAAATTAGGGTTTCTGAAATCTATTTTTAGCCCGAAACCCTAAAAAATAAGAACTTGTCAGAATTGACTGAAATTAATTTTGATTGGCTTATTTCACATCACGATCACAGTGGTGAAGTCAGTTTCAGTTAAAAGTCAGTTTAAGGCTGGTGGGTAGTTATAACTTTTTCAGGAGAAAAGTTAGGACCTCTGAGGTCATTAATGGCAGTTGGCCAGTACCAGGTGTTAATATCTAAGCCTAAAACTAAAAGAAGAACGCTCTACGATAAAAGATGTTGAAAATTATGCTTTTTCACGGAGGAGATTTTCAACGAGGTAAAAGTATTGTGAAATTGGCTAAGTCTGGATTGAAAATATTCCAAGTCTGGAGGTCAAAAGCGCCACTCTCAGCTACGGGCGCCCATCATTATGGAAGCTGTATTCAACTTTTTGTGAAATTTTCTACCAAGATGACTTCTCCAGTTTCCTGATAGCTTCGCAATGAGCTAGCCATCTAGTCTGACGGAGGAGTAAAACGCCTGAAAACGAAAATTTAGTACAGAACGAGGGAAATGCAAAGTAGATAACTTTGAAGAGAAAAAGCGCCCCTGGAGGCCAGGGGCGCCCATCTTTTTGAACATTCAGATGAAGTCTTTTGATCAAGTGACACCCAAGAAGTTTGTTTCTATTTTTGGTCCAGCTCTGTGATGCATCTGTCAGCAGGTGAATCTGAGTTGCCGAGTTGCCGCCATCAGTGGTCAAACTTGAGGTTTCAGACTTGATAAAAAATTGTTCAGAAAGGACAAAAGTGCCCCTGGAGGCCAGGGGCGCCCAAGGTTTTGAGACCTTTAATGAAATCTATTTGATGATTTCAGATACTCATCTCGTTCGTGTCAGCTTCAGCTTTCCGTTCCCTGTCTCAACCGGTTCAGAAGATGTCTTGGCAATCTGCAGCCGGAAGTTGAGTAATTTTTGCCAGTTGCAGTAAAGGATGACATTGGTTGGGAAAAGCGCCCCTGGAGGCCAGGGGCGCCCATGATTTAGGAGGGTTAAATGATGTTTTTATATAAAGTGTTCATCAGGAGCCTTTACTCAGAATTCAACCTGTTTCGCAGTGAGCCAGTCAGCATGTTTTGAAGTTTTGTCAAATGCCGGGAAATGTCAAGTGAAATATAGTCAAGTTATCAGTGAAAATGATGAAAATGCCTGAAAATATTCTAACACTGAGGTCAAAAGCACCCCTGGAGGCCAGGCACGCCCATCTTTTTGAAGCCTCAGATGGTTGAATTTTGAATTGCCACCTCAAGGAATCTTCTTGTCGGTTTTGGTCCTGCTCTTCATCGAGATTGTCAGCTAGTTGATCCGACGTGACAGTCAACCAGAATTAGTGATCGAACATGAGCTTCGTTTGAGGTTTTAGATTCTAAATTTTCAGAAAATGTCTAAGGAAGGAAGGACACCTAAAGTCAAAGGTTGACTTTTTGAAATTCAAAAGTAGAAGTGCGCATGAAGAGAGTTTTCAGTTTGCCAAATTTTGATCTTCAATTAAACTCTTTTTCAGGTCGACTTCTATTTTACCTATTTTTTTTAGTCATAACTGGCTAAACTTAATTTGCATGCATCAGTTAACTGAATTTTCAAGATGGCGCCCTAACTTGGGTTGGTTCTACATCCAGTTAACTGAGTTTGAAGCCAAATATAGGCCATGTGTGAGTTTTGAAGCACCAGTTGTACTTCAAGCGCCATTTCCAAAGCTTAGCATGCATTCCACACGCCTTAGAAGATATTTTTCTATATATTTTGCTAATGGCGTCCATTATTCTTCATCAGAGTTGAGAAGAAACATCTTTCTTGAGTATAAAATTGATCTGCAGGTGCTACAGGTGTCCGATTTCAGTATTCTTCGTAGCTACAGATTCAAATTGTTCAAGGGAAGATTATTTCAGACTTGGTTTCTATTTTGCATGCAGGTTTTTATCAATTCTACTTCAAGCATAGGCGAATTTCTACAGAAGAAGAGAGAAAACAAACAAATAAAAAACTTCTATTCTTCTATCTTATTTTCCTCTATTCTCGTCTTAGATTTTCTTCGCATGTCAAAGAAAACGACAGATTTTTCAAAAAAGTATCATCTGGGTTCGAGTATTTCAGCATCAACAACAATACCCATGTCTTAGATTATTTTGCGAAAATTGCCCCGTTGCCTCTTTTCTAGAAGCATTGTGTTTTTTTCCAGAATTCTCTTTGCATGTGGGCCTAAATCACATTTTTTCACAAATCTGTTGATCTGGGTTGTTTCAGGATTCATTTCTACGCAAAACCCATGTTCCAGATTTTCACGAGAAAAATTGCCCCCAGTGCCCCTAACTGCCAGTTCAGATCTCAACTGAAAACCTTTTGCATGCGGGCCTAAATCACATTTTTTTGAATTTCTAACGTTGTGGGTCATCTTAGAATTTGATTATGCACAAAACCCACGTCTCAGAATATTTTGTGAAAATTGCCCTTCGACAGGCTATTTTTAGCCTTATCTAGAGTGATTTTTGGTTTTCCAGAGAAGTTGTCAGAACGTAGCCATGTTCACAGTCAACAAGCAAGTTTTTCCGAATGCAGTTCACGTAGATCAAATTCAAGACCATGTCGGTCTTAATTCATGATTTCATCATAAAAGCTGACATTGATTTGTATCAAGCGCATCAGAAAGGTTGACAAGCGTAGTCACTCAAGTCCACATGGTTTTGTGCCTCGTATAGCTGATTGTCTTCCAAGGCCAGTTTAGAGGGTTGATAAGCATGAAAAATGTGAGAAACGTCAAGCTGCAGAGGAAAACAGTGGCCATCACTTCAGTTACAAAGCCGCCAGAGTTACCAGCCAGTGAAGGGCCAGTTTAAGTATGCAGAGATTTTCAGTTTTGCTTGAGTTGCTGAGAATGAGTGAATTGACAGTTGAGACATGTGACGACCTTTAGATGGTGATGCAGTCACTAACCTCGTGGAGGGGTTACTTGCTCGAGATCAGGATCAGTGAACTTCAGTTCAAGGCGTCCCACCTTTTCCATGATAGACATTAGACACAGGAGTTAAACTTGAGGGTTCTTTCCGAGTTAACTGGTTGTTACACATTGCATGCCATGTCTTTCTTGGAAACATCTACAAACACTTGGATCTTAGATTAGATATTTCAGTTAACTGATGATAGCATTCCAGTTAACTTGATTTCAATAAGGACATGCATGCTTACACATTGTCCATTTAGATTAGATGTTTCAGTTAACTGATGATAGTTTCCCAGTTAACTGTGTAGGTTCATTCAATTAGGTTTAGAGAATAAGATCTTGCATGTCTTGCAAAACTATAGTTGACTCAAGGTGATTTTAGGGTTGCCTACATCTTGATGTCTATAAATAAGAGCTTTCAGCTCATTTGTAATTAGCTTTTCCTGGTGATAGAGAATTGCTGCGCTGTCGGCAACATGCCTATTCTCAAGATTGGTTCACCCTTGTAAATTAGAACTTTTGCTTGATAGCATACATGCTGCGCCTACCTTGCCTGTAGTATTGCTATTATTGTATCTGTTCAAAGAGTAATTGCTGTTATAATAAATTGCTGCGCCTACCTTGCCTTCATATTATTGTTATGGTATTTATTCGACCTTAGTTAAATGGGGTTGCTGGTTTGATCGTTATTGCATGCGTGTTGTGTCTATACAATCTACTGTCCCAGTTGCTTACCTTTTGTTTTTGTTGATTATAAGCCTATTCAGAAGAGCAAATAGTTGCGCCTACCTTGCCTTCATGTTGCGAAACTGTACTCAAAGCTTATCGTATGATGTGTGTTATAGTAGACTCATTCAGCCAAGCAAATAGTTGCGCCTACCTTGCCTTCATGTTGTGAAGCTGTACCAGGTTTACCGTTCATTTGTTTGTTTTAATAAACTTCTTCCCGGATTAGCAAATAGTTGCGCCTACCTTGCCTTCATGTTGTGAGCCCGCACCTGGAGTTTATCGTACAATACATTCCTGCTCCATTTCCTCATGCTCTGTTTCTTGAGGAAATTGGATAGATATTAAAGAAGTTAGCTTAGTTGTAGTTACATGATCTGCGAAACCAGAAAATACTTAGCTGCAACGTTCTAGGTTTTCTTAACCTTGTGCCTCTACCAGCTGAGAACAAAAAGATAGGACATTAGTTTAGTTTTCTATTTCATGCATTCCAGCACAACGAGGTAGCTTCCCCTCCTAATTTGAAGAGCACTCATTGCGTAGTGTGCATAGCTGTACGTACAAACTCACACTCCAGAGGTGTTAGTTCTTACGCCAACAAGAAGAACCTATACAAGAAGGGGAAAGTGAAGAAGAGAAAGAAGTTGAGGAAGGGGAAGTATCTAAAGTCCCTTCTCAACCTACTGCACCCATAGTTCTAGTCATGACAAATACAACCTTATTGATGAGTGGCTAACCTTGCTTGGGGCACCTATAGAAACACTAAACTATCCTCTAGTAAGCCCCACATACAACATAGAAAAGCCTCCTCTTGAGGTAGAACATTAAGAAAGCATCTAGGATGGAACTCACCAATCAAGCACCAAGACAAGTATGGAGCAACAACAGTCAAGCATTAAACAACATGACCATTTCGAAGTATAATCATCCACACATTTGAAGGAGGAAGTGAAATGCATATAAATTTCACAACCAAATCTTGAAAATACAATGTAGCAGTTAGTCCAAGATTTGGAAGTAACGGCACAAATGAGGTTTGAAGCAGTTCAAATAGTAAGGAGGCTTGATAATTTACATTTTCCTTTGGTGTCACAACAAGCTATGAGGACTAAGAACTTTGTAGGAGAATGCCATACTGAATTAGTAAAATCTTCCTCACTCATGTCTGGTCAAACACAAAAACTGTGCAAATGACTACTAGTTGGATACCAATATGAGTGCCCCTCTTCTTTGCAGGTTCAGACGAGCAAGTCTTAGCCACCTTGTACTCTATTGAGTACATATCTCATTATCTCTATATCATGCTCCAAAAAGAAATGGTTGTTCAATCTGTCATTGCCGCTAAAGTTGATAAAGCTATTACCACTTTGAAAATAGTTAGTGCAGACATACAGAAATAAAAACAAAAGTTTCAAGCACAACTTGCTCAACAAGCACAATTGATAGACCTAGAGAAAGTTAAGTTGGTACAAAAGGAAAATGAAATACTTGAAATCAAAGCAGTTGATAAGAAGGCCAAATTTGAGCTTATGGAGGCAATATGAGTCGTGAAAAGTACAATACAGTGTGAATTGACTGTTGCACACCACTTCAAGGAATGCACAGTAGAATTTTGCAAGATCGAGACTACTGCTAACCAACTTCACACTCTAAGAGAAAAACCTTAACATTCAGCAAATACTACAATACCACCAAGGACTTCTTCTATCCCAAATACTTATTATTCTTGTTATGTTGGCTAAAACCTAATGAAATATACCTTTTTTGGATTTCCCAACTATTCCAAAAAAAATAATTTTCTTGTGCACTTCTGATGGTCTAATTTTATTATTTTATTTTATTTTTGTTCTCTAAGCAATATTTAAATAAACAAATTTCAAAGAATTTACAGAATTTATATTGAATAAATATTCACTCAATATAAAGAAAATCCATCAAAGTTTTCTCAATTTCATGAATGCAAGTGATCAGGCATTTCGTCAAACAGTTCCCAATACACTGTTCTAAGCTTGATATTTTGTTTTGCAGGTTTTCAGTTTAAATAGTTGATTATTTGAAAGGCGGAAGAACGCTCATGCAACAATATGACAAAGATAACAAATAAACTATTCAAATGTTTACTATTTATGAAAACACTTCCATCATTTTATATTTATATCTCAGAATAGAGAAAAGTAATGATTCTGACCTCAAATAATTGTTGTTGGCAACCTGAAAAAATATTGATATTAAATATTCAATCTCCAGATTTCGATTTACAAAGTCTTTATACTAGCATTGCAAGTTGCTAGCATAAACGATATGGAGAGACTCTCCTAAGTTTTCAGGTGCTACATATAATGACAATGAACCAGTGTTACAAGACTCGCCCAAACTCGGCGAGTACTCGCGAGTCCCGAGGCGGGTGAGGCTGGGTGAGTCCCAGAGACTCGGATGCCGAATACTCGCCGAGACTTGCCGGACTCGGCAGACTCGCCAAGTCTCGTGCCAAAGACTCGGCCGTCACTTTGTGGGCTTGAGTTGCAAAAAAAACATATTTTAAAATTTCTTTTATTTTTCTTTTTGCTTTTATACTTGCCTCTATTCCTCCAAAAGGCACTTCATTTCATTTTCAAGACAAGTAAGAGAGAAAAAAGAGAGAAGAGAGCCAAAACACATTTGCATTGAAGGAAAATCAGCAAAGAAATTGAGCACCAAATGCTTATTGAATCACATTTGTGCAGGTTCGTAGGTGATTTTGCTGCATCTAGAGGAGTCTACAAGGGATTGGAAAGAGATTTGCATTGATTTCAAAGAAGATTGAAGAGGTTTGTTTGAGTTTTGAAGGTTTTTTTTGTTTTTTTTAACCAAAACTCCATTTCTCTTCTTTTTTTCTTCTTTGTTTTTTCTATTTTGTTTTAGTGAAACAAAGAACAAGTTACAAATAAATACAAACCCTAGGTGTGTGTGTTTAAGCTTTTTGTTGAAAAAACCCTAGGCATTCTTGCAAAAAAAAAGAGTTTTATAGTTGCAAACTTGCAAACCCTAGGTTTTTTAGTTTAATTAAAAATTATACTTTGAATGCTAATTTTTTTGAAATTTATGTGTTATTGCAGCTTTGTTTATATCTATAAATTTTCTCCATCATATTCACCATGTCTCAAAGTAAAAGAGATCCTTGTTGGAAACATGCCATTATTACCCCTGGGCGAAAAAAAGAAGTACAATGTTTTCATTGAAAAACAATTTTTCTTGGAGGTGGCATTAATAGATTGAAATACCACCTTGCATGTATACCGGGCCGAGATGCTAATCCTTGCACAGAAGTCATTGCTGAAGTAGTGTGTGAAGTGCAAGAGCAATTGGAAACCTTTGAGCAACAAAAAGAGTTAAAAAAGAAGCAAAAAGAGGAGATGGCAGCCGTGTGTGGAGTTGGAGATTCGAGTTCTTCCATGCCTCCAATTCCTCCACGGTCTTCACCTTCAGTTGTTGGTAGTGGTAGTGGTAGTGGCAGTGGCAGTGGTAGCGTTAGCATTGGGCCTAGAGTTCGTGGATCTAGGCTAGATTCATATATTTTGCCACACACTGCTCCAGGTTCCCAACCGTCTCTTGAGAGCATAGGTTGGAACAAGGATAAACATGATGCAGCCAAAGCTGCAATTGGAGACTTCTGGTTTTATTGCGACATTCCATTTCATGCAGCCAGGTAATTCTTCTTTTGTTTTGTTTTAAAATATATAGCTTGTTGCTTGATAGTTGATTTTTTATCTCTTGAAGTTTATTTTTAAAGCTATGTTGAATTCAAATTGAAATTATACATTTTTCAATATAATTACTAACTTAATTTAATTTTTTTGTGTTAGATCTCCATATTGGCAAAATATGATTGATGCAGTTACTATTTGTGGGGCGGGGTTCAAAGCCCCTAATGATGAAGAGATAAAGGCCCCATTTTGACCCAAAAATTGGCTGATGTAAAAGCCAAAATAGAGGAGCAGCGAGAAGTTTGGAGGATGAAGGGTTGCACCATCATGACCGATGGTTGGACCAATAGAATAAATAGGACATTGCTCAACTTTCTTGTTTCTTCCTCAGGTAAATATTTTACTTCCTAAAATGCATTGCTTTAGTGATTAACAATCAAGATTTTAAATTTATATTTTATTGAATCATTTATTTTGTTTCTTTTCCAGGTGGTACCGTGTTCATTAAATCTATTGATGCATCTGGCCACACCAAAAATGCTGAATTCCTTTGTGAGGCTTTGGAGGGTGTCTTGGCTGAGGTAGGAGAGGAGAATGTGGTGCAAATAGTCACAGATAATGCAGCAAATTATGTTGCTGCAGGTAGACTATTGATGGATAGGCACCCATCATTGTTTTGGACACCTTGTGCCGCTCATTGCCTTGATCTCATATTGGAGGATCTTGGCAAGCTTGACTGGATCAAAGCATGTGTGGAAACCGCAAGGAATATTTGTAAGTTCATATATAATCACACATGGGTCCTCAACCTTATGAGGCAATACACTGGGCAAAAGGAGTTGGCTCGCCCTAGGATAACACACTTTGCTACCAACTTCATCACTCTACAATCCTTACTGCAGTCAAAGGGAGCTTTGAGGCAGATGTTTGTTAGTGAGGAGTGGTCTTCCTCAACATATTTGAAGACAAATGCAGGGGTGGATGTGTCAAGTTGGATTTTTGATAAGCAGGGCTTTTGGGTGCCTAGTAAGGAGATTGTCAAGGTAAACGTAAACAGTAATACTAATAAGTAATTAGTTTAGTAACATTATATTTTCATTCTTATTTTTATCTTATTTGCTTATTTTTGTTGACTCTTACTTATGTCAATGTTTCATAATAATTGTAGGTCACAGAGCCTTAAGTGGTTCTATTACGAGTTGCCGATGGGGAGAAGCCCGCAATGGGCTACATATACGAGTAATGAGGGCATGGATAGGGCCAAAGAGGCCATTAGATCCATTTATGGGCGAATTGATAGTAAGTATCGTCCCATTTGGGAGATCATTGATAGACGACGGCACCTCCAGCTTCAGAAGCCCCTACATGCAACAACATATTTTCTCAATCCGGCATTCCAATTCCGCAAAGAATTCAAGGCAGATGAGGAGGTTTTGAGTGGGCTCTACACAGTCATTGAGCGGATGTCTGATTCTCATGTTGGAGCCCAAATTGTCACCGAGATAGAGATTTTCAGACTTGCACAAGGAGATCTCTTTGCAAGAGATATATGCAAAGATACTCGATCGACATTGCAGCCAGGTAAAAATTTATTAAGGGCATAATAGTAGTTTAAAAATTACCACTTTTCAATCTTTTATATTCAATGTTCATAATATTCACATTTCACAATGAGAGTTATGTTTTTTCTTTTGCTCATATCAGATGCATGGTGGGAGAGATTTGGTGCTAAAGTACCAAATCTTCAGAGGATTGCAATTCGAGTGTTGAGCCAACCATGCAGTGCCTCGGGTTGTGAGCACAATTGGAGTATGTTTGAGCACATACACTCCAAGAAGCGCAATAGGTTGTCAGTGCAGAGGTTGAATGATCTTGTTTATGTTCATTACAACCTGTCCCTTCGCCATAGACAGATATTGGGCATTGACTTGTCACCCATCACGTTGGAGGAGGTTGATCCACAATCATATTGGATCATTGAGGCCGAGGATCTTGTTTTTACTGATGAGGACCTTGATTGGGTCGACCAGGCGGATCGAGAGGCAAAAGCAATAGCCATGGCAGAGGAGGAGGATAGAGCATGAGGAGACACCTTGGATGCTGGTTTGGGTGCCATTGAGTCTGACACTAAGACACAGGCAAAGATGATGGCTACAACATCATCCAGGACCTATCTTAGATGTCTACGCAAGAGGACTAATGCTTAGTGATGTAGGCTCCTCTGAGCCATAGACTTATAGCTTTTGTTTTACTTTTGTTATATGTTTCGAACTTTTGATGCCATGGATTTCATATTCCATGAGTATTGTATACATTTCAAAACATTTATATATCTAACTCTTTTGACTCTTACTACTATTATTTGTATTAAGTAATTACTTATTTCCTTCAGCTAAAATTTGTGTTTATACTTATGTGATCGATATATGTTTGTGTATAGGATCATAGTAGTTTCTATTTCATGATGTTATTGTGTATTTAAGGTTTATTTACTAAAGGGAGCATGAAACAAGCTTTAAATCCTTAAAAATCTTTGAATTTCTTGGGTTTTTCTATTTGCCGAGTCTTGGGCGAGTCTAGGCTCTAAGTCCGAGTCTGAGTCAAAAATCGGCTTGCCGAGTCTGAGGCGAGTCCGAGTCTTGTAACACTGCAATGAACATTCATATCCCCTTTTTGACTGCACAGATCATAACATAAAGAAATACCTCCTTAATAACAAAATTCCTAAGAAGCCCGATGCAGAAATATAAATTATGGTGACTGGAAGAAATAACTAAGTCCCACCATTATATCCAATCGCTCCCATGAAAGATGTGAATATACCAAACAGGTGTACCAGCGGCTAAGGAAAAATAGTCAAATCTAAGTCACAGCCCTAAGAAACAATTGCCACGGCTTCCCAAAATATTAATATGGATTAAACTTGATATGCCACAACCCTATAATAACTCCATAATATTGAATATCCCCTTGGAGTCTTCTTATGAGCAGTGACATCCAAACGGCTGTAGTCGGCCGAGAGTGTACTTGGTCGTCCATAAGTCGATGTAGTCGGCCGAGAGTGCACTTGGTCGGCTGTGAGTCATAAGTAAATAAGACTTTAGTTAATATTAATAATCCATGTACTTAAGGTATGTACGTGTCATGTTAGTTAGTTGTCTCGGGAATTAGGTTCCTGATGAAGTAATTAGTTATAATGAAGGGACGTGACGGTTGGTACCTCAACCACCGCCAACGTACTATATGTACTTGAGTCATGTAGTCAGGAAACATTACGGTTCTACTACGCTATGCTATGTTATGTCTAGAGACATTATGATGTAAGTGCCGAATACTGAATAAAGCAATACATCTATTATCTATGCAATTTCTATGTGATTATTATATGTTGTCAATGTTATTTTATATTTTCGTTTACTCTGTACGTCATTGTACCCGTAGCGAGTAAACATTTGGCACCATTGCCTAAGAAAATCCAATAAACACCCAGACAAGAGAATGGCGTTGTGATGGGGCAGCCGACTGAAGGGCCATAACAAGCAAACGAGGATTGTGAAGACGCTCTGACGGAATACCTCTACCGTTTGTGGGAAATCTCATTAAAGGACCACGTACGGAGGGAGGCTCTCAGGTGAGAGATCCCTCAGGTGGTCATTTGGGATAGATTGTGCGTCAACGAAGAGGTCAACCAACTTCTTACCAGACTGCCAAGACTGATAGCATGCCATTACATTATCTTACAGGATCTCTAGGCTGAGAGGGATTAGGAATGTCGGAGGCAACAAATACTGCAACGGTACGAGGAGAGAACCAAGCGGGAAGAGGAAGAACGGGATACCAGCCAGAGACGTACTCTCGGTAACCAACAATGATTGCGTGAACAACCTGTAATGCTCGTACGGCCAAACAAAGACAAGAATCAAATACCAATCGAGAACTAAACTAAGGAGGAGAGGGTTTGGCAATCACTCAGACTACAGGAGCAAGAAAATCGGCTATGAAGACTAAGGCAAGTTGATAAAGAATTTAATGAAGATCTAATTGAAATAAACCAAAGTATTAAAAGAGCACATAAGAATCTTGAGGAAATAGACCGATCCATCGGTAGAGCACATCAAAATTTTGTTGAAGGGAGGGACGAAGGACCCTTTAGCACTCCGTACGTAGAAAGGTACAAAATCACTGAAAATGAAACTGAATTAAGTGAAGAACTTGATAGCAGCATCTAACACATTCGGGAGTTGTCCATATCGGACAACAACAAAGGGCTGAGGACTGGAAGATCTGAGCCCAAGACCCTAGGGCGGAGGGAGTACCAGAGTGAACCCCAGGAGACTCGAGGTGTCGAGGACGAGGACAGAGGACGTGGAAGAGACTCGCACGTGGCCGAGAGTGCAAGTGACACACCAAGACGTAGCGGGAGAACCAGTCTAGTCAGGTCCAACGCATAAGGAGGACAGTGGAGAAGGATGGTGACTCCGCCAGGTGAACGACAGAAACTGCCTAAGTTTACGGGGAATGGGTTTAAAGATCCAGTACGGCATTGTAAAACATTTGAAACAATCTGGATAGCCAACAGACGGGACGATCCGAATCACTGGCTGAAAGCATTTCCAGCAACACTGAGAGATAGTGCCATTGACTGGTACTCAAAATTGGACAAAGTACAAAGGGCATCATGGAAATTACTCAAGAAGGCCTTTCAGGACAAATTCAAACTCCTGAGGGATGACAGTGAGATTGTAGCAGAAATCTATAGTAAGAAGCAAGGAAAGCACGAGAATGTGCGCACATACAATCGGCGACTCAAAGACTTCTTAGGAAAATTGGAGGTTCAGCCGACCGATGGGCTAAAAAAGCAATGGTTCATCGAAGGCTTGCTTTCGTCGCTAAGGAAGAAGATGAAAGTCGTGCCTCCGTCGTCGTATGCTAAAGCATACAATTGGGCGATGGATATAGAAAGCGAAAACAAAACATCCTCCCGAGGGAAAAGGAAGACGGACAACGAGGCAAGTATGGATGACAGCAACGATGAATCCAAGATTGTACAAGAACTCAGGAAAGATATGATGTGAATGATGAAAGAATTGAAGGTCGTTAAAGAAAGTATGAGGGAAGCACGAGAAGTGTGGTGTACCGAGTGCAATGGGGAAGGTCACACAAAAGTGAACTGTCCGAAGAAGATGCTATGTGATATCTACCAAGTTATGGGACATTCCATTAAGGAATGCCCATACAATCTGAGAGCAAGGGGTACGCAAGTACTCTTCACTCAAGGAGAACCGTCAACACCGCCAAACACACCACCGAAGCCCCAATACAAATAGCAATGCATCCCTTGGAGGTTACCGAAGCAACAAAAGTCCGAGAAACAAGATAGAGTATGATGGAAAAGGAAGGCCCATGATACAATGTCGGAAGTGCAACGAATGGGGCCACTTCGCCAGGGACTGCCATAACGGTCAAGGTTCAAGGGGAAGATTGTGCAAGTGGTGTGGACCAAGTGACCATGAAGACAATGAATGCCCCAAGCAAAAGGGTATCCATATGTCGGAAGTGGAAGAACAAGAAGTACTACCGATCACCAGAGTGCAAGTGAAGAAGGCAACCTACCCAAATCCACGTACGGAAAAACAAAGGATGAAGGAAGCAAAAGCTGAAGTGGAACTAGCGATGGGAAAGGAGAACAAAATACCTCTGGAGAAACCAGGAATCTCTCGGCGGTCGAAGGCGGAAAACAACATCGTACGGCAGGTACTATAGACCACCGTACCGATCAAAGTAACTGACCTTCTCCAGACCTTACCGCAGTTGGGATTAGTAATGACAAACATCCTTGGGGATGGCAAGCAATCGCGAGTGAAGGACCTAAGGCAAGAATTGGTAACTGAACCACCACCGTACAATGAACAAACCATCGACCTTGGATTATTGATAGCAAACATTAGGAAGATGCCAGCGGTTGTTCAAATGGAGATCGGAGGGAATATTCTAACAAATACTATCGTTGATGGAGGATTGGCAGTCAATGTACTACCCGAAGACACATGTAACAGTCTCGGGAAGCCAACACTCTGGCCATCGACATTCCAACTCATCGATGTCGATCAACATGGCATCAAACCATTGGGAACATTGATGGCGCAAAAGGTGGTGATCAGAACACAACCATTCCTACTAAACTTCCTAGTTATTCCATTGCAGAGGAAAGCGTACAATGCGTTGTTGGGACGAGGATGGTTAGTGGCAGGCAGGGCGAATCATAATTGGAAGAGGAACACACTCTCGATTGAGAACAATGGGCAGAAGTACGTCATTGACTTGAAGAACCAAGCTGTGAGTGAAGAAGTGGCTTCCTTCGAATCAAAATTGGACGGAGGTGAGTCGGATGTCAACGAAGGAAGGCAGGCGATGGAATAGAACGTTGATGGCATACTCGAACTCGAGAGTTGTTCGAAGGACGAGACAAGCTCACTGAACGGGTTGTTTCACTAGCAAATGGAGGATTACGAGGTGTTCCATCGAGAGTGTAACATGCTACAGATCGGAGAAACCCAAGAAGAATAGAAGGGCACATCTTGCTAAACATTTCCAACTGAGTGTGACGAGTACAAAGGAGGAGAAGAGGAGGTGGTTATGTTCAGCCAAACATTCCAAATTGAGTATAGGGAGCACAAAGAGAGAGTACCAGAATTGGATGATACACCAACCGAGAAGTTGGAACATGACAAAGTATGAGGTAGTGAGAGAAAGTCAAAAGAAAGGTACAGAGAGGAGAGAGAAAATGAAGGAGAGTACAAAAGGCAAAAAATAGATGAGGTGTTGAAAATAGAAAAAATGGAAATGGAAGAATTGGAAAATATTAAAAATGAAAAAACTGAAAAAATAGTTCAGAAATTAATGGAGTTAAAAAATAAAGGAAAAATTGGAAGTGGGAAAAAATGCAAAAAATAAAGAAGAATTAAAAAAATTTAAAAATGTAGGGAGAGAAAAAGGAGATGGAGGAGAGAGAAAAAAAGAGACAGAGAGAAGAAAAAGGAGACAGAGGAGAGAAAAAAAGAAGACAGAGGAGAGAGAATAAAAGAGACGAAAGAGAGAAAATAAAGACGAGGAGAGAAAATAAAAGAAAGGAAAAATTAAAAATATCAAGAAGCCCGAAAAAATTCATCTTAAAAATATTGAAGAGGCGAATCATTAAAAACATTAAATTGGCAAAAATTAGAGTAAAGGGCATACGAAATCCCCATCTCAAGAGGCCATACGATGAAGAGGAATTTGCCGTATGATTTGAGGAGAGCAAAAAGATGAAGGATAAAAATATCACGACAAAAGTAAAAGGTCACATAAGTAACAAAATGAAGAAATTGAATTCAATCGTATGGAGCAAAGGCAAAGTAGCACGAAGGGATTATTTGACCGTACAAGTTGAAGCAAAGAAATTCATATCGGGTTCTAGTGAAGAGGAATCTGTACGAGTTTGTGAAGGACAAAATGTCGTACAAAATTTCAAATCAACGGTCATACGAACTACTAAACTAAAGGCCATACGAGTGAAGAAGTCAATTGTTGTACAAGTGAAGGAGCCAAATGTCGTACGACTAAATAAGCCAATTGCAGTACGATTTTAAAAAAGTAGAAAGGTTGTACGAGATCATGAAATTAGAAAAGTCATACCATTCCTGAAGGTTAAAAAACTCGTACGAGTGGTTACCTGGCAATCTGTACGAAGCATCAAACCGAAGGTCATGTGAAGCACTCACGAGAAGGTCGTACAGAACATTGGATCCAATAAGAAAAGCCTTGGCATGAGCATTCTTCTTGGGGGAGCAAAAATCAAATCACCTGAAGCCAAGCAAGGTATCGTACAACCAGGGACAAGTGAACATGACATACAAGTAAGATTTGCATCAAGTACGAGCAAAAGAAATAACAATGGAGGAACCAGGAAAAGGGTCGTACTACCAGGAAAGGCAAGAATGGCAATAGGAGTGAGATAAAACATGTCAAAATTTCTAATCTTGGGCTTCGTCAGCACTATTCGGAACCTGTGGAAAATTCATGAGAATTATGTACAAAATGCATTTTTATATGGTTTCCAAAGTGGTAAATTGGCCCTGGCCTCAGACCCCATGAGGGGCGTTGCCGCTAGACCCCTGCGAGGGGTGCTGCCCCCAGACCCCCGCAAGGGGCACTGCCCCTTGACCCCGCTGGGGGCGTTGCCCTAAGACCCCCATCAGATCTATTTGAATTGCCAAATTGCAATGCAACCAGCCATCATAGTACAGTCACAGGAGCAGTTGGTTGCCGAGTAGACCAGAGTTGCAGCTCTCGAGGAGAAATTGGCAGAGAGAGATGCAATATTGAGTGTGTTGGCATTTCAAATCGCACCTCTAGAATGCATTCTGGAAACGGACAACCATGTGCAGTAAACTGCTCTTCGAATTAGGAGGGGAAGCTCCCTCTTTTGCTGAGTTGCATAAAGAAAAGTAATCTAAACTTAATTACGCCTATCTTTTTGGTTCAGCTGCGAGAACACAAGGATATAGAACACTAGATGTTGCGGCTGAGGTTTTCCCTTTAATGAAACTAGACAACTACAACTTAACCTATGCTTAAAACGTTTCCACCCTCTCAAGTAAACGCAGAGCAAGAGAGTTTGGAAATGGACGAGTTTGATTTCTGACAAATATACTTAAATAAACTATTCTTCAACATACGTTTTAAGGCAAGCTGAAAAAGAGATCATAAAAGTATTACGGAAATATGAGACTTTTATTTCAAGGTAGACAAAGCACGCTCAAGATTTTATTTACTCATACTTTTAACACAAAACAAATAGACGGAAACTTGAGATATTTATATCAAGATAGACAAAGCACGCTCAAGATTTTATTTACTCAAGTTTCTGGAACAAGGATTACAACTTCGAGACAGCAAGTTGTAGCAACAGGCTTGCAACATGCGATCAACCTAATTGTAATCAACACAACACATGCACTAAACAAGTATTTGCAGCTAAAGAGGCATGCAAACTTGCTCTTTACACAAAGTGAACAACACTAAACGATAACCAAGAGAAGGTACTATGGCACTTATGTCTTGTTATCACAAGCATGGTTAAACTAAAATGAGCAAACACTACTCTTATTTATAACTAGGCAGAGGAGTAGGGAACCCTAAAATCTCCTTGCTTTTACAACTACTGCTTGTCAACATGCAAGCTTTATTTCTAAATCTAGAAGAGATTAAAACATCTAAACCCTAAAAAAGCATCTAAAACGGAAAGTGCCAACTCGTGACATTTGTTTTCCTTCTTCTTCAAAGAATGGATAAGAAATGAGACAAAAATAGAAAGAAAGCGTAAGATAAGAATGGAAAGAAAGCTTGGAGAAAGCTTCTAGAAGATTGCCGATTTAAATCTCTCTCACATTTGCCAAAAAGCTGGAAACTGCCTCTTTATCAGGACCATTGATACTATCTTTAGCCATATCCGCTTTTCCAGGACCTCCTTTTTTGCAATCAAACTTAGTGAATTTTTGACATCTTTAGCTTCTTTCTGAGTTATGTTCTTGAAAAACATCACTGCCTCGAAAGATGACTTGATAACTTGGCGGCTCTGCAACTTTATGCATTCTGACACTTCTCTTAATTCTCCCACGGAAGAGTCTTGCACAAATTTTGTGACACTTGTCCTTTCGCTCATACCACTCCCTCTGCATGTTCTTCAACTGAGATGATGACGTTTTATGTAGAAACCCTTGTTCTCACCGATCACTGGAACTGTATATTTTTGCTTGTCTTTTGTGTATTTTAGTTTTTTTGGTGTTTTACAGGACAAATGATATTTGCGATTTTGAAAGAAATTGTTGAATAAATTTAAATAAAATAATACAACTCTAGAAATGATAGAATCTACTGAAACTCCTGATGCCAGACTATTTATTAATCTTCTAGAATGCTTACAAATAAGATCCGATAACAGGCAACTAAAAAGGCAACGATATTTTGATAAAAACCTGATTATTGCAGCAAACTGAAAGAGTACATGAAATGGTACGGCTTCCTCATAAGCTACTTCTCCCTCCGATTGATGCTCTGGAAATGGTCTAGAGGTTTAGGCGCCACAAAGGATGAAAATAGAAGACCAAAGGAATAGGCGATTTGCCCAAGACAGAAGTACGGCCTAATACTGAAGAAGTACGGCCCTGCAGCAATGGTACGGCTCTGTCATAGCAGCAAGTACAATTTGTACGGCCCTTACAATCAATGTCCAGATCTTGGGATAAGATGCGCCTAGGTTTGAAGAACTCTTTCTGGCTAAACCCCAGACAAAAACTCTGAAGATGAAAACTTTGTGAACGTTTTGTGATAACTTCTGAATGAAGATATCTCTCTGCAAGCAATAGATCAGCTGATATTTCACAACCTCTGAACTGCAACACTGAAGATGGCTCGTTCTCCAATGCCTATAGACAACTGAAACCCTTGGCTTCATTCTCCGGAAGAAGACTTGATCAAAAATTCGATATTCAACATAATGAGCTCAAATCCCAATGAAAACCCTTATATCTCCTCAAAAGTTTGACTTTTCTCAATTAGGTATCATTTAAATAAATTTGAACTTTTCTTTTTAATATTTCAATAGTTTCAATCACATTTTTAATTATAAATTATAATTAAAAATGGCCCCTTCAATGATGGTCTGTAATGGGCACCCTTAAATGCCCAACAACTAAACAAGTTCTGATAGGAATTTTGTCAAACATTTTGCATCCAACTCCTTATTCCTCCGTTTACTAATTTAACCCTTATGACTTCGGAAATGGGACGTTTATATTGTTTGTTTGCATGGAATTGAAAATCACTTAACATGAACAAAAAGAAAGTACAATGATATGCAGATTGGAAATTGTATTACTGCTGATAAGATGTTATTTTCAGAATTTAATAAAATCAAGTAAATGGCAGATTATCAACTCACTAATTGCTCCAGTATTATTGACATAATGCTCCAGCAAATGTTATATAGACCTGTTGCTACAGTGACATGAATAGTGCCACGTGAATAGTACCCGCGTGAATAGTGCCGCTATAGTAATTTGTCTTTCAAACAATCCAATGCCTTTATAAAACCATTTCCTCAAGGTAGCATAAGTGTCGGATGAGGAATGAAGAAGATATGAACAAAACATCAAATCTGCCTGTAGCTAGAAGCGCACCAAATCTGCTTGATAATGAATCTGATAACAATGGATTCCAAAGGCCAAACCCCACGGGAATGACGTCTAGAATGTCACAAGAGAGGATAGACGTCCTCTAATGCCAAGAACGGATCTGCGACTCACACATCAACTTTCTTTCCATACTCAACATCTGTAATGAAGCCACAAACGTTTCCTTTTATTCTATTTCCAAGGGTCGACTCAACTCTCATGGGCAATGTGGGATAAAGATGTGCAATATAAAACATATATTAAAATATCCCCTTATGTCTCCCTTGGGTACACACCCCCATAAAATAAATATTAAAGTAACACTTTAATATTTTACAATTAAATTAAATGTTACTTTAATAAAACTTCAGGCATTAAAATGTATTAGCAATCGGACTCCGAATAATGCGAGTGATAGCTCGTCGGAAAGCTCTCACCGAGGAGTATCAAATCCAATCACCAAAATTGGTCTCCACTGTGTCCTGCTAACTTACTAAAAATAGTAAGTATGCCTGAAACTAAGTAAATCAACTTCATTTTGGCCCAAACTGGAAATGACTAGGCCAAAACACTCTAGGATCCCCTTAAACCCTTCGTTAGCCCTCGGGACCATGTAGAACAAGGCTAACGAACACACACTTGGTCAACTGCTAAAGTGGGGACATTACATGGTCGACCCCATGAGATAAAACACTTAAGTTATAATATTAAAATATTATAACTTTATAATATAAGCTCCGAAAAATTAATATTTTAATTAATCAATTAAAATATTAATATCTCCCTCAAAATATGTCTGATTCACGAACCGTCTGAAGCTGGCGAATAAGTGAGTGATTCTGCACATGACCAAACCATACTGCTAAAAATAGCAGGGGTGCCTCCCTGAGTGCCAAATACTGGTAAAAATAGCAATTCAGGCAAATGGTGTCCGAATGATCCCGAACGAAAGCCAACTGGTAAAACTCTGACAACCGAAGCCAAGCCAAGCTCCATCAAGACCCTCTATCCATCTTATCAGCCTACGAGGGTCGCATAATAGGCTAATCATAAGCTCTGAGAGATGTCAACTGGAAGAGGACATGACAGTCCGCCCCTCTTGAAATTGCTTGTCCTCGAGCAATCTCAACTCCGAATGCTGCAAAATATCCTCGCTCTCCCATGTAGCATCCTCCACTGGCAAATCTCTCCATTTCACCAAATATTCCCTGATAGTCCTCCTACGCAACTGTCTCTCTCTGTACTCCAGGATAGACTCAAGTACTAGAATCAACTTTCCCTCATCATCTAAGGGAGGTAAAACTGCCGAAGGTACCACACGGTGTCCCAACGCCTTCTTGAGACATGACACATGAAAAACATTGTGGACCTTGCTCTCCACAGGAAGCTCTAGCTCGTAAGCCACCTCTCCAACACGCCTCAGGATCCTAAAAGGACCATAATATCGTGGCTTAAGATTCTCTGAACCACTCTTCCTAAGAGTAGACTGACGGTAGGGTTGCAGCATGAGGTAAACCATGTCTCCCACCTCAAAAGACCTCTCTGTCCTCTTCTGATCTGCATACTGCTTCTGCTGATTCTGTGCCTTAGCAATATTCTCCTTGAAAGCCTTCATAGTGTCCTGACTCTCCTGCAATAAATCTCCAGCACTCGGCACTCTATTGTCACTCAGTAGCAAATCCAAAAAGCTTGGCGCCTCATAACCGTACAATGCCATGAAGGGGGACATCTGTATGGTCATGTGGAAGGTAGTGTTATAGCAATACTCGCACAAATATATCCACTTGACCCACGCTTTTTGCTGCCCTACAATATAGTTCCTGAGGTAACCTTCCACCCATTTATTCACTATCTCCATCTAACCATCGGTCTGCGGGTGGTAACTAGTGCTCGGTGTAAGCTCAGTCCCACACAGTCTAAACACCTCCTACCAGAAGTGACTCAAGAACCAGCTGTCCCTGTTGCTCACTATGCTCCGAGGCAACCCATGTAGTCTGAATACCTCACGGAAGAAGACCTCTGCTACCTTTGTAGCTGTGTAAGTAGTGGTAATCAGAAAGAAGTGGGCATACTTCATCAGCCGATCCACAACTACATATATACAATCCCGTCCTTGGGCTTTAGGCACGCCCGTAATGAAGTCCATCGATAGGCATTCCCACTTCCTGTCAGGATTCGGAAGTGGCTGCAATAATCCTGCCGGATATGTGTTCTCCTGCTTGTTCTGCTGACAAACAGGGCACTCACGCACATACTGAAGAACATCTGCCTTAAGTCCTTTCCATGTGAATCTCTCTTGAATCTGTCTGTACGTTTTGAAGTACCCGGGATGTCCTGTTGTAGGTACATCATGAAAAGCTCGCATGATAATGTTCTTCATCTCTGATCCTGGGGTCAAATAAATCCTGTTCTTGTAAATGATCAAGTCATTCACAAGCGTGTATCTGGTGTCAACCATCGATCCCTCAACAATACTGGATGCCCAAGAATCCTTGGCATACTCTGCCACAATCAAATGCCTCCAATCCTCAGTAATGTGAACCATAGAGTTCAAATAAGGCCTGCGTGAGAGGGCGTCAACCACTACATTCTGGGTGCCTTTGATATAAGAGATATCAAAGTCATATGCCTGCAATTTACTCACCCACTTCTACTGACGATCATTGAGATCTCGCTGCCCCAAGAAATGCCTCAAACTGTTGTGGTCGGTTTTAATGCAAAACTTACTGCCCATGAGATATTGCCTGAATTTTGCCAAGGTGTGCATTATAGCTAGCATCTCCTTATCATAAATACTGTAGAGCCTCTCTGGCCCTCTGAGTTTACAGCTCTCATACACAATAGGGTGCTTGTCTTGCATAAGCACCGCTCCAACGCCCTCACCAGAAGCATCGCACTGAAGCTCAAAAGGCTTTGAGAAATCTGGCAGTGCCAACACTGGACACGTAGTCATCAGCTCCTTGAACCTCACAAAACACTCCTGTGCCTCAGGAGTCCAACAGAATGCACCTTTTTTCAACAGATCTGTCATAGGTGCTGCATGTCGTGAATAACCACTCACAAATCTGCGGTAAAAACCACACAATCCAAGAAATCCTCGCAGCTGTGTAAGGTTCGCCGGAGTAGGCCAATCTATAATAGCACGGATCTTCTCAGGATCCATCCGCACTCCCTCTGCACTGATAATATGACCTAAGTATAACAATTCGGTCATTCCCAAATCACATTTGGATTCCTTGGCATACAAGGACTCCCTCTCCAAAATACTGAGTACTATCTCTAAGTGAGCCAAATGCTCCTGCCATGTCCTGTTGTATATCAAGATGTCATCAAAGAAGACAAGTACATATCTCCTCAATTGCGAATGGAAGACCCTGTTCATGGTGGACTGAAATGTTGCAGGCGCGTTGGTTAGCCCAAATGGCATCACCACAAACTCAAAGTGTCCACAATGACAACGGAATGCAGTCTTCTCAACATCCTGCTCACGAACTCTGATCTGGTGATATCCTGATCTCAAATCTATCTTCGTGAAATAGCATGCACCATGGAGCTCATCAATAAGCTCATCTATACGAGGTATTGGGTACCTGTTTTTGATAGTCCTCTTATTCAGGACTCTGTAATCTATGCACATGCAAAGGGTGCCATCCTTCTTCTTCACCAGAACAACTGAAGAAGCGAATGGTGATTTACTAGGTCGAATGTGACCCATAGCAAGCAACTCCTTGATAGTCTTCTCTATCTCATCCTTCAACCTCTTAGGATGCCTATAAGGAGTAATCATGACGGGCTTGGCGCCCTCCTCAAGCTCTATAATGTGCTCAATGCCCCTGTCTGGAGGTCTCCCTGGTGGAATATCACTGAATAACTTCTCATGCTTGACTCTAAACTGCTGTATGTCAGGATGATACTCAGTCTTGTGCTGTCCCTCCTGTATAGGTGCCAATGTGCACTCGGCAGCCCACTCTACCATGTCATGTCGCATGAGCCTCTCCATCTGACAAAAGGAAATAGTCTTGACATTGCTGTCCCGAATGGCCTTCAGGATATGTGTCTTCCCATCGACATCAAAAAGAATCTCCATGTCTTTGAGACGAAGAGTGACTTCCTCGAGGGAATGAAGCCACTTCATGCCCAAGACTAAATCGATATCCCCCATGTTCACCACGTAATAATCAGCCTTGAACTCATAGTTGTTCAAGCGCAAGGGGAGATCCTTAATCATTCGATCACACCTGAGAGTGTAACCGTTTGCCACCTTAACTCTAATGCCTTCGAACTCCTCGGTAATGAGTCCACGCTTCTCCACAAATCTAGCATCGATAAAATTGTGGGTGGCTCTTGTATCAAGAAGGGTAATGACCCTTTGTCCTGCCAAAACTCCACGAAGTCTGAATGAACCTTCCTGCTGAATGCTAGATAGTCGTGCCTCCTGAATTTGAAGCTCTGACTCTGCCTCTGCCTTAGGCTCTGAAGCCTCTGACTCTGACTCCTCAGAACTCTCCTGTTGTTCGGAACTCTCAAATTCTGACTCCTCGTAATAAGCCCACATCACTCGATTTGCCTTGCCCTTAGGCCGCAAAGGACAATCATGGTTGGCATCATAGAGACCTTTGCAGTAGAAGCAGAGCTTCTTCTTGCGTAGATCATTAAGAGTCTCGCGATCCAAGGGTGGTGCTACTGATTTTCCCTTTGAATCATTCTTAAAATCTGATTTTTCTCTGTTAAAATCTGATTTCTCTCTGTTTTTGTTGAAGCCCTTATTGTCCCTGAATGAAGAATTGTTTCTGGAGTTGAATTTGCTGGATGGTGCTGCAAGTTCCATACTGCGTGCCTTCCTCATAGCTTCCTATAGCGAGCGCGGATCAAATGCCTTGATCCAACCTCTCAAGGGTTCCAACAATCCTTCAACGAAGAGCACAACTATACGCCTCTCTGATATGTCAGGAACCATCACGGACAATGTCTGAAATTCACTAATATAACTCTTCAGGCTGCCAATCTGCCTAAGTTGGGCCAAATCTCTGAAATAAACTTCTGGGTCCTTTTTATCAAAGCGATCCACCAATTTGTCCATGAACTCCTGATAAGTGGTAAAACGATTGTGTTGCAGTGTCACCATTCCCTGATACCACCAATCATGGGCTGCTCCTTCTAAATGTAGCGTGGCAAACTTGATTGCCTCTTCCTCAGACATAGGTCGAAGTGTCAAGAAAGTGTCTAGCCTGTGAATCCAGGACTGTGCTGTTACCTTGCCACTGCCATCAAAATAGGGTAGGTTGATCTTGCTGGAGGCATGTTTCAAGTCTCTATTGTGGTTTCGAGGCCTATTCCCCTGTCGAGACCTATAATATTCAACTCTCGAATTCACAAATCGATCAAAATGCATGCGCTCGCGCACTTGTGGTGTCAATATATCCCACTCCTCGTTGGCTGCCATAACTGCATCAGCATATAATATGTTCCCAACCTCTTCAACATTCTCCTCGACCTGTTCTCCTCTTAGGAAAGTGGGTCTAGTAGGTCTATTTGCTGTTCGTGAAACAGTCCTGGGTACCCTCTGTGAACTTGCATCACTCCTGTCCTCATCACGATGTGGTGATGGTCTCCTTGGCGTACCTATCCTCTGTATAGCCATGGTCAACTGCTGTAATACATCAGTTACCTGCTGCTGACCTGTCCGCAAATCTCTAAGAGTCTGTCTAACCTCTGCATCTTCCTCCCGAGGATCTCGAGGAATCTCTGTTCTGTCACCCATGCCTATATCTTGTACAGACGCTCCAGACGAAGAACCAGACTGAACACCTATCAAACCTGTAGCCGTCTCACCTGCCGGAATAAGTGGTGGCTGCCAAGTTTTTCTGTTTTCCCTCTAATAATATCTCTTCTCTCTATCACTCCGGTGCATGAACAAAACAGTTTTCAAACCCAACAAGGATGGCAGGAAACTGCTCTGATACCACTGTAGAAACCCTTGTTCTCACCGATCACTGGAACTGTGTATTTTTGCTTGTCTTTTGTGTATTTTAGTTTTTTTGGTGTTTTACAGGACAAATGAAATTTGCGATTTTGAAAGAAATTGCTGAATAAATTTAAATAAAATAATACAACTCTGAAAATGATAGAATCTACTGAAACTCCTGATGCCAGACTATTTATTAATCTTCTAGAATGCTTACAAATAAGATCCGATAACAGGCAACTAAAAAGGCAACGATATTTTGATAAAAACCTGATTATTGCAGCAAACTGAAAGAGTACATGAAATGGTACGGCTTCCTCATAAGCTACTTCTCCCTCCGACTGATGCTCTAGAAATGGTCCAGAGGTTTAGGCGCCACAAAGGATGAAAACAGAAGACCAAAGGAATAGGCGATTTGCCCAAGACAGAAGTACGGCCTAATACTGAAGAAGTACGGCCCTGCAGCAATGGTACGGCTCTGTCATAGCAGCAAGTACAATTTGTACGGCCCTTACAATCAATGTCCAGATCTTGGAATAAGATGTGTCTAGGTTTGAAGAACTCTTTCTGGCTGAACCCCAGACAAAAACTCTCAAGATGAAAACTCTGTGAACGTTCTGTGATAACTTCTGAATGAAGATATCTCTCTGCAAGCAATAGATCAGCTGATATTTCACAGCCTCTGAACTGCAACACTGAAGATGGCTCGTTCTCCAATGCCTGTAGACAACTGAAACCCTTGGCTTCGTTCTCCGGAAGAAGACTTGATCAAAAATTCGATATTCAACACAATGAGCTCAAATCCCAATGAAAACCCTTATATCTTCTCAAAAGTTCGACTTTTCTCAATTAGGTATCATTTAAATAAATTCGAACTTTTCTTTTTAATATTTCAATAGTTTCAATCACATTTTTAATTATAAATTATAATTAAAAATGGCCCCTTCAATGATGGTCGACCCCATGAAATAAAACACTTAAGTTATAATATTAAAATATTATAACTTTATAATATAAGCTCCGAAAAATTAATATTTTAATTAATCAATTAAAATATTAATATCTCCCTCAAAATATTTCTGATTCACGAACCGTCTAAAGCTGGCGAATAAGTGAGTGATTCTGCACATGACCAAACCATACTGCTAAAAATAGCAGGGGTGCCTCGTTGAGTGCCAAATACTAGTAAAAATAGCAATTCAGGCAAATGGTGTCTGAATGATCCCGAACGAAAGCCAACTGGTAAAACTCTGACAACCGAAGCCAAGCCAAGCTCCATCAAGACCCTCTATCCATCTTATCAGCCTACGAGGGTTGCATAATAGGCTAATCATAAGCTCTGAGAGATGTCAACTAGAAGGGGACATGACATTTTATGTCCATGATTATACTGAAAAACACTTCCCAACACATCCATTCAGATAATTATGACACAACACCTGTTTGGCTCTGAATTCGATGGGAGAGTACTCTATGCTGAAAAACTTGAAGATTGACTGTAAACTTGACTATACTCTAACAAGCTCAGCATAAACCCTAAAAATAACTTGCTGATTTTTTTCATCAAACGGATGAGTTTTTGGAATTTTTTCTGAGACATGGGTTTTGTTTAGAATCTCATTACAAGCAAACCCAGATCGTCCGTTTTTGAAATTTTTGAGTGAAGACTGAAAAAGCAGCAAACCCTAACTTTCCTCGAAAAAACGCAGAAAAAGTTGGTATCTAGGTATCGTTCATGAGCACATTCTGGATGAACCCATTTGGTTAGATTTTGAAAACTCTAGCTTCTGACTGAAAAAGCAACCACTTGAAGTTTCTCCGAAAAAGCTGTGATATGGGTTTTGTCCAAAAGAAGACTCGTGATAGACCCAGAAGATTGGAAGTTGTAAAATTTGAAGTTTTCTCTGACATGCAAGATAAAAAGTAACTGCTGCAACCTTGAAAACATTGTTCAAAAATTATCCAGAAGATAGAACCAGTATAAACCAGCTCGCCGAAAATTGAAAGTAATGGCCTCCTTCAAAGATTTGATGTTCTGGATGAAAAAGTGTGAAAAATCAAGCCTTCTTGAGTGCTGATCTGAAAATATTATGAAAAACCAGCAAGTTAAACTCTTGAATCATGAAAATAAGGGTTTGAAGTTGCTGCTCTGTTTCTCCTTGAAGGCCACCTGCAAGAAAATAATGAAAAATAAAACACAAAAGTGCTTTAAATATGCTTTGCTTTGAGAAAACAACTTTCTTTTGCCTTAATTCCTCAAAACCCTAATTCAAGTTGTGCAATGAACTTAGACTTTGGTCTTCAACTTCAATTTTTGAAATTTCCAAAAATTTGACTAAGGCATGAGAAGTTGGGCGCCTTTTTTGAGGTATGCCATCCTTTTTTCCAGACTTAGCCAATTTTTCTCCATTTTCAACTTCTGTTCAATTTTCAACCCTACTTTGACTCTGCCTCCCAGCTTCTTGATTGATCCGACGAACGAGCTGAACATTGCATCACGGAGCCTGATCGAATCTGACGACATTGTCTTGGAGACGTCATTTTGCTGAAAACTTCATTTATCCCTTCAAATTGTCAAGTTCCTATCCTTGATAAGGGCGCCCATTTTCTCCAGAGTTAATCAATTTCATGATCTTCAATTTTATGCTTGTCTTCTAACCTTCAGATGAATCCACGATTCAGGGCGTTGTGTTGATCAGAATGACTGGCTGACGGATTGAGATGAATCTAGAAGGGGTCCTCTGGATACCTCGTCTCTGGAAATTGACCTCTGGTGGCTCAAAACCCTAGGCGCCCTTCTTGAAGTATGGCACCCATGGCTTCCAGAGATAGTTTTTATTTCGAGTTTTTCACTATTGCTTCCAACTTTTTATTTTGAGTTTTTCACTATTGCTTCCAACTCTCTTTTCTCTCACTTTTCCTCCTCTGTTCGCCTGGCAATATTTGATGACTGTTGACTCTGATTGAAGTGCTGACGGATTCGTTGGAGAGCTGGATCAAGTCTGATGAAGTCACGTTAGAGGTGCCTTCTGCAAATTCTATCATTAAACCTCTTAAAATCTTGGGCGCCCTTCTTCTCCAGGGGCGCCCATGTCTACCAGTGTTGGAATATTTTCATCCTTTTTCACTTCAGAGTTCTAAACACCTCTCATCATGGCCCCTGTTTGATCTGACTTTGTCGACGGCTGAGTGATCGTATGACTGTGCTGTCGGGTTCCCTGTCGAGCTAAGATAGATCTTACCAACATTGCCTGGGAGCTGCACTTCTGGTTTTATCATCTGATGCTTTTAAAAAGATGGGCGCCTATTCTCCTCAGGGGTGCCCATGCTGAGTAGACTTAGAAACTTTTATGCAAATTTCAAAATCCTTCCTCGTTTGATGTGCCTTGTCTCAGCTGCCGAAAATAAAAAATATTCTAAGGCATGAAGGTTTGGGCACCCAAACTGAGCAAGGGCGCCTGGTGTCTCCAGTGTTAGACAAAATTTATCACTTTTCAACTTTTCCAACTTTTCCTCGCTGTTCTCCGTTTCTCGTGCACTTTCATTTTTGATAGCTTCTACTTGATGCTTGAACATCTGATCCTGACACCTGGCAGCTGACTAACCTCCATTGATGACCTTGGATCTCCGAAACAACTTCTGAAAAAGCAGAATAGACCCAGTAAAGTAAAACTGATCTTTTTGTGATTCTGACTGCACCAGTCTGATGAGGAAGTATTTTAAGCCAATCAAAATCAGTCTCAACCCTAGAATCCAAACTTTCTATTTTTAGAAAATTTTACAAGTATCCATTTCTTGAGAAACCCAGAAAAAGTTTCTATTTTTAGAAAACTGCTAAAAATAGAAATTTTCCTAAAATTTAGGGATGAAAAACTAAAATCTGGGTATTGTTGATTTGGTCTTTTTAGACCGACCCAGATTGTCAGATTTTGAAAATTACAAGGTTTTGACCCCCATGCAAGACATGCAAACCCCAATTTTGACCTTTTAGACTGATTTAACAGTATCTTGACTCATTTCTTCAAAATGCCTAAATGTAGCAGAAATTTTAATTTTGGGGTACAACAGGGTGAGAGTGACAATCAGTTGGCAGAGAAGGATCAACTATTGGTAGAAAAAGATACACAAAGGGTTGATGTGTAGTGACCTTCGACCAAGAGGGAGAGTGAGCCAGAGGGAAAAGACAAGGAATTGGCTAGCACCAAGCAGGAACTCGAGTTGGCATTTTTGGTTTTCAATCATCTAGAAGATGACTACTTTGTGGGGGGGATGATGTAGTTGGCCGAGAGTGTACTTGGTCAGGTGTGAGTCATAAGTAAATAAGACTTTAGTTAATATTAATAATCCATGTACTTTTGTTATATACATGTCATGTTAGTTAGTTGTCTCGGGAATTAAGTTCTTGACAAAGTAATTAGTTATAATGAAGGGATGCGACGGTTGGTACCTCAACCACCGCCAACGTACTATATGTACTTGAGTCATGTAGTCAGGAAACATTATGATTCTACTATTTTATGCTATGTTATGTCTGGTGACATTATGATGTAAGTGTCGAATACTAAATAAAGCAATACATTTATTATCTATGCAATTGCCATGTGATTATTATATGTTGTCAATGTTATTTTATATTTCCATTTACTTTGTACATCATTGTACCCGTAGCGAGTAAACAACGGCACCCCTTAATCTCCACAGGCCATATTGCTTAAATATCTCATAACAAATAAGGTGCATTCATAAATAGGCGTGAGTCTTGAAGGAAATCACTCCTTATGGTCAAGCGGTTGCAATTTGATAGGCCCACGTGGTATATTCTCCATGTGACTCCTTCAACAGGCTCCAAGCTCCTGCATGATAATAATTACGATCTACGGTACATGAAGACCTGCAATGTATGAATGCCCTAGAGTCTCATGTCCCCCTCCTATCTGTCCGCGATTTTTGCATGCTTGCACGATTTAAAGAAAATGCTAGTTTCCTCCAATATATGTGTCAAGCCTTCCTCAAATGGCAATTCTAAGCTAGAGTTAAAGATCACGGCTCCTAGATGATTGTGACTCGACCATAATAATATTACTGAAGATATCAATCGATTAGGAATGATGAACTAGTGTAACCTTAGCCATAATATCACCTAAGACCCCCTCCAAGAATATGGTGTGGCACCTACAATTTGCGGAGGGTATGGCTGCTAATAGTAGCTGAGAATAAATAGTTAATAAGATTATAAAATCTTCCGACTCAAAAATTAGACTTGGAATTGAAATACTAGCCTGTACGGTTGGATAAGAGAAATAATATTATAATCAAAGCAGCTCACATACTAAAAACCTTTCTCCTGAAAAGATCAACCAGATGCTCTAAAATTCGTCTTTGAAAGAGATTCAAATTTTTTGAAACCAAGTATTATTGTGCAAATACAAGAAACTTGGATGATTTCTCCTACTACCAGCTAGGGAGGAATCTTTCACCACCGAAACTGGATACCCACAGGAATTCCCACCTAGGGTTTCGGGCTTCGAAGAGCTCCACCAAAAAACCAAATAAAATAATAAACCAGCATATCCACAATGAGCACTCATAGCCCCTTTTATTTCCACCTGAGGAAACTTCCGGAAACCTTTTAAAATTTCCCGCCAAAACATTAAACTCCCTTTTAATAAATTGACATTATAAAATACTTTTAAATATTTGCCTCCCGTCACTTTATAATAATGCATTAATCTAATAATTTAATATTACCCTTTTTAAATGTACTTTTTGCCAAGTAATATCAAATCATTAAATTAATGTCTATCTGGTGAGCCAAAAAATGGGGACATTAGAGTCCTCCTTTCCCGAAGATTGCTTGTGTTTACTCGCTAATAAAGTTGGTTGTGATTGTGGAGACAACACCAAAATGGACAAAGGGAAAAAAATTGTGCAACACAAGCCAAAGGTGGTGTCGGCAGCAAGGAAGAAGAGAATGGACACTAATACGGATGCCATGACCTGGGAAAGTTTGATTGGAAATGAATGCAAGCAATGGTGGAGGAGTACAGTCGATGACCACACACTGAAGACTACCTTGAAACATGCTCGTGTAGATAAGGTAGTGTTGGTACCATACTTTAATGCCCGTGACTTTGAGCCTTGGCTGAAGGCTATAGTGGATAATTACTATCGACATTCACACAGATCCATCATAGACTACAGGGGTTGCCCAGTTACAGTTTCTTTCTGGGCAAAAGACTTCGAGAGGGTATTTGGCATTCCAACCACAGGGGCAGGAGTCAACAAGCCAGGAAAGATGAGTCAGCAACACAAAGAAATACTCATTCAACAGGTTTGCCGGAATGATTTGACAGCTGAGGAGAAAGACATAATATGGAATGCTGGCAATCGAGGGCTTCGCAAGAACTACTTGGCGAATGCCAAATGGAAGTGCCTGTTGGATTTAGTAAAATGCCGATTGACAGCAGCCAGCCGAGCATCAGATATCGCCATTTGGATGGTGGATTACATGGTAGGGCTCAGCATGGGAAGGGTATACAATTGGGGGCGGTTGCTCTCAGAACGGATGAGGGAATTCTTAGCGCAGCCACACAAGGCATTTTATATGACACAACACACAATTGCCTTACTCCTGGATGCAATCCACACACAAGTTCCAGAAGGTAGGTGGGGTCGACTGCAGCCTCTCAAACATCTGGATCCAGGGTTGCCAACAATATTCTACTGGACAGTACTAGAGCTCAAGTAGGTTGGCAAAGGCTCTATGGCAAGAAAAAAGAGGAAATGTTGAGAAGCATCTGTAGAAGAAGAAACATCGGTAGAGGAAACATCAGCATAGAGTGGGGAAGAAGGAGAAAGGGAGCACATTGAGTTATCTTCCTCGACATCAGCTGGGACTTCGCCAGAAGACGAGGAAGTATCTGTGGTTGTAGCTGCGCAGACAAGAATGGAAGTAGAAGAAGCAGTAATACCACCTTTTCAGCCAACAGGGTTCACCTTGCCAGCACCACTAGCGGGTCAGGAGAGTTCGCCGACTGTCACTTTCACCCTACCAGCGTCATCCATCGGCGGTGGATGAACATTGAGAGTAGTAGCCTCAGTACCTGGCACATTACCAGGATGGGCACCACTAGCAGCCACACTACCAGAAGTGACTGCCATATCCTCGAGTTCAGTAGTCTCAGGCGATATAGTACCACCGCTAGGATTCACAACTACACTACCAGGGTCGGCAGTTTCAATAGAGACAGCGCCAGGGTTGGCAATGGAGGATTCAGGAGGAGTGCCAGAGCTCGCTGTAAGAGATGGAGTACCTTCGAGGGTCACCATGCCAGGCCCGACAGGAACATCACCAGTGGCCCCCACCGAGCCGCCAGAGGTCTTAGGGACTTGGGGAACCTTCACACCTCAGGAGCAAGTTCCTTTTGTGACACCGCCAGGAGCGCCAGGAGTAGTCCAGATTGATAATTGGTTAGGGGCATACGGCCTGAGAGTGGAGGTGGCCGAGACGCCGGGTGAGAGCTCGCTAGAAGGGTTGGTTGGTGATACGGATGTTGCAGGCTCAGCCATTCAAACCCAGGAGAGTGATACGGCGAAGATGACAGAGGGGATGGACGTAGTAGGAGAGCCAGTGGAGGAGCAGCCAGAGGCAAAAGGAGGAAGAGACTCAGCAGTGAGAAAAACTCATGCCAAGGTTTTACGACCCCTACAGGATCACCAAGAGAGTTGCCGAAGTAGCATATGAGCTCGACTTACCAGGAGGCAGCAGAATCCATAATGTCTTCCATGTGTCATGCCTCAAAAGGACATTAGGACAGCATGTCGTTGCTTCACCAGTTCTTCCACCTCTTGATAAGGAAGGAGTGTTGATACTAGAACCTTAAGTCCATTATTAATTGGAAGGAACGCAGTCTACGCAATAAGGTGATCAAGGAATATCTTATTAAGTAGAGAGACTTGCCTATGGAGGATACTAATTGGGAAGGACAACAAATACTCCAGCATCCTAATTTTTGATTGCTTGAGGACAAGAAATCCCGGGAAGGGAGGACTGTAATGTCCCCATTCTCAGAGTGACATCATGGTGACTGAATTCTAGCCCATCCAACATTTCCGTGGGTTAGATGGCATGATAAGGGAATGATTTTGACCATGAGAATCAAATTTTGGTTAGATGTGTTTAGAGAATTAAGAGGGAATTATCCTTAACAAAGCAAAGCATAATGTTGATCTTATTTTATTATTATCTCATGGTTCACTTGTAAGTCAAAGCAAGCAAGAGGGTCTACTTGCAAGTCAAAGCAAACAAGGAGGTCTACTTGTAAGTCAAAGCAAACAAGGAGGGAAGTCGACCACATCAAATCAAATCAGATCTGCTTCTAGAAGATTCTCCCTCCTATGGTGATTTTGAAGACTTAAGGGAGAAGCAACCAATATTTAATATTTAAAGATCAAACCTGCTCTCCTCCTAGGCTGGCTCAAGAAAGCTTCCAAACTTAAATATTATTATATCAAAAATCAATCCGATCTTCTCTAGGGCGGTCTAGTGCCTTAGGAGAGAAGGCAATGGATATTTTAACATATGTGAAGATCAAATCAGATCCTTATTGAGGCGACTTGGGCTAGGGCGGTTTAAGGTGCCTTAGACTTGAAGTTATTGAATATTTTAATAAAACAAATATGTTTCTCTTCTAGGGGCGGTTTTGGCTTGGAACCTTATTTAAGAAGGCTTAGAAGGCTATAAGATATCATGTTTTTGGTATTGTTTTTCTACTAAGACAACTTGAAGAGAGTAGTCTCTTGACTGAAAGTAATTTTCAGTCGATTCAAGGTGGTGCTCCCTTGAATACAATGGTATGGTGATGGCCCCATTCCACCATGTGAGATGAATTCAAACAGAATTCATCATAGAGCTTAACCAGATTGCTTTAAGTGAAGTTTCAATTGCAGATTTGGATTTTATTGGTGACAATGAAATATACTGGCCAATTTTTTTCATTTTATTACACCACTAAATTCACCCATTAGCATTAGTGTAAATATAAATCAGCTGAATGTAACCCTCCCCTCTGATCAACCCAAATCCCAATGCGGGCAAGGTTGAGAGCATACACGAAAGTGGGTCATTAGTAAACTGAAACTTGCTGAAGTAATGATAAGAAAGTACAATCACTCAACCACTTATTCAGCGGGAGGACTGAAGTGAGAGCAATGCTGAAAGTAAAATGCAACTCGACCACTTTTCAACGGGAGTAAGTTGACGGCTTAGCCGATCAGCAAGATGAGATAATGCAATTACATGAGTAACAGGCGGCAAGCCGACCTCTTCCACTTGTTCAGCGGGTGATACAGTAAATAAAAACTAGCTAAGACTAAACATGCCAGTCTCATCCACAATCGTGGGAATTATAAGAATTATATCAAAATGAGAGAAATGCTGACAATACTACTGTTCAGCTTACAGTAATATAGAGATTGCCTATCAATAAGATCCAGTGTATGAAGCTGCAGTAAAATAGAAGACTTCCCTATCATTTTCTTGACTTCCCAAACCCAAATCACAACTCACAGACCTCATTTTAATAATCTGATTAATGACAGACCTGCACTGAAATTGCATGATCAGCCATACAGAAATTCACTAATTTATTGATAACTCACTCAAATCCCATGAAACCAAATGCAAACATAGCAAATGTTGAAGGCGCCCAAGAAGACACCCCAAATAGATCATATTTAATATGCACGGAATTCAATACATCTCCAGCATGGTACGGCCCTCAAGGAAGGGCAAATTTGCATTATAAAAATAAATACTAAATATTAAAATCTGAAAACTGGAGAAAAGGGTCGCTCCAATCTGCAATTAATATTCATTCACTACCCACAACCAAATTAAAATCACACACAAACTTCTAAGCCAAAACTCAGTTCAGCCACAGTCAAACCAGCAACTGTGAAATGGACTGAAAATGCAATAACTCGATTGCAAAATGCAAAACAACTCAATATGAAACTAATCTCAACTAGTTGCTATCTTTCAAGCAAGAAGTTAAGCCGACTAGGAGGTATGCATTCCTCGAAGCAATCCTGATACCATTCCGACAGCATAACAATATTGTAAAACATAAGATGTTGAATGAAGACCCCAAACCTCCTTTTTATAACTTTTGAGGAGACTTCTAGAAGCTTCTAAAAAATGCGCCCTTTCCCAGAGTCAACAGAATTCAAAATTCCTTGTTGACCACAAATCCTCCTCAAAGTTGGCGTCCTTTCTTTCATGGAAGAATTATTTAATAAAATGAAATAATTCTTTTTATTCCTAAGTTGGCGTCCAAAATACTTAGGAGAGAAACTTTTATAAAATTTTCCTTTTTTAATAAACCAACTTATCCCTCCATTTAGGCGTCCACCAAGCCTTAGTAGAAATATCTCATTTAAAATACTATTTTCAACAAATATTGAATTTGCCAAAATAATCACCTCAAATGTTGGAGACCGGATGAATATACTGCCCTGCCCGAGATAGCCACTAAATCGAACTTCAGAGACCTTGCTAAAAATAGCATTGCCAAAAATATAACTTACTAAAAATAGCATATTGCTAAAAATAGTAAGTTGTTCCAAACTCATTTTAACCACAATCCGAGCAGCCGTCGTACTTACTAAAAATAGTAAGTCCAGAAAAGTCCTCTGATTCAGTTGCATGTCATGCTGTCACGAAGCTCTCCGAAAACCCAGAAGGAAACCAGAATCCGAACTATAAAACTCCAACATGCAACCATCGTAACTTACTAAAAATAGTAAGTCCGGAAAAGTTCTCTGATCCAGTTGCATGTCATACCACCGCGAAGCTCTCTGAAAACCCAGAAGGAATCCCGCGATCAAACTACAAAACTCCAACATGCAAACCCCTGAATCCTCAAGGAAAACCTCCAAGCAGCTGGGAACCCTAATTCTGCCTTTGACTAGCCTACGAGCATCAAGGAATAGGCTAACAGTCACTGGAACGTGTAGTGCTAAAAATGGGGACATTACAGACACTTTCATCAATTTTTGCTAGAGGAGAGATTTCAAGTGGTTCACGTGGCAAAAGAAGGCATTTTTGGCAATTTCCAGCCTCAAGCATAATCAGACTTCCATAACAGCAGTCATCAAATTGATTTCATTATCATTTCTGAGGAGTATTTGGCATCTTCAAACCTCCAGTGGGCTGCTACAGTTACTTTTCAGTCATCTTCAACAAAACATATCATCCTACTTCATATAGCTTCATCTTCCCTTGTACGGCTAGGGTTTGGACTTGTGTTTTGGCACAAATGGATGTAATACAAGGTCTGAAATTCAAATCAGACTCGACTGTTTGTACTTTCCAGCCCTCTCTTTGTAATCAGCTTTCAAATCAAATAAGAAGATAAACTATTTTGTAGGGTATGTTCATCTTTGTTGTGTGTCTTGCTTGATTGCCTAAAAATTATGTTCAAGTTCATTTCCTATATCTATGCTTGAATCCTTTCAGTTTACATGATATAATAAACCCTTGTTGAAAACAAAAGTTTAAGAGCTTAAGTGCTGTATAAGCAAAGTAAATCAGAAATTTTCGGGCCTCGAAGGGAAAAAAACAGCAGCTTGAACCTGTAAGGGTTCTTACATATTTCAATTATGGGTTGACTTGCATTGCAACTAATAAAAACTCAAACTACATATGATTGCATTGTTTGGTCAAACCATATCCTTTGGAAACACAAATTTATTCTTATATCGTTATACAGCTAATTTGAATTTGCATGTATGCATTGAAGCTGGTTCGCAATTAAATGAAAATATCAGTTGCTTGTTTATACTGCATTTTTCTGTCAATAAATCAAAGTTCCATAGAATATTCTGGCTAGGAGCTGTAGTGTCCCTGGTTGAATTATTATAAATCTTGCCTTTGTCTTTATAGATGAGGATATCAAGATTTGCTCAAAGAGCAACTATAATTATTGATTACACTAGTATGTTATGTATATGTGAATCAAAGTGGTTATTATGATAATCACAATAATATCAATACTCTGATGTTTAACTCTGAAAATGAGTCTAAAATTGATAATTGACTTAAGAATGCAAGTTGATAGCAATAAAACAATCACCGTCTCTATTAGATCTCTCTAAACTCACGCAATAGAATATGTTTAAAGACTATGGCATCAATATAACAGCTATTTCTGGTTTATTCCTTCAAGAGCATGCAATTGATGAGTTATGAAATCGATGCTTTTTTTGCCATCTCAAATTGTGACACTGTGCTCATGTGAATCCCAATTTTTGGCGGTGTCTCAAGTACCTACCATGAATTCATGCGTCCAAAACTTTAGGCAGATTGAGGCTCTTAAGAGCACTCAGAACTGCTTTTTAAAATGTAAATATATATATCAGTAACTGATTAATGCCCTCTCCACAATTCTTATTAATATTTTATATCTTTACATCCCCATGATTAGAGACACCTCTTTTGAAAGATGATGACTCTTCTTATTGGTTGTTGTCCTTAATCGCACCTCTTAAGTGTAATCACTGCTTTCTTATTTTATTAATTTCTGCCCTCTAATAACAATTGCTGCCGGTAATTAATCGCTGCATTATAAGTATTAATGATTCTCTTAAACACCAAATCGCTGCTCCTAAATATAATCTTGTTTGTTAAAGATAGTCGCTGTCTTTAAAAGTGCATTTGACTATCCTCAATGAGTAACGTAACACCTTCTGTGATATTCCTCACAAGGCGGCGGAAATAATAATCAGTCAATATAGACGATAATGGAGTAATCACAGCTTCCAAATATTCGATATGCTTTCACTGGTATGTGAACTCCAATAGCCAATGAATGTGGCAGCGGCTTGTTGAAAAGTCCCGATGACTTTATATTTCTTCCTGGCATCGGTGTTTGAAGAAAGGTTAATAACTTTCATCAGCATTTTAAGAGTATTTGTTTACTTCTGCATATTTCCCGATGAATGTAATTTTGCCTAGTTTCGGCAACCTTGGTAGGAGTTGCAAACTCATGTCGACTTTTCTTTATTTCCCCTTGTTCAGTGTTCAAAGGAATATTATTAGTTCACATAGAACTTCCGATATGCCAGTTGATTGTTACCAGTTCCTTGGGTGATACGGCGATAGTATGTAGGATGGTACACACAAGACAAGGTAAACAGCAGCTGAAGAACCCGATATCATACTAAGCCGCTTCACTTTTCAAATATAAAATAATTAATAGTCAGCGATAGGTCATCTTTAAGTTTAAATATTTAATTTTTACTTGTATACAATCGCTTAACAGAGTGGAGAGCTAACAAGAAAATGAGCACAAAATTGAAAAGGAAGCTTTTCAAAACTTACTATAATTCACAAGAATCAGATGCTTTAGTAGACATTTCGAATTTCCGATAGAAAATGTATAGTTTTAACTTCTGTTAAATAAATCCATGGGTTGAAAATCAACTGAAAAAAGTGAAACTTTTAATTGCTTTACCATTTATATAAATTTCAACATAAGGATACAAACATAAAATCAAACACTTCGCTATTGTGACAGAGTTCAATGTTGTCTAGATCTAATTTTTCACCATGTACTTGTCTTTAGAGATTTCAAAATGTTCCTCTAAAATTACCTTCCAATCACCAACCTTGAATTTTTATAACTTACCTTCAAGACATAGTGCTCGAAGATACAAAGAAAGTGGGTCTCCATGCTTTCCATCATTGTGAAGGACTTTCAATGCTTCTTGATGACACTTGAGTGCACGAAAATGTCTTAATGCTTCATTTATAATGCAATACTTTGTGAAGCATTCTACCAGCAACCTACCACACCAAGAAGGGTTTGTTACAAATCAGTAGTCTAGATATTGGCTGAACAACTTATGATTGAATAAAATACCTGCAGACATAAGCATCCATCTACATATACAAGCTTTGATGACTTGCTAAACTTGTCTGCCAAAGCTCAAAAGATACAAAAAGGTGCACTTCTTAGATTTAGGATGCTAACAAATACACAGAAGCCACACAAAAACTTCAAAATGTAACTGTTCTAAATGTAATTGACTCTTCAAATATACGTGAGAGTGAATATTTTCCAAAGCCCGTTATATTGACTTATACCCAACATCAACTCTAGAAAAATGAAAATTGCTCTTGATACTCTACAGCGTCACCTTCGAATTACTATAGAATTGGATTCAGCTTGCATAATACTATTAGTCATCAAGAAAGTGGTGTTTAAGAATGAGAACCCAAACCACATACTTGTATCCACATCTCTTGGAAACTATATGTAATGGAAAACACGAGGTTTTCATGGTCCATGGGCATTAGTACAATTGCTTCTGAAAATAACTGTGTTTATTTTGTTTGCATCGATGTTTTGGGTCTCACTTTGTTATCCATCATCAGGATGAAAAAGACAGATGAATTACAGATTTAGCACAGTAAAAAGACCACGACTCTTTTCTTGTTTCTCATACCTCCTAAAATACCATTCCCTCATTGGCATCAGACTCTTTTCTCGTTTCTCATACCTCCTAATTAATATTTCCTCATTAGCATCTCGGCGTTTTTATTGTGGTAAATCTGCAATTGATTTATCTTTCTTGTTTTTATTAACTCCTAAGTTACCATTATCTCATTGGCATCAAATCTGCAATCCATCATTATGATGGAAGATTGAGGATGGATTGCAGATTGTGTGTGTAAAAAAGTAATGTTCTAGGCTTCTAGATATATCAGAATTGCATTAGTTAAATATAATTGCTTTTGGAAATAAGTAAGTTTATTTTGTTGGCATGATCACACTATACGATCCATCATCACACTCAAGTCCCCATACCATTAGTCCATGTCTCCAAGTAACTATGATAATACCTTATAATTGAATTTCTTTAACACAAGTCTCAAGTTAGAACTTTCAGCCAAGTTAAATTCAAAATATTTATTGAGTTGTTTTTTAAAATGTAAGGATCCTTTTTAAGAAAAAGAAAGTAAACAACTCTCATCACAAATATCAAGTAGATCAAAATTATGTCACGTGTACACATCAAGATTCTAGATTCATTCCTATTCAATTTTATTTTTCAAGAAAAATCCTTTCTTCAAAATAATTTTCAACAGCACCCAACAAAAGCAATGATAAAAATTGTCATACAAAATGTCTTGTCCCCTTCTCGAGCATAGGTTCAAAATAGACCCTTAGCCTAATTTCCATAATTTTGTAATGTCCCCTACTTGGAGCATGCCTGGATTTTCCTTAAGAGACCATTACACAACATAAAATTGTTTAACAAATAATATTTCATGGCAATTTATATAATAGATGTTGAACTTAGGAATAAATGAATTGCTAACATTTATTGAAATAATGAATGACAGCTTAAACTTGAGTTTAATCCATAGACTCCTTTCCAATAACCAATCATGGATAGGATGGGTGAGAATGCATGATAGGGTGCCAGAAGAGGAACATTCAACCAAAACAATTCCTTTAGGAACATCCACCCAAGGCAATTCCTTTATCTTAGGGACATCCAACCAAAACAATCCCTTTGGGAACATCCAACCAAGACAATTCCCATATAGCCCTGTAATATGTCTCCTTTCCATTCTTACACATGGTTGCTTAAAGGAAAAGATGTAAGTTATAATAATATAAACAAATTCACTATTTTCCCTTATTTACCCATTTAGACATAACATATCTCCCTTATTGCAAATCAATCATTATGAAAGTAACTATACATATATTTACATGCTTATCAACTAATACATATATTAAATGCATATATATCCAAGTGCATACCAATCAGTGATTGTATTTACAGTTGCTTCTTTTCTGAATGCAGATTTATTTCTGAATGATTCGATCTGCTTTAATACTTAGAAAATATTCCTTGCTTTCCTATCTGCTGTTTTATCCAGATTTCTAATTGATTTCTATTAATCCTTGATGCCTCTTATTTATCTTTGCATCTGCTTTTGAACTCAGAAATTATTCATTGAATTGTTACATTTTTATTCCCTCTTCAACCTTTATTTATACCATTTTATTTTGCCAAAGGATATGCCTTTTGGTTGCTGCCTCTTTATGAATCGATGTGCCATTTTAGTTCCTTTTTATAAATCGCACCCCTTGACAATTTTAATCATGTCTTTTGTTTGTTATTTTTAATTGTTTTATTACAAAGGGAATCGGTGCCATATTAATCTCTAAATGAATCGCTGCCTTGTAAAATTAATTACTACTCCTTATTAATCGCTTCCTTTTATCTTTATTTTATTCATTTTTGTCTTTTTCACATTTGTCATTCCTGATTTTTGTCTTATATTACTCTTTTGTCTCATTCACTTCCTGCTGCATAATTCATATATAATAAATGTAAATCTAATTTCTGTTGTATCATGGCGGGGGTATGACAATTTTCCTAGTGGCTAATGGAATGGTTCAAAAGCGAAAATTAATTAAATAATTAAATATTAAAGTTGTCAAAAATGTAAATTTAAAAGACAACTTATATCTAATTATTTTAAAAAGTGCTATAAGTGATCAATTTAAGTATTGCTAGGCTCATGGTACAAAAAGGTGACTAAAAGGACACTTAAATTATAGTTTTATAACTCTGAGGGGGTTTTTTTAAAAGGAAATTACTTGTTTTCTCAAAATTAAGTTATAAAAGGAGAGTTTTCGGAAACGACTACATACTTGATGTAGCCATTTTTATAAGAATAAACAGGTCGTACCTCTCTGGTATAACCTCCATCAACAACAAATAATTAGTAATGCACAGATTTATTATTTGAGGAAAGTGCAAAAAGGAAATATTCTTCTTGACTTGGCCGCACCATTCTATTCTAGCCGCTCGGCTACATAAGGTTTTATTAAATAATGAAGGTTATGTTTGTTGATTTCTTTCCTTGTTAGCTCTGCTGAAGTTGTACCAAGGAGATTGGATTAGTTTGTACTTTTCAAAGGGGCTTCTAAGCTTTGTGAAATAGTTAATGCTAGTTGCCCTTGCTAATGGAAACTCTTGATAGCAATTTTGGTTGTATGAGTGTGGTGACTAATCCCAGCGATTTGCTTCCTCCTTTGTTGGTCTTCCCCCCATATTCTCTGCCATGCATTTCTATATTATTTGCAATCCTTTTACATGACTGGACAAACTACCATGCTATCTGCACTTGTTAAGGATGATTTAGGGGAGTACTATTCGGTTTCAGTTTATATTGAGGCCATTTGTGGTGACTTCCAATTTCATTAATTCCTATACAAATATATATTTCAACTCAGATATCATTTTCCAAATTGTATTAGCTGTTTGGGCACCATTCATGTTCAAATTCTCTTTCAAATTTGATAGCATTTTGGTTCATGCACTTGGATTTTAAGTTTAAACATTAAACTCCTCAATTTTTGGAGCTGCATATAATTTTAATCAGAATATTTCATCTTCAGCCAGCCACCTTATCTTCAGGTACTACATGTAAATTCCAAATTCCTATAAAGTGTGTTGGCATTTCAATTCGCACCTCTAGCATGCGGATTAGAAACAGACAGCTATGCACAGATTAACATTGCAAACACTATATTCCTTGAGCTGATTTGCATGAACCTGTAACACTTGTTACATCATTTGTATCTCTCTCACTATATTCTAGGCCTTCATTCTTTGGCCTCACAACTGGCTGAATGGGCTCTCTCATTCCTTGTTCATGTTTTCCCAAACCTTTTCCTTCATATCCCATTTCTTCATAATTTTCAAACCAACACTCTTTTCAAACCAGCATTTGTTATTAGCATCACAAGCTACAAAATCTTTAGTTTCAGACACATTTTCATCTTCAAATTCACGATCTTTATCTGAAGAAGCTTTCGCTACATCACCCATATCAAATGAAGAACACAAATCATTTGTATCACAAGAGGCATCACACACCAATGGATTTGACCTTAGACATTCATTGCATGCTTCTAATTGATCATTCTCTTCTTTCAATTTTGACATTTCCTTCCTCTGTAACTATTTTCTTTTTCTAACCTTTTTAGGTTTTCTTTCAAATCTTCATTCTTCTTTTTGACTTAATCAAGCAGCTGCAATCTTCTTTCTAGCTCTTCATTTTCCTCTTTGATTTTCTCTAATTCTTTTTCCAGATTTTTATTCTCACACAAATAATCACATCTTTGTTTTCCAAAATCCAATATCTTTTCTATCAATTCTAAGTTACACTTTTTGAACTTCACCAATTCTTCTATCAAACCATTTTTCTCACACATTAAATCTGAAGTTTCTTTCTTCACCTTTCTAACAGTTTTTCCCATTGAAACAAATAATTTATGCTCACCTTCTTGAAAACTGGAAAAATCTGCACCCCCGTGCCTCAAACACCTTCTATCTCCTCTGACTATGATTTAATTTTTTTTTATCCACCTTTGTTGGCACACCCTGTTTTTTTTTTTTTGTCAACACTCTGAACTTTATCTTACGTCTCTTCTCTCAACAATCTACTATACAAAAAAAATCTGCAACTCACATATCTTTTAGGAAGCGATCTTCAACCTGCAACCTTAAATAACGCAACAACTTTGCATGTCAGATTGTTACACAAGAAACCCTTTTTGACTAGCAATGATTCTCCCTCTGTTTTAACACCCTCTAAAAGCCAAATTCCAAACAGCTTACAATCTGTTGGAAATTTGTCATTGATGTCAAGTAAAGTAAAAGAGATCAAATTAATTTGAAGATTTCTATGCTTTGTTGAAGACCAAATAGTTTAGATCAGATCATTATAGCCTTGAAGAAATCAAATTAATCTGAAGATCATTATATACTTTGTTGAAGAGTTTCTATTACATCAAAGCAGCAATGAACAGATGTTAAAAGCAATGTATTCCTTGAAGAGCACAAACGGATCGCTAAGTGAATAAAGCAATATCTTTTCTGAATATTAAAACAAAAAAATTTTGAGCAGCACTAAAGACAAAGACAACATGGAAGACAAACATAAAAAAACCAGTGTTACAAGACTCGCCCAAACTCGGTGAGTACTCGCGAGTCCCGAGGCGGGTGACCCTAAACGAGTCCCAAAGACTCGGTCGCCGAGTACTCGCCGGACTCGCCGGACTCGACAAACTCGTCGAGTCTCATGCCTCAGACTCGGCCATTTTAATTAATTTTTTTTTTTTTAAATTGCATTCTTTCGTTTACAAATTTTTTAAATAAATGGTGTGCGCCATGAAGGTTTGTGTGGTTTTGAAGGTCTTCATGGAGCGCACCCAGGGCGCTGCCCCGGGACCCCGCGAGGGGTGCTGCCCCCAGACCCCCACAAGGGGCGTTGCCCCTTGAGACCCCACTGGGGGTGTTGCCCCCAGACCCCCACAAGGGGCACTGCCTTCAAACCCCCGCAAGGGAAACTGCCCCTCGACCCCATTGGGGTGTTTCCCCCAAACCCTCATCAAACTATAGGTCTAAGCATGTTATAGGCCAATGAAGAATCATGATCATAAAACCTACAAAATACATATCCCCTGTTGCAAATCTTTGCATCTTTCACAGTCAAAGCCATAATCAAGGATTATCTTGTTCCATACATTAGACAACAAAACATGCAGTCTTGAAGGCTACAATAAAATTTTAATAATAAATTCCTCACTTGAATATACACACCAATCATTGAGACGCAAGCAAATATCATGGCTACATCATCATCTAGGACCTATCTTAGACACTAGCGCATGACTTGTCAGGATGTTGGGATGAGTAACGCAAGCTCTTCTGAGCCATAGACTTATATTTTTAGTTTTGATATTTGTTTTGATGCCATGGATTTCATATTCCATGATTTTTCTATACATTTGACGATATTTATATATCTGAATGTGTTATTTCCTTAAGCTAAAACTTGCGTTTATACTTGTGTGATCGATGTATGTTTGTGTATGGGATCATAGTAATTTCTATTTGATGATGTTATTGTGTCTTTAAGGTTTATTTATTAAAGGGTGCATGAAACAAGTTTTAAATCCTTAAAATCTCTAAATTTCTTGTGTTTTTCTATTTGCCGAGTCTTTGTCGAGTTTGTGCCGAGTCTGGGCTCCGAGTCCAAGTCCGAGTCAAAAATTGGCTTGCTGAGTTCGAGTCTTGTAACACTGAAAAAAACATAAAAGATAAAAACTGAAAAAGTCAAAGAAGATAACTCAAAATGAAGTATCAAAAATTTTGAGGAGAAAAATCTACTTATGCAATGGATTGGTATCAAAGCAGGCCCTTCGAATAAGTCTAACAAACTTGAAAGAAGATACATATAGCACACATCATGAGTGGAGAAGGATTCTCTTCCAACAAGGCTCCATTATTTGATGGGACAAATTATGCATTTTGGAGTATGAGAATGGACGCCTATATAAATGCTATAGGATTTGACGTTTGGCAATCAATGGTGAATGAATATAAAGCTCCTTCAACACCTCCAACGGATTCAGCAGGAAAGAAGGCAAGTGAAAATAATGCTAGAGCCAAGAATGCAATCCTATGTGGATTAAATGAATCTGAACTTGTAAAGATAATGCACTGCAAATCTGCCAAAGAGATTTGGGACAAGTTGAAGCACACTTATGAAGGAGACAAGAAAGTGAAGGGAGCCAAATTGCAAACACGTAGAAGCAATTTTGAAAGTCTTAGAATGGATGAAGAAGAAAATATTGCTGGAATTTTCTTGCGTGTGGATGAAGTTGTCAACACCATTCGAGGCCTTGGAGAAGAAGTAAAGGAACCAGCAGTAGTGCAAAAAGTGTTGAGATCCCTTACACCAAGATTTGACCCCAAAGTATCGGCAATAGAGGAAATGAAGGACTTGGACACCTTAACCATGGATGAACTACATGGAATCTTAACAGCCTATGAGATGACAACCGGAAGATATACAGTACTGCAAAAGGAGGCTGCATTCAAAGCATCCAAGAATTCAAAAGGGAAGCAAGTGGAAGATAATAATACAATAGATGAGGAAGAAGCAAATTTTGTGAGGAAACTAAAAAGAGGGATAGAGAAGTACAAGCTAAAGAAAGGAAGCAAAATTGATAAATAACATAGAAACAACAAAAGGGAAAACTTCAAACAAATCCTATACACATATAGAGATAAAGATTCTTCAAATGACTATGATGTGGAAAGTTGTGAAGATGGATTGTTGTTCATGGCTGAAGTAATAGAAGATAATGAAGACAAGAATGAAAATCAAGAAGAGGAGATAGATCATGATCCAAAAGATTTGGAAGAAGAATTGGAATTTGCTATAAGCGAGATTGAGAGGCTGAAAAGGAAAGCTCAACGAAGAAAAACTAGATTCGAAGAGGAAAGGAAGAAGTTTATGGAAAGTGAGAAACTAATTTCAGACTTGAAGCTTCAAATTGAGGAAAGTAAAAGGATAGAAGATGTAACCAAAGTTCAACTTGAAGAAAAGGAAAAAGAATGTGAAAAGTTGGAAATTGAAATTGAAATTGTTTCCATAAGGAAAAAATTAGAGAAGGCAACAACCAAGTTAATGTAATGTCCCCTTCTAGTTAGTGATCAGCTTAGTAGCTCTTCAGCCTATTTCGGAAGCTCGTAGGCTAGTTGAGGTGAAATCTAGGTTTCCTTGTTTGGAAGTTTTTTTGGCATTTCTCAGAATATACTATTTTTAGTAAATTCTATTTTTGGCAGTGATCAATTGTCAGCACTTCAATAAGTCTTTTTCAGTTGAAGCAGTTGCTTGGGTTTGATTTTTTCTTTATAAAGCATTATTTGGTGAAATAATATATTTCAAGGCATTAATGTTATAATTTCAAGTTGACCCCTTGGCCTAATTCATTAACTTTAAGTTGTGTTTAAAAGGTGGCCATGAAGGGGGACGCCTTCATAGAGGAGTTATTAAATATTTAATAAAGTTTTATTGTGCCTTGAAGTGGACGCCATTCTAAAGGAGAATTTAATATTTTTGAATTTTAAAATATTTCAAAAGGAACTTTTGGCGTCCAATTCTTGGAGGAGTTTTGGGAATTTGAAAAGTCACCTCCTTTCTTATAAAAGATAAGTTTTGCTCCAGCTTTTCTTATCCAATGTTTATGCTATTGTTATGTTGTCGGAATGACTACTTCATTTTTACTTCGAGGAATGTTTAACTCCTAGTTCTAATCAAATTTCATATTTGAAAAATAACACCTAGTTGGGAACATTGCTACTTCTCATCCAGACTAGCAGATTGTACTTCATTGTTGGTGAATTTTAGAAGATTTTCAAAGTTTGTGAATGCTGATTTAGTCATGGCTGAAAGTCGAATTTAATTACAGCTCCTTGGGTGAATTTTGTTTCATTCTGGGTATTGATGCTACCTGTTTCTATGCTAGGGGCGACTCAATTTACAAAAGATCAGATTTTATCATGGTGTTTTTTATTTTCTAGAAAGGTCGTACCTTTCCTAGGGCTGTATTTTTCCTGGCAGCCTGCCTTGGGATTCGTGCATCATATCTCGTGGCTGTTTTGGGGTCTTATTCAAGCTTGGAGCTGGTCACCTTGGCCCATGGGAATTGTAAGTTCAGTTTTGAAGTGTGACATTGAAGTTTGATGGAGTTTTAGCATTTTTGGTGTTTCTTAGGTTGCTGGTTCAGAATTTCAGTTTGTAGATTTTTTATATCAGATTTATTTCCATTTCTGATTTTAGTTTTTATCTTCAATATTTGAGAGATTCTAGAGTGGGAGATCATCTAGTTCTTGTGCTTCAATTCTATTGTAATCATTTGTAATTTGCAGCAATTCTTTACATTGTAAGGCTAATAACAGTAGTATTGTTTCAGTCATTCTTTGTTGCTTACCTGTACTTAATTTCTCACATTTGTAACCCCTGGATGGTTTACTGCCAGTGTGGAAAAAGAACTTAATAATCTCTCTTTTGTACCCACTGAAAAGTGGTGAATTCCCACTCACAAGTGGATGCCCGCCACAGTGGATGAATTAGTTTGTTTTGTAATCTTTCCCCCCCACTGAATTAGTGGAAGTGCAGAAATCTTTCATGGTTGGTTCACCACCTCTTTACTTTCAGCTGTAACTTACTTTCAGTTATTAAGTTTTTTCCTCCACCATATGCTAGCCCCTCACCCACATCGGGTTTTAGGGCACATTCTTGGTGTTGAGTGTTTTCAGTTTGCTTATTATTTTGGAGAGCTAACACTAATCAGTTTGCTTAGTGCTGGTTGTATTGTGAAAATTCCAAGAAAAAATTGGCTAGCACATTTTAGTTAAATACAAGCCTCAAATTTGAAAAGAGCTCTAAAATCCTAGAAGACGTCATTAATGGACAAAGATCATCATCAAATAAAACAGGACTTGGCTATGAAGAAAATCAAACAAGCAATGAAGATTCCATAGAGACTCCTAAGAAGAAAAACACTCCTCCAAAAGTTAACAAGGACAATTTCAAGAAGTCCTTTCCTTCAAGGCAAGTGCATCCATGCAGGTTCAAGAGTACCTTTTATGGCTATTGCTACTCATGCAAACATTCTGGGCATAAAGCCAGAGATTGTAGAACACATGTGAAATATGATAATGGTTGGAACAAAAATAGAAGATCTTCTGGAAGGAACTATAACTCCTTTGTTCCTTTAATGGATTATAGTGTTGTATGCTACAAATACAATAACTATGGACATATAGCACGATATTGCAGAAGTGGTTTTGTGAAACTGCCTAGACAGGGCATGGATTATCATTCAGCTGTCATGTCCCCGAAAACATAACATAACGAGCATTGGAATAAGTAAATAAGATTAAAAAAACAAAATACATATTAAAATTCTAAATATTAGTAAATTAATTATAATTCTCACAAGATAATATTATAATTAAATTATCAAATGCAATATTATAAATACTTAAATATAAAACAATTTAAATAATGTAATCATAATAGATGATAAAATTAATATAAAATACACAAATATAAAATATGAAATAAATAAATAAATAACAAAAACACATTGAAAATATAAGAAGAAACAATAATGATTTAATATTATAATTAAAATTATCAAATATATAACAATATCAAATATCAAATAATAATATATATTTTAATAAGAAACATATAAATATAAATATATAATATATTAATATAAAATATAATAAGGAAGTGCACAGCAAGACAACGATTATGGTAGAGGGCAGTAATTTAACATAAATTATTAAGAGGGAAACAAAAGCTAAAAGTAGTGATTAGAAGACTATGATTATCAAACACTATAATGAGCAGAAATCAATTAAAAGACAAAAGATTATATATTAAAAGAGTTGTAATACGGCAAACTCAGAAATAAAAGGCAGCAAGTAAAGAGCAACTAAAGGCAGCAATACATCATGAAGATGTGCGATTAAAGTAAGGAGTATACTTATGCCTAGACTTGCAAGTGCCCAAAACCATCGATGAGTTAATAAAGCACAAAGATAAATATATCTAATTTAAAACTAAATCGTAATTTACCAAAGGTCAGCGATGGTATTAGAAGGTCATGACTCCTCCCAAATAAAGATATATATACGGGAGATCATTTCAATGAAGAGGGAGGAATAGGAAAGATAGGAAAAATCAATCAGAAATCTTCATAAAGCAGTAGATTGGAAATGAGACAAATTATGAGAGATATATTTAATTAAGTGTTATTGCCAAGAATATATTTGGGAAGAAGGTAATTAAGGAATAAAGAGTCATGGGAAGACATAGTGGATCAGATTTCAATCTAGGGTTATTGCATTAGGGGAACATTCACTTGGAAAGAGAAGATAGAAGAGAATATATAAAAAGCATTACTCCGATCGATGGGAAAATCAGGAATATATGAATATATTCTGAGTAAAACGAATCACCTGTGATATCTAGTTATTTATATTCATAAGATTGTGGTTTGGAGAATTAAGAAAGCTTCAGCAATCAAACCAAGATAAATATTTTTTGTATTCAAATAATTAATTTAGTAATTATATTAAGGGTGTGGATAGGGACTATAGTAAGTATTCTTCATGACTTTAAATAAGAAGATGATGAATATTTTATGTACTTAGAAAATGGGATTTAAATGCATTATGAATTCAGGTTTGAATGATTATCAGATATAGTAGGAATCCAAATAACAGCTAATGATTAATAAATATATTAAAATATATTATGGTTAATAGATACATTATTTATAATTGATAAATACAATCTATACATAATGATCTAATGTTATAAATATCATTTTGGAGTAATAAGATTATGCAGGCTACTATTTATTATTATAACATTGCTAATATGTCATTTTGAATTAGATAACTAATAATGTTAATTATGATATTTAATATAGTCACTCATGTTTATTCCCAATGTTCAATGTGGAGTACTAATATTCTATTTGTCAGACTATTTTAGTGATGGATCTCTAACTTGTTTGCCAGGACTAAATCAATTCAAGGTATCTTCTAGGGCTTATTGCTTGGAAAATTGATAATTTGAGAATAGATTCGACAAAACTCCTATTGGGGACATTACAGCCCTATGGAGAAGATAATAAATTGGCATCAATTGTTGGAAATTGTGATATTGATGTCAATGTAAAGAAGTCTCCATGCAAAGGATAACAAAAAGCAATCAAAAAACATGAGGAAGAGAAGAAAGGAGAGAAGACTTTCACAAAGAGATCAAAAGGAGGATGATCTTCTTCATTCAACAGCCAAGATATAGAAGAAGCAAGTCACCCAAGTAATTTAGAAGTCAAGGGATGAAGAAGTTAGAGAAAGAGGAGTATTAGAGCAAGGGGGAGCATAAGAGAATTTCTAACAAGCGGAGAAATACATTCTCATTGCATTGGATAAGAATGGATGTCTTCCATGATCCATTTATGGATAGATGCTTCCTGAACTTCCCTTTGCCATTGATGTCAAAAGGGGAGAAATAGAGTAAGGGGGAGCAATGCAAAAGGAAATTATTTTGTGTTGCCATTAATGACAAATGGGGAGATTGTTGGAAATTTGTCATTGATGTCAAGTAAAGTAAAAGAAATCAAATTAATCTGAAGATTTCTATGCTTTGTTGAAGACTAGATAGTTTAGATTAGATCGTTATAGCCTTGAAGAAATCAAATTAATTTGAAAATCATTATATACTTTGTTGAAAAGTTTCTATTACATCAAAGCAGCAATGAACAAATGTTAAAAGCAACGTATTCCTTGAAGAGTACAAACAAATTGCTAAGTGAATAAAGCAATATTTTTTTGAATATTAAAACAAAAATTGTCTGAGCAGCACTAAAGACAAAGACAACATGGAAGACAAACGTAAAAAGATAGAAAAGATAAAAACCAAAAAAGTCAAAGTAGAATAAGACAAAATAAGAAGATGCAATGTACCCTTTTTGGTGGAAGCACTTAAACCCGAATCTTCCATTCAAAGTGTTTCTCAAAGAGACATTAGAATGTTAGAGATCAATAAATTTCAGCAATAACACCTAATAAGAGCAAGGATGATATAAATATTCCATTCTTGTCCAAGGATTATTCATTCCTCCTTATCACTCACTATGAATATATTTCATAATGTTGATGAATGGTAGCTTCGGTCAGATATAAATGATCATTGTTGAAAGCAACATCATTATTTATATGTGATCAAGGCTATTCTTCAAAATAAATATTTTTGGAAAATAAGTGAAATCGAATTTATAAGCATGCACAGATTTGATAAAATAAATGATGTTAAAATTCTGCATTTAAATATAAATTGGAACTCATACTATATACCCGCCACATATAAGGTTATGTGTGTGTGTTAAGGACACTAACCGAATGTTAGTCGGTCATGTGTGGAACCCGCGCGCTCAAAGGGGCACATCCTCTCATGAGACACGTCTCTTAGAGGCGGGTCTCCAAACATACATATGGTGGTTCCCTCATTGATATGCAAATATCGAAATTCATTAATGTTCTGCAATCAGCGTATTTAGCATAAGAGAAGAAATCTGGATATTAGTATTTGACTTAGAATTCTCACACAGAATTTCAGACCTTAGTAATTCCTTAGATTTCATAGGATCCTATTTGATAAAGATTTGATTACATTTACATGGTATCAGAGCCAAGTTGTGTGAATCCAAATCAAATCTAGATATCAGATTGCTCTAGAAAATGAGTATTTTCTAAAATCGAATTCACATCACATTCTTCATAATGTCAAGTGTGATCATATTTGAAGATCGTCTTGCAAGAGCAAACAACTTCACATCATGGAAATTTAGAATAATGATGATTCTTAAGGAGAACAAATTAGACTCACTTGTGAGAGAAAACAAAAAGGAACCAGAGGCTGATCCTACGAAAACTCAATGGATTGAAAACAATGAAAAGGCCATGAAAATCCTAGTAGATGCAGTTAGGGATCATATAGTGCCCATCCTAGCAAAACATGAAACTGCATATCAAAGGTTCAAATCTCTTCAGAGCACCTATGAGATCAACAATACAAGTAGGAATCTTGCATTAAAGAGGCAAATCAAAAATATCCAAATAAACAAAGGAGAAACAATCAATGCATACTTCATGAGGATCATTGAACTAAGGGATCAATTATCCACAATTGGATATCAAGTTGATAGCAAAGAGTTAACTCTAATTGCACTAGGAGGCTTACCAAACTCGTGGGAGTCATTTGTTCAAGGAATAAGTGTGACATCTAAACTCCCCAAATTTGATAGGCTAAGAACAGACTGCCTTCAAGAGGAAACAAGACTCTCCACAAAAGAAAATAAACAGAAGAACATAGATGAAGACATTCATGTACTCAACACAACGTCTAACAAAAGGAATAAGAAAAACACCTACAAGAAAGGATCTTTTAAAAGAAAGAGAAATTCCAATGGAAAGGGATCTTCTAAGAAGAAAGACATCTCTCAAGTTCAATGCTTTAGATGTGATCAATATGGCCACTATGCAATGAAGTGCCCTGACAGATCAAAGCAACAAGCATCTTTTTCCAAAGTAGGAAAGACAAATTCAGATCATGAATCTGAGAACTTTGTGTTCTATACAGCCCTATCTAGTCAAGTATCTAACAACACCCACAACTGGGTAATTGATAGTGGTTCCTCTCAACATATCACAAGATTCAGACAACACTTAGACACTATGACTGAAAAGACTGATGAAAAAGTAACCATTGGGGATGATTCTGCACACCCAGTAAAAGGGGTTGGAACTTGCTCCATCAAACTGAAATCTGGTCTGTCTCTTCAACTCACTGTAGTCTTATTTGTACCTGGAATAAAGAGGAATCTAATATCCATCTCTGCCCTTGAAGACAATGGATATAGAGTTACCTTTATGGATGGGAAAGTTCTAGCATGGCCTAAGAACTCAACTATCAAGAAAGCCCAAACCATAGTCTTAAGACAAGGGTACCTTTACAAACTATGCACTAAAGTTAAACAAGCCCTTACCCTTGACACCTTTGATTCAAATGAGATTTGGCATAGAAGATTAGGACACCTTCATTTCCGTGCCCTACCTTCTGTGGAAAAACTTGTAACAGGCTTACCTAAGTTAAAACCATCTCATGAAGGAACTTGTAAAGGTTGTGCCCTAGGAAAGAATACAAAGGGATCCTTTCACAATAGCTTGACCAAAACTCTAAATGTGTTAGAACTGGTTCACTCAGACTTATATGGACCCATGTCTGTACCCTCTAAAGCAGGATTTCTATACTATGTCATATTTATAGATGACTTCTCTAGGAAAACCTGGATCTATTTCCTTAAATGTAAAGAGTCAATAGAAATCCTCAAAAGGTTCAAAGAGTTCAAAGCCCTTACTGAAAACTTCTCCAGGAAGAAAATAAAGAACCTTAAGGACAGACAATGGGAAAGAATACACCTCTGAAATTTTTAAGGAATTCTGCATGAGTGCTAGAATTAAGGGATTTCACAGTTGCCTACAACCCTCAACAAAATGGGGTTGCTGAAAGAAAAAATAGAACCATTGTAGAAGTTGCTAAAGCAATGTTGCTTGACCAAAACATTGAAACCTCTTTCTAGGCAGAAGCCTCTAGGACTGCTGTCTACATCCAAAATAGATGTCCTCATTCTCATCTTGATAACAAAACTCCTAAAGAAGCCTTTACTGTCATAAAACCTGACATTAGTCATTTTAGGATTTTTGGCTATCCTGTCTATATTCATGTGCCCAAAGAGAAGAGATTCAAACTAGAACCTTCCGGAAAGAAGGGGGTGTTTGTGGGTTATAGTGAAACCTCCAAAGCCTACAGGATATTCGTACCCGGGCAGAAACAAATTGAATTGAGCAGAGATGTCATCTTTGAAGAAGACATTGCATTCAAGAGGGCAAGAAGTTCTAGTGAGATAGAAACCTATTCCCCTAGAGTACCTAAAATGGAACCTGCTCCTGAGATTCAGAGGGAGCATCCTAAGGAAATGCCACATGAACTTCCTTCTACTTCAGATAAGAATACAAATGACAACGGCAGAAAGAGGCCACTTTGGGCTAGAAAGATGATCAAAGAAGCTAAGGATCATGCAGCACCCAAAGGAACGTTTAGGGAAAGTAAAAGACCCAAACGGTTCTCTAGCTATGTTGTTCTAATGAACAACATCATAAACTCAGAACCTGTCAGTGTTACAAAAGCCTTCAGACATCAAGCATGGAAGGATGCAATGACAGAGGAATATCAATCCATTCTAAAGAATGATGTATGGGATATAGTGCCTAGATCGAAAGAGAAATCTGTTGTCTCTTCCAAATGGCTCTTCAAAATCAAGCATGCTGCTGATGGCAGTATAGAAAAACATAAAGCATGTTTTGTGGCAAGAGGTTTCTCTCAAAAGGAAGGCATTGATTATGAAGAAACATTTGCACCTGTTGCCCGTTACACATCGGTGAGAGCAGTGTTAGCCATTGTTGCAGCTAAAGGCTGGAAGATCCATCAAATGGATGTGAAAACTGCCTTCCTAAATGGAACCATTGAAGAGGAAGTCTATTTGGAACAGCCTGAAGGTTTTGTGATACATAAACCTGACTCACATGTGTGCAGACTGAAGAAATCCCTCTATGGACTTAAACAGGCTCCTAGGGTCTGGTATGAAAGAATTGACAGCTATCTCTTGGGACTAGGATTTTCCAAGAATGATGTTGACTCCAATCTCTACTTCAAGGTAATCAAAGGTGATATGCTAATAATTATTTTATATGTTGATGACCTGCTGATAACAGAAGAAGATCACCTCATTGCACAAGGAAAGAAGGATCTAATTTCTGAATTTGACATGAAAGACTTGGGCATTCTACACTACTTCCTAGGTTTGGAAGTATGGCAGAAATCAAAGGGCATTATACTAAACCAAGGGAAGTATACTATTGATATTCTGAAGAGATTTGGAATGTTGGACTGTAGACCGATGTCTACACCTATGGAAACCAACCTTCACAAACTGAAAGAAGCAGCAGCAGAATCCAAGTGTGCAAATCCAACCCTTTATAGACAGATGATTGGATCCTTGATGTATCTGGTTAACACCAGACCTGATATTTTCTATGCAGTGAATGTTCTCAGCCAGTTCATGTGTGAGCCAAAGGAAATTCACCTAATGGATGTGAAACATATTTTGAGATATCTTCACAGCACTATTGGACATGGTCTTCTTTACAAGAATGACCAACTAGATCTACATGGGTACTCTGATTCAGATTGGGCTGGAAGTGTAACCGATCGGAAAAGCACATCAGGATGTTGCTTCAGTTTAGGATCGGCTATGATCTCCTGGATTTGCAAAAAACGGTCTTCAATTGCACAGAGCTCAACAGAAGCTGAATACATTGCAGCCTCTATGGGAGCAAGAGAAGCAGTTTGGCTTCGTAAATTGCTTGTGGGACTCTTTGGTGAGCCCTTGAATCCTACAATTATTCATTGTGAAAATCAGAGTTGCATCAAACTCTCTGTAAATCCTGTCTTCCATGATAGATCTAAGCACATTGAGATCCCCTATCATTATGTAAGAGATATGGTGGAAAGGAAAGTGATCCAGTTGGAGTATGTTAGTACAAATGATCAAACTGCAGACATTCTCACCAAGTCTCTCTCCCGAATCAAGGTAGAGCACTTCAGGAAGAAACTTGGTATGGTTGAAATGTAATTTGATATTTATGTTTGAAATACAAATTGTTTATAAATTGTACTAATATATAAAAATGTTTAATGTGTAAACTCTTTTGTCATGTGTGTGACTCCATGACCTTATGGGCCTACTCCCCCTGTGTACATTATTGAAAGGTGACGATCTTTCTAATAATGAACACTTGTATGTGACATTGTAAAGTGACGACTCTACAATGATGAGTTAAACTATCATGATAGATATCCTGTGACTTGATATCTGTGGACATGTCATGATAGTATCTCTTGGACACTTTGATGGATATCATGGGACTTGATGTCATTTGAAGATCATTGTGATCCTTAAGAGATAAATCATGGTCGATAATTATATCCGTGGACATGCCATGAATTATTATGGTAGACATCATGTGACTTGATGTCAGTACACATACCATAATGAAGATGTGTTATGAAAAATGTCATGTGACTTGACAATATTGAGAAAACATACCATGTCTTCGATATCACGTGTGAAGGTGATATCTCCACTTATTTGATTTGAAATATCTTCCCTAGCTAAGAGGGAGTGTTGATGAATGGTAGCTTCAGTCAGATATAAATGATGATTGCTGAAAGCAACATCATCATTTATATGTGATCAAGGCTATTCTTCAAAATAAATATTTCTGGAAAATAAGTGAAATCAAATTTATAAGCATGCATAAATTCGATAAAATAAATGACGTTAAAATTCTGCATTTAAATATAAATCGAAACTCATATTATATACCTGCCACATATAAGGTTATGTGTGTGTTAAGGACACTAACCGAATGTTAGTCGGTCATGCGTGGAACCCAAAGGGACATGTCCCATGAGCGGACATGTCTCCACTTGTGGAGACACGTCCTCTCATGAGACACGTCTCTTAGAGGCGGGTCTCCAAACATACATATGGTGGTTCCCTCATTGATATGCAAATATTGAAATTTATTAATGTTCTGCAATCAACGCATTTAGCATAAGAGAAGAAATCTGGAAATTTGTATTTGACTTAGAATTCTCACACAAAATTTCAGACCTTAGTAATTCCTTAGATTTCTTAGGATCCTATTTGATAAAGATTTGATTACATTTACACATAAGTATATTAGCTATTAAACACCTCTCAAGTTCTTATAGATGGAATTCTATTATACCATTTAACATCATAGAGAATGAATAGAGTCATTATTACTTATAGGGCTCAATAATTACTGCAAGCATTATTATTGGATAACCGTAAACTATATATATATATATAATTTGTATGTGTCCACCCTCTATGAGCTATTTAAGAGTCTCTAGCTATATATATATATATATACCTAATAATTACCAAAATATATTTAGCAACATATGAATTATATATACAGAGAACAGATTATATTTGATATAATTATATTTATCATATATGTATATATTAAACATATATCTCAAACACCAACCTTTACTAACTTCTTAATCCACTAATTTATTATCAATTATTCATTCTTGATTAGTCTTCAACATAATTTATAATTATTTATTTTATACAGAAATCACTTACCTGTTTCTTTAGGCTAAACACTTCTTTATTACCCGATACTGCCTGATCCTTTTTTCTCCACTAGCCACCGATTATTTATTTCCCCCATATCTCTGTCCTCGAAGCTGATTATATTACAATGTTCAAGCTCCCTTGAATGCAGATCTGATTTGATGCATCATATATCCTTTCTTTTAATAATTAACTTGTAGATAGTATAGCAATTTCCACCCATATCTTCCTTCAAAATGATTCTGTTCTAAGTCTGCTCAAAATCGCATCATTTATATTTTTTCGTCTCCCTTTCTATTTCCCATACCATCATTATTTATACCTCTTTGCACCTCTTCCAAAGAGGGACAACTTCTTCCAAGGGATGCGATCTTGGCTAAGGGAGATATATTTTACAAATAATAGCATCCTTTTGTTGATAACCTTTCTTAGACCTGAGCGCTAATCTTTTTGTTAATAAACTTGCTTTTATTCTTCATTGCTGCCGTAGACATTATTAAATTTATAGTTAAATTAACTTTAATAAACTCTGTTATTCTTTGATCGCTGCCACTTAACTTTGTCTTGCAAGATTTGTTTATTAACTTAGACACATTCCTTCCATATCGTTGGCACTTCCTAATTGTATTAGTATATTATATATTTATATTCGTATGTTTCTTATTTAAAATATATTATTATTTTATAGATTAGTCTGATCTATGTATTTTAATATTTATGATGATAATATTTAAATTGTTAGTTTTTCATTTATTATTTATAATGTTATATTTGGTAATAATTATAATATTATCTAGGATAATTATAATTATATTAATAATATTAGATTGTAATTACGTATATTTTTATTTTGATATTTATTTTATATTATTTTCTTGCGTCAATATTTTGTAATTATAATACCATCTTGATAATTGTAATTATAAATTTGTACTTTGTTATTTATTTATTCGCATTTATATTCTAGCATGTATTGTTTTTACGTATTTGCATTTCAATGCTGAGTAATTTTAATGTTCTAATTCGGGGACATGACAGAAGAAGACGAGTATAGCATATAAGACAAAAAAAAGCACATAAGTTTAAAAAGGCGGCAATTAATAAGGAGTCACGAATAAGACAAAACTAGAATAAAACAAAAATGAATAGAGACAAAAATTAAGGGAACAGCAATTCACTAATGAAAAGGTGTGACTGATTTAAATAATGCGATTCAATAAACAGACTTATCATTAAGGTGTGCGATTAGATAAAGAAACAAAACAAGAAAAAGAAATGTTTCATTTAGAGTGATAATTGAAAAGGTGCAATCCAATGTGGAGAGGATGCAATTCAGATTTATAAAAGACAAAGCTAATTAAAACAAGAGGTGCGACTTATGCAAACTCAAATTCAGATTTTCATCAAATGGTGCGATTTGTTTTTGAGATATGAAGAGGTATGAGTAAAGTCTCTTTGTGATAAATTTACAAACAATTTTATGAAGTGATGCAAGTTGTCTCTGAAGAGAAGCAACTTCAGATTATGTAAAAAGAATTAAATTACAAAAGGGTACGATTTGTTTTGAAAGAATACAAATTAAAAGGTTCCAAAAGGGTGCAATCTGTTTGAAGTCAGCAGTTCAAAAGGACACACTGCTTAAAACAAAAGGTCATAATCTTTGACAAAAATACATAAGTGGTTCATTTTCAGATTTGCTGGGAAGTGGTCGTGAGAGAATGATAATGTGAGATAGAAGAGCAGGATTATCTGGTGTGAGCTTTAAGGAGACAACATACATCACAAAGGAAAGATAAGTTGAAGATAAGAAGAAGTCATACAGTTTTCAGTCAATCATAAGAGGTTGGTGCCTCTAAATTAGTCGAGGTTGGTTCCTTGGAAGAGGGAGTTGGTGCTCCTTGTAGGTTGGCGCCTACAAAACAGTTTAAAAGGTTGGTGCCTCTAGTAGGTTGGTGCCTACAATCATTGTAAACTTATATAAATATTAAGTACATTATTTGTACCATGGCTTTCCCCTGTAAGGGTTTCAATGTAAAATCTTGGTGTCAACTTGTTCTTATTGTTATATTCTTGCATAGTTGCTATTGTGATTGATAAAGTTGTGTTATACTAATTCACTCCCCTCACCCTGACCCTCCTCCAACCCCCTCGCCCATGCCCACAGTATAATTTTGTGCTCATCACAATCTCAGCAGTTCAAAAATACAATGTCCTCTTTGATCATAAAATAAATGATCATGCCTCAATCTATCGCCTTTAAACTTCTACAATCTACCTTTTTCAACGACCTTCCTTTATTAGCTGCAACCTATTCACTTTTCTTTTGACAAGGCGAACTTCTCGGTTCTGCGATTCTTCAAATTTTTTAAAATTGTGATCCAAATTTTGGTGCCCCTTCTTTTCAATCATTATTCTTGGCTGCATCCTTTTCTACAGTCAGCATAACGGTGGTTCTTAGAAGTCAATCTCCTCTTCCAAACTTTGGTTATTAATGTCTACAAGCAGCGATCTTTTTTTTAACTAGGCGAAGGCATTTGACTATGACAGCAGTCTTATATTAACGGCTACATTCTGATCCTTTTCCAAACTAGTGGCTTTACAAACTTCTATGATCTGCGACTAATTCAAGATCCACAATCTTTTCTTCTTTTGATCTGGCTTGACTATGATCAACGGCACCTATCTTTAAACCTACAACTTCTCTTAACTAGGTGATGGCAACTTGTTAAACAGCAATCTTCAAGAAAACAGGTGGCAGCTTCATGCAATTTTCTTTAAACAACTTGCTCTTTTACTTTAACAACAACAGCTTCATAAAATTGTGGTCTTCCTTCAATCTCGATTCTTGGTTGTAGCCTTTTCTACAGTCAACACAGCGGCATTTCCTAGATCTTGGTTACTAATGTCTGCAAACAACAATCTTTTTGAACAACAATTGATGTTTCACGATCTACAATGATAGCAAGTTGTGTCTTCAACAGTTGAACTACGAATTCTCCTTCTGGATCTTCAACATCCTCCAATCTTGCACACCCACCATCTATTTAATTTTTTCTGCATACTCCCAGCAAACACGAAACAGGGCTCTAATACCAATTGTAGTTTCTAAAGCTCAGGCAAACACAATAAACAATAACAACAAACAAAGAATAAATAGATTCAGAAGATAACACAAACACAGACCAGCCTTTATTTTTCTAATAATTAAATTCATTACATATGACCTCTCTTTATAGAGGCTTTCCATTACAATTTCTTCTACATGCAAATTACAAACTCATGCAAACTCTATATTTAGGAACACTATTTTTATCTTCACGCAAGATATAGTTATTTCCTAACTGTTCTCCTCATGCAAACTAAGAGAACTACAAACAAAATTGTTGTAATATCCCTTGCAGACTTTGGCCTTCATTTGCTAAATCTTAACTCAAGGAATATGGCCAGGTTCACCAAAATGAGAACAAAGATTTTAGTAACTATGAGCCCTCTAACACATCTAGGGTTTTTCACTGTAAAGGAAGAGAGATAGACTAAAATGGCAATGTTTACACTTAAAATGTCCCAATACCACAATAGTATTCCTTACAATATCTGACCTATGTTTTGCTGATTCAGGCCTCAAGGAATATCATCAAACACTTTGTATGCAGCCTCTTTACTTCTTGTCTCTGTGTTTCAGTCTAATTTGTTCTTGTTTGGCTATGCTTTGAATGCTGCAAATAGATGTTTGAATGCTTCTAATGATGCAAGACTGATTGATAATGTAATAGGAATGATATACTAACTGTTTTTGACCTTTCACCATACATATAAGTGACTGAAATCAACTTGTACAGCTAGTGACATATTGTCAAACACTTTCCATGCATCCTAAGATAGCCAATATGCCCCTACAGCAACTAGGCATTAATGCAAACACTTGACATTCATCTATTCAATTCCCAAATGAAGGTACAGCAAAGAAACAAGTAAATCTCTATGCAAACAATCACTTACAGCCAATTGGCATTTCATCAAACACTTGGCATGCATACTCATATGATAATCTAGAGCTCAATCAACATAAGCATTACATCAATCAATTGGCATGCAACTTATCCCTCCTTTAAAGAATGCAATCTCAAGTACAATGCTGATATGAATAGCCAAGATTCTTGGCTTACAATGAGTGTTCTATATAATGCCAAATCTGATATAAATGAACACCTACAGCAGCAAGACTAGATGACTGAAATAACAATGCAAAACTACTTCAAAAATACAAGAGGAACCTGGTTATTAAGTGCTCTCCCATTTGATGAAGTCATAGCAGCCTCTTATGCAATGTATGAAGTCTTCACAAGCCAAATCAGTCCCTTTATGGAGCCACCCCTGTCTCAGACTTGCAGCCTCTAGCATAAATAAATGTGAACTCTAATCGCTTCCCCAAAGCACCAAAAATTATTGCCACTCTTCAAGGAATAAAGCACCTCAATACCCATGAAGAATCGACCCCTCCATAGCAAGATATGAATGAAATCGTGGGTAACAGGTCTGCAGCATTATGACTGTAATTTGATAATAGCAGTGCCAAAATCGTCCTATAACATGCCAATATAATGATGTCTTCAATCTGCAGCAATATCTTCAATGCAATCCCAATCGATTTGCCTCCAAGGATGTAAAATGCAGCTTCAAGACAATATTGAATTCCTCCAAATGCTTCAATAAGCTGATATGGAATCTCTATTCCCAAATTTGGCCAAAAGCCACAAAATTTGCAATGAAGCACAAAGTGAACTTTTGAAGTGAAGCCCACAATGAAGCAATAATTCAGCTGATATTTCACAACCCCAAAATTGCATAAACAATGAGAGTTTTTGTTCCCAATGGCTGGAAATGGCAAAAACCCTAGTTGGCTCCTTCACCAAACAAGTTCTTCAAAATCAAATGTCAATTCTTGGATGTCCAAAAATGAGCCCTTAAGATCCTTTTATACTTTTCCTAGGAGAGCTCACACACTTTCCTTGCCAATGTGGGATAAAAGATATATTTTCCCTTTAGCATGCATATCTCCACATACTTAAATTTTATTTTAGTGACTTAATGTTATAATATTTTATTTCAGTCACTTTATTAAATTAATTAAATATTAGGTCACTTAATAATATTTATTTATTTGATAACCTTACAAATAATTAATTTAATACCACTTTTTATTTAATTAAAATAATCAATTAGTCATCCTTATGAAATATCATTATTTTGGACAACTTAATCAATTAATTTAATTAAATTATTCTGCCTCCAAATCGGGGACATTACAATTGTGCATGGAAGCTAAGGTGAATTGCATCGCGGTGAGGCTCATGCATCACTTTCCAACATTATAGCCCTCACATTTGAAGAAAAATGCACCAACCTTTAAAGGACAATGGTAACTTGGAGGCAAAAATATTGTTTTAGTCACTTGTGTTTATGAAATGAGGCAAAAGAAGTCAAGTTCCCTTACTTTAGGGAGAAATTGGGCATTTAGAATACTTTTTTATTTTAAAAAATGTTTTAGAAAGTGTTTTTTATTTATGGGCAACTAGGCCACAAGTTTTGGAGCCACCCTAGCCCCAAACCAAACCCATACAAATAGAAGTTAGCTAAAAAAAACCCTTAGGGAGAAATTAGGTGTTTACAATACCTTTTATTTTGAAAATGTTTTTAAAAGTGTTTTTTATTTATGGGCAACTAGGCCACGAGTTTTGGAGCCATCCTAGCCCCAAACCAAACCCATACAAATCCAACTAGGCCCCTAGGTCAAACTGAAGCAGTCCATCGTGTAGAAGAATGGCAATGACTACTTAAACAAAAGCACTTGGGAAACACTCTTTAGTGCAGTCAAGTAGAAGATATTAGGAACCATGTATTTGCCCCATCTCAACACTCAGCCCCATGAAATATGAAAAAACTCTCAAAGATTTTTTTTGGCAGCATTGTTTTGATGTCTCATAAGAAAGGTTGTGTTATGTCCATGAAATTTCATATTGATGTTAGTTATTTTTACATTCAATAATTATTAAAGTTAAACATGTATTACACAAGGACACGTCCCTGTTGACGAGTGTTTTATGACCGCAACAACACAAAATAAAGTTTCCAACGGTCACTCTATCCTCTCTTGACCAAAATATCCTACATGCTAAGATTGCGAAAGATCATGCATTCAACTCCAAGGTTCTTTCATGCAGTGGACATAGACTCGGTTGGCTCGATGTGATTTGCTGGTATTTCAAGGAGACTTACGTGATTGCTTACTCGAAAATGACTATCAACTCGAAAATGACTATCAAGACTCGGAAGATTTATCAATGAAGCTCAAATTTCCTAAACTAACCAGAAAGTGTGGAATTTAAATGGATGCAGGGATCAGAAATGCTACAATCTAATCTAAGAGCGGGATGTGGAGATCAACTCTTGCAAACTTAGACCAAGCTCTGTTTTGCCTCACCTTGGACAGCTTCCACAGAACCGGTGCAATCTTCAAAGGAGTAACTTGAGGTATTTAGATCATAGCTTAACATGAAGATACCGACACAACGACACATACCAACATATAAGTCATAATCGAAGTTAAGTACATAATATTCCAGTTGACCACACAAGGCGAACCCACCATCAGTGAGTTGCTAGTGGTATGGACTAATGAACCTTGCTCAATTTGACCACCACATTCCACAACTATCTACGTGCATGCAATAAAATCTATTCTACTTTAAGATTCTACGCGAACTGGAAGGACGAAGAAATCTTGCTAGCTACCCACAACAAAAGATGAAACCACAAGCAATGATAACTCTTTTTAATAGGAGTGTTCACAACAATCTCTTACAAAGCATTCAACTTGAAAACTTTCCTTCCTCTTCCTACCAATCTATGCTATCAATCTCTCTATGCTCTACTTCTATGCTATTCTCTCTACTCTCTATCTATATATCTATCTATATTACAAATGAGGGGGGGATGCCCCTTTTTATAGTTGGCCAAATCCAGTGGAGGGCTCAGATTGAATTACAATGAAGGGCTCAGATTGAGCCACATATGCCCTAATCAAGATTCTTCCCTAAAAACTGCCACAAAGAGGAGTGGGGTAATAAATGAGCAAATGATTCTCCACTCTCTCCCGAAACCATGATGAGCAATTAATGTCCACCATCATCTTCTAGAAGATTCTCATCTAGAAACGCGTTCCATTGTCCTTCTCTTTGACTGCAAACTCGATCAATTTGATCATCATAGCTTCTACTTCTTGAGCTGATATGGCAAGGATGTTCTCAATCTAAAACTCCAAGACTGCGACCTCTTTCTCCTGTTTGATGATCATTTTCCTCCTTGCCGCCATTGCATATTGGGTTGTGCGAAGTATTCATATTAGGTCTTTGTGGAGAAATTCCAACACTTAGCCGTTTCTTCCAACATCTCCCTCCATGGTTTGGGTGCAAATGAGACATCACAGAGGAGTTCCGAACATGTAACTTTTCTCCTTCTAAGGTTGTAATGTTGTCCCGGAGTACTTGCTCCCTCACCCCAAGTCATCATGCTTTGGTCCCGGTGTTCACCCTGTAAAACAAACAAAAAGGAGAGCATCAAAACACTTATAATATAAATTCACTTCACTTACCTAATTTCCATGTTCTGATTTCCAAGGTCTGATTGATCTTTGGATCCGATAGAGTTTATCATTTTTCTCTAGCAAACTTTGCCTCCCTCATAATTTTTCATCATGGGCGCATTTGAGGGGTTGAGCTTTGTTTCCATGCCTTAGTAAATTTTGTGCATTTCCTACCCCATGATGGGCGCATTTAGGAGGTTCTTCTTTCATTTTCATGACTTAGCACCTTTTCATGCCTTCTATCTCTTTTAGGGCGCATTTGAGGGAGTGAGCTTCACTTTCAACACCTTGGAGTATTTTTAACTCATCTTCTCAACTTGGGCGCATTTTACCCAGTGACCTTTTATTTCATGCCATAGTCGTTTTCTAATCCTCTAGCCACCATGGGCGCATTTGAAAAGGGGTTCATTTAATTTTTTTTCCTTAGAAACTTTCCAAATACCTCCTTACCTTGGGCGGATTTTACCCCTTGAGCCTCCATTTCATGCCTTAGGCGTTCTCTTATACCCACCTCCCTTGAGGGCACATTTGGAGGGTCAAGCTTCCATCTTCAACGCCTTGGAAGATTCTTATGTATCTCACTTGCTTGGGTGCATATGGAGGGGTCTACTTCCATTTCTCATTACCTTAGAATATTTTTCCACACAACTTCTCTTCAAGGGCGCATTTGAGGTGGGGTCCTGCCACTTTTCATGCCTTAGGCATTTTCTGTCATGACACCTCTTATCAACTTGGGCGCATTCCAGGGGGTGTGCTTCCATTTTGAATTCATTACCTTAAAATAATTTCTTTCATCTTGCCCTCAACCTTGGGCGCATTTTTCTAGTGATGCCTCCACCTTAAGACTTAGAAATTTCTTATGCTTCCCTACCTCTTGGGCGCATTTTACCCCTTGACATTCCATTTCTCATGCCTTAGGCATTTCCTACTTGAGCATCATTCATGGGCGCACTTGAGGTGGAGTCATGCCACTTTCAACGCCTTAGGAAAATCTTCAAACTCCTGCTACCTTGTTCATCATGGGCGCATTTCCACTCTAGAGCTCTAAAAGCTCATGCCTTAGACAAATTTGTGCTTTCCTGTCTCCTACCTTGGCGCATCTAAACACTTAGCTTATTTTCAACCTGCTCGCCCTCACTTTCTATTTTTAGTAGCTTCTTGATTCTCAAATTTCTGCAACTCCTCCTATCTTGAAATTTTCCCAAAGTGATCCTCATGACCTATCTGACCTGTTCACACTTGCCTTTCATGCTCACCTGCTATTTTTAGCCCTGTTCTGGATGTGACTTACTATAAATAGTAAGTATGTCGATTACGCTCAAATTTTACCAGTAGATTCCTTGAAAGATGTTGATCGCAATGGGACACATCCGTTTTTCATTTTTCTCGAATTTTGCCCTTCATTTTAGGCACCAAAGTTGGAAACCCTAATTTCATTTGCATGTGCCTCCATTGACCTTCGTTCAACTTCGTTTTTGTTCTAAATTGCTTTGCTCCTGAAACTGAAGATCTGGGACTACTGGAGTGAACCTGCTAAAAATAGTAAGTGCCTGAAAAAGTGATCAACTAATTGTCGGACCTGGTTGCATGTCATATTGCTCGAGAGATCTCAAAAAACCCAGAAAAACCCAGAAAACTAGTCTATATGCGAGCACCCGCTAAAAATAGTAATTCATCATTTTGACTTGCATGTTATATCATCATGAAGCTCTTGAAAAACCTAGAAAGACTATCCTAACATGCATTGAAAAATCATAAATGCAAACCCCAAAAACTGCCTCCGAAGCCCGAATTGCTAAAAATAGAAAGTTGTCAGAATTTGCTCAAATTTTGCGTGCAAGCACTTTGAAGTGTTCTAAACGTGGTGAAGCAGTCAAAATTCCAAAATCCTGAGGAAAAGATCCCAAATTAAGTACTTAATAAAAATAGTAAGTTGTCAGAATTCAGTGAAATTTAAATGGGATCCTGCCTGAAGCCTCCTGAATGCAGTGCCAAGCTCATATTTCAATTTGCTCAATCAGTTTAACCTCAAACCAGCCTGAAGAATGAAAACCCTAATTTCACAGACTTAGCCAAAATTTCAACTTAGGCCCAAAGATAGGTGCATCCCTAGAAGGACAAAAGGAACAAAGAGAGACAGCCGCAAAACCAAAGCCAAAAGACCCAAATAGAGCAAAAATTAGGGGGTCCCCGTTTTGAATAGGGTGATGTGTGAAAAGGTCACAACAGTCCCCACCCCTTAAACCACCATCCCCTTCTCCAAAGGGGTTTCAGGTATGGAGGGACTTTAGGGAACGTCCCCAAGCAGTCCCTCCCAACTAAGAAAATGAAAAAACATCCCCAAACACATCCATATATCAAGGACGGCAAGAAACATATAGGGGACACCACCGTCCCCCAAGTGGTGGGGGACATCTCAAACATCCCTTGATCATCCCAAGCACGGCCAAGCGTCCCTTGTTGAAAAGATTTTTTAATAATGTTTTGAAAAAAAAAATTGTTCATAACATTGAAAAAAGACTTAAATATATCATGACAGCAATTTAACAGTAATATAACAGCAATTAAATTAATCATGATAGAGTGACAGCAACAATTGTAGTATAACAGCAATAAATATACCTGATATCATGATTCAGATTCATAATTAATAATATAGTTATATAATAGTTAATATTAATAGCAATAATTTGAATTTCTGATTTCATTGTTCAAATAAGCATCAAACTTCAAAATTCTCGATATTCTATTAGAGTCAATTATTATTGTTTGTTGCAAAAGAGATTAAACATGCATTTGCCATGCTCTGGTATAGAGTGGTATTGTGTCATGTCCCCAAAAACGTAGCATATTGAGAAGTAAATAAATTGAAAAATAAATATATATATATATATATATATATATATATAGGCAACTTTGTTATAATTATCAAGATAACATTATAACTGTAATCAGCAAATATAAGTATTAAAAATAAATAAATATAAAAAATTACTAACTCAAATATTATTATCATATTGAGATACATTATATATAAGTTTATAACCAATAATAAATATAACAATAAATTAAATACAAAAAAACATATAATACATTAAATATAAAATACATAAAAACTAACATAAAATAATAAAGAAAGGAAGCATATAATATACAAACAGGCTGTGATCAGATTAGACAGCAGCATTCAGGTTTAAAGGCAATGAAGTAGGGAAAGGAGTGGGCATCGATTACTTTATCCAAACTAAGGCAGCACCCAATTAATCTGAAATAAAAAGACTTCACCATATGCCGAACTTGCTAGACAGCGATTCATATAATAAATATAACAATAAATTAAATACAAAAAAACATATAATACATTATAAAATACATAAAAACTAACATAAAATAATAAAGAAAGGAAGCATATAATATACAAACAGGCTGTGATCAGATTAGACAGCAGCATTCAGGTTTAAAGGCAATGAAGTAGGGAAAGGAGTGGGCATCGATTACTTTATCCAAACTAAGGCAGCACCCAATTAATCTGAAATAAAAAGACTTCACCATATGCCGAACTTGCTAGACAGCGATTCATATAAAATAAGGTTAGCAAGTTAATAATTGATAAAGCAGCAATCACATAAGTTAGCGCTTGGTAATTAAAGACTTAGGCATCAATAAAGCAGCAATTAGTTTTTAAAGGAGATGTCCATTCAAAAAGGTGTGCCCCACCATTAAGATATGAGGATATATAAGGGGTGGGGTATTGAAGGAAAAAGGGGAAAGCAAGAGAAATATATATAGGAAGAATCAATTAGAAATCTTCATAAATCAGCAGATTGGAAATGAGATAAATTATGAGAGATATATTTGATTAAGTGTTATTGCCAAGAATATATTTGGGGAAGTAAGTTTAATATATCTATATATATATATATATATAAAGTGATTATTGGAATATTGAAATCAATTAGAAATAAACATATATATAATTAAATGAAATATATATGATCATTGCAACATTGCAATAGTGATGCTTGCAGTAATTATTGAGCCTTATAAGTTATTACGATCTTAATATAAAAATGAATAGATTAATATTTATTTATATATATTTTTATTCTATGATCAATCAAATGCAAGATTGAAAGAAGGCGATTAAGGAATAAAGAGTCATGGGAAGACACAGCAGATCAGGTGATGTACTCACTTAGCAATAATATTTAGCATATTTTGAATATAAGAAACGGATGTTGCTAATCTGATTATTGGTGTAATGCTTTCTATGGAATTGTCATGATAATAATGATGTTGATATTGACTTAAAGAATCAATAATAAATGCAAATGTTTTTTATTGCTAAAAGATTTCCTTCATGAGTGTTTGCAACCCTGTTAGGGAGGAAAGGTCTGAGAAAAGTGGTGCCTAAAAACCCCACTCAAGTCTGCCCCAAGGGCCCAAGGTAGGGATGGGCCATGGAGGGGTGGCAAAGTCCACCTAAGGTTCCGCCCAATCCCAAGGCATGGGTTGGGCCATGGAGGGGTGGGAGTCCCACCTAAGATTCTGCTGCGGCCATGGAGGGGCAGTAGGCCTAGGCCACTTATAAGCTCCGTTGGCTTCCCCCAGTAGGTCGTGTGTTTTTTAAGGTGATGTCATGGGTGGAGAAAGCAGTTACAAGCCACCTAGAGTGGAAGGGTGTAGGTTACAACCCCTTGAACCTAGCCAAGGACTTCGGGCGGATCTACCCATGCCACTCCTCATATGTCTTCATAACTACTTTGAGATTATGTTTATATTTGGATATCTAGATATTAATGCTAATAGACATGTGTATATGTGGAAATATTGTTCAAATGGTGAATGCAGGTTTCGGCCAGGAGTATATCATTGAAAATTGACAAGGTTAAAAAACCTAACCCCAATCAATAAGCGAACTCTAGGGCAAAGTGGGATAGGGGACATTACAGTGGTATCAGAGCATCTTGCCTGCCATCCTATGTGTACTTGAGCTATTGGTTTGCCTACTTGAGCTACTTGCCTATATGCTTTGTTAGTTTTAGGATCAGAAATGAAAGCAATCAGAAAATGCAACACATAAGACAATGAACACAACAAGATACCCTAGGGAAACCCTCCTACTCAAGGGAGAAAAACCCAACAAATATATCGCTTATATATTCAAGGAATAAGAGCAGATATCTGCTTACAACTCAGGCCCAACACAATGCCGAATATGATACAAAGAACAATAGCACCTCTCCTAGATGTGAAGATACAACAAGAACATGTTTCCCCTTGAAATCACTCTGCTGTAACAATATAATGATCTGCTGCTCAAGATGATGATTTGTTGCTCAAGTGCGAACTTCTTCTAGGAGTGCGAATATGAATGAATGAACTTGATCATCAAATGAGAGATCATCACCTTGTATTTAAACAAAGTGACTCTTCATGAGCTCAACCTCATTAAGAATTTACAATAATTAAATAGGTTGGCCACCATAAAGAAGTCGGCCCAAATAAATAATAAGTATTATTTCTTTAGTGAAGCGCCTCTTCACTTATATCGATCAACAATAACTTTAATAGCCGATAGGCTATATTGAATTTATTCCTTCAAAGTCGTGGTTGGAAGGATGAGGCCCGAAGTTGTTCTAACATCAACACTCCCTTTCAGCTAGGGAGGAATACTTCCAACTGACCAATGTCATGAAATGGCATCCACAATGGCTACACCCAAATGTGAAAGAAGCTTATCACGGATTCACTCAATCGTAATATCAACCATCATGGCTACTCCCATGTATGGTAAAGCATATGTGCACAAGTGCCCATCATGGAATCACTCAACGTGATGTCGTCATCTCAACATGACGTTCACCATGGCTACATCCAGAGGGTGAATAAACACAAGTACAATAAAATCATCACGGACTCTCTCACATGATGTTGTCATGGAGTCACTCAACATGACATCCACCATGGCTACTCCCAGAGGGTGGAAGCAAGGGCTTACACCTCAAATTTATCTCACAGAGAAAGATGCATTAAACAAGGGATTACACCTCAAATTTCTCTTATAGAGAAGGATGCATTAGAGCAAATCCTAGAAGATCACTAAAGCTGAGTCTCCCTCTTAGATAGGGCTTCATTCTCCAGAATTCCAAGCTTGTCTCAAAAGTACACAAACTTTACTCTAGAGAGGGGCTTGGTGAGAATGTCAGTCGTCTGCTCATCAGTGCTAATGTATCTCAACTGGATTGTTTTCCTCAATACCATATCTCTGATATAGTGGTATTTGATCTCAACATGTTTCTTTCTGTCATGAAACACTAGATTGATAGAAAGCTTCACACAGCTTTGATTATCACAATGAATGACAGTCGGCTCCAATGATTGTCCAAACAATCCTGCAAGGAGCTTCCAAAGCCACACTGCTTCTTGATTTGCCACACACGCTACAATGTACTTGGCCTCTGCGATGCTCAATGCCACTGAAGACTGCTTCCTGCTACACCAGGAGATCATCGCAAACCCCAAACTGAAACAACATCCATAGGTGCTCTTCCAATCAGCAACACACTGCCCAATCAAAATTAGTATAACCATGCAGCTTCAAGTCCACACCAGAAGAATATCTCAAGCCATACCCAATTGTGCCATGCAAGTATCTCAAGATATGCTTTGCTGCAACTAGGTGTATTTGCCTTGGTTCACACATGAACTGACTAAGTGCACTCACTGCATAGCAAATATCTGGTCTAGTATTGACTAGATACATCAATGATCCAATCAATTGCCTGTACATAGTAGGATCCACCAGATCTAAACTAGTTGCAGCCTCCTTTAACTTTTGAAAATTGGTTTTCATAGGTGTAGACATGGATTTGCAATCCATCATACCAAATCTCTTCAAGATGTCTATTGTATACTTCCCTTGACTTAGAGTGATCTCAATAGGCCTCTGCCATACTTCTAAACCAAGGAAGTAATGCATGTACTTAAGATCCTTCATTTCAAATTCAAAAGCCAACTCCTTGCATTTGATAATGAGGTGTTCTTCTCCTGTAAGAAATAGATCATCAACATAGAGAACCAAGATCAATGCTTCGTCATCAATTACCTTGAAGTATAGGTTTGAATCAACATCATTCTTGGAGAATCCCAAGCTCAGCAGGTATCGATCAATCCTCTCATACCAAGCACGAGGAGCCTGCTTAAGGCCACACAAAGCCTTCTTTAATCTTCAAACATGAGATTCCTTCCCATGAATCTCAAAGCCATCAGGTTGCTCAATGTATACCCCTTCTTCAATCACACCATTAAGGAATGCTTTCTTCAAGTCCATCTGATGTAGCTTCCATCCCTTAGTTGTTGCAATAGCAATAATGGTTCTGATGGATGTATAACGAGCAACCGGAGCAAAGGTTTCTTCATAGTCTATTCCCTCTTTCTGAGAGAATCCTCTACCCACAAATCTAGCCTTGTACTTCTCAAAGCTTCCATCACCCGCATGCTTGATCTTAAAAAGCCACTTAGAAGATACAACAGATTTGCCTTCTAGTCTAGGTACAATGTCCCAAACATCATTCTTGAGGATAGATTGATATTCTTCAGCCATAGCATCTCTCCATACTTGCTGACTTGTAGCTTCCTCAACACTGGAAGGTTCAGACTCAATGATTTGACTCATCAATGCAACATAGTTTGAAAACTTGTGAGGTCTTTTGCTCTCTCTGAATGTTCCTCTAGGGGCTGCAAACTTTTTTGCCTCTTGCATTATTTGCCTAGCCCATAAAGGTATCTTTCGACCTATGACAATATCTCTTGGCCCATCAGTTGGTTCCAAAGGCTCAACTGAATCACCATCCTCTTCTGGTTTAGTAGACTCCCTCTGAATCTCCAAGTTCTTGCATCAACCTCCTGACCTCCTCATCCAAGGTTGCCTTTGTTGGTTTGTCAGACTCCCTCTGAAGGTTAATTCCTCCTCTTCGAAGAAACTGATCACAATGACAACCTGAATAGGTTCTTCCTCTTCGAGAGATGTCTTCAACCACCAACTCAATCGCATGGTTGCAAGCTATGACTCCATGCTTGATCATTTCTCCAATCGGCATAACTTCCTCACAGGATGCCTCAAGCTCTTCCTCTCTATGCAATCTCTCATCACCCTCTTGCTTCTTGATCCGTCCTAGAAGCATTATAGAGAGAGATTACTAAAAGTTCATAGAACTCAACTATCTCGAAGAGAAATATCAATGCTAGAAGCATACATAATCAATGTTATAGCATGAATTAATTACATAAGAAATTCATGAACATTATTCAAGAGTACAAACAAAAATACTTATCTCTTTATTACAAACATCAGCCAGTAATGCCTTTCCAGTACATGGTGAGTAGCCAACCGGCGAAGGTACTTCTCCAAGGCTATCCTCGGCTGCTCAATAGTTTCTTCCTTGAGTAGAGCATAAAGAAGCTTTTCACAGCATGAAGGATAACACCAGTCATATCACTATGTACTGAAAAATATATATTGAGAGCATCACATCATCATAGCCATGAATTTGACCAGGCATCTTAAGAATGCATGCTAGAGTTGTCCTCCATATACAAGATCAAATTACTAAATTGCTGCCTCTTCAAAGTATGATTTCCACACACCTTATACAATTTCTGAAGATTCAAGCATGTGACAATAACTGAATTTATCATAAATCTGTTTTTTGTGCAGCCACCTATTACACATATACTCAACTGAAATACATAAAACAATTTTGTGCCAAGCTTACCTCATAGTAGCTTACATAGTGACCCGAAATCACACAGACAACACATGCAAGGCACAACATATGTTCAAGACAATGAAGTAAGCTATCAGATCTGCAATAAGCACCACATATACTCAGCTTCAGATGAAAATAGACGATGTAATCTTCACTCATGGCATCAGAAGTGTTACACCCCGGAAATTTGTATAGTTACTATTCTAGTAATGCTTAGAGCATTCTGATTGTAAGGAAGGTTTTGAACGAATAAAATGTGATTGAACCTTGTTATCAATATGAGAATCTGTTTACATGTTATGATTGGCTCATTCTGTATTCTTGTTTGATGTTATTCTTGGATAAGCAATGAATAGAGGAAAGTAATTAGTCTTGTTTTATATATTTGATTTATATATACTACAAATATTGTGAGCAATTGACTGCCATGGTTTTGTGCCATGGATGCAGGAACAGGAACTATTCCTCCAGGTGGAGGGGAAACATCACTCGGGAGAGGAACTTGGTCGGCTAACCAGTAAAGTTGATCATATGAGCATACACACACTTCACTGAGGGTTTTAGGAACTGAGTCGGATTAAGTCGTCATGATAAGTCATCCTTAGGCTTAGGAGTTTCTGATTACTTCTTTATGCTTTATGAGTGGTGTTCCTTGATTCACTGACTTACTGTTCTGTGAACCTTGAAAGTGAAATGTGAACTGATAAGTTACTGATGCCTGGAATTTACAGTTAAATGTATATATATACGTGTTTGTGCAATTACGTATATTAAAGGTGCTCTGACTGGCCTATAATACACGTAATTGGAGAATTGAAAATAAACATGTATAGATATATTTAAGTGTAAATATGGATATGCTTATTAATATATTTAATAATATATTTAAAATAGATATTATTATAGTCTTACCGATAATATATTAATATATCTAATGTAATATTCGAATATTATTGTTGGCGTTTCAATTAGCACCTCTGGAGTGCTTATTGGAAACGGACAGCTATTGCAAGTGTGTTAGTACATGCTCTTCGGATTATAGAGAGGAAGATCTCTCTTTGCTGATTTTATACTGTAAAAAAAAAGGGGTGTACTAAGATTTCCTATCTTTTTTACTCAGCGGCAGGACACAAGGGTGCATAAACCAATGCGCCGTAGCTAAGCTTTTTCTCTGGTTTCCGCAGATCTTAACTACGACTAACTAAGCTTCTAAACTATCCTACCTCCTCAAGAAAACAGAGCATGAGGGCATAGGAGCGAAATGGTATGGTTGGATCACTTGAATCCTCCGTCTCAATGGAATATGGCCGAGGCTCTGAACCTTCGGATATATACCAAGATAGGGCTCGATACAAGCAAACACTCGTTACGGTAAACTGGATCTGAGACTTGCCAAGGAGGAGGAACCCCTATCCGAGGTATAGGCTTGGAAGCAGCTCACTGGAAACAACAAGGAACGATGGCCTTTCTAACAGGATTCCCGAGGAGGTGACGACACCTGTCCAAAGTCTAGGCTGCAAGAAAGATCATTAAACAACATCAAACGATAATGATTGATGACAAAATATCCAAGGAGGCGACGACACCTGTCCAAGGAGGAGATTGAAACAATGCACTATTTAAAAACAAGACTTTGAATAACTCAAATAATTAGATCAATCAAGCTTGCACCATCTGATTTATTCTTTAAGATTCTTCAAAGAATTACAAAGGTCGGGACAGCAAAGGCACGAAATCATGCACAATTGCGATCAACCAACGAACTCTCATCCAAGAGTGAACAGATATAAACAAGCGAACTCTGGCAACAGTGGCGCAGCAATTTTGCTAGCAAATAAAGGTTAAACAAATAAAGAACCTAAGGCTCTTATTTATAGGAACTCAAAGGAGTAGGCAACCCTAAAATCTCCTTGAGTTAACAAACAGTTCTTGCCAATCAGCAAGATATTATTCTATGTCTAAATGTAGGTGAGCAAACAGTTAACTGGAAATCTACTTCAGTTAACTGAAACTAAACAAAAGTCAAACTGGAAGTCTACCTCAGTTGACTGACACCTAACTAAAAGTGAACTTATGTTACAAATGTGTCTCCAAATAGACATCCACCTTTTGAGGAAATCTGAGATCCACAAATCGTGGGAGTCAAATAGACATCCTAGATTAGTGGGATCTGACATGCATGATCTGTGGAGATCTGGAGTCAACTTGGAAAGGGGCATCAAGTTGACTTCAGTCATCATTAATGCTATTTGGAGGGTAGGACGTCCTCCCTTGGTGCTTTACACCTCTTCACCACTGGTCAACAAAGTCTCTATCCAGTCATTGACCTCTTCGGCCTCCGGGCAATTAATGCTCTTCAAGATGACCATGTGGCGTCTAAGCATTTCTTCACCCGTCGTAAGCTGCTGATGATAGGTTATGCATTGGGCAGCTGCTTCATCTAACTGGACAGACATGGCTGCAATTTTGGCTAATTTGCAGCCATTGGGATCTTCAAGGAATGAAGATCGGATGACATCCTGGAATCGTGTCTGCACGGTTTCAAGTTCCACATATTCTCCTCCTTCCCGCTGATATTCTAACTCCGGGAAGGATATTACCAACGTTCTTGCGAAGTTGATAATATTGGCGACGAAGCGTCTATAGTCAATCAGCTCCACAGAGTTGGCATCATAGGCTCTCACCTTGTATGCCACCTGTTCTTTCCACTCAAAGAGATGGTGTTTATTTTCTGTGGTCGTAACTGATTCATATGCTTGTTGCAAATCAGCAACTGTCGCCTCCTCTCTCGGCCTCTCTTGAGCTGCCTTTATATCTGACTTCTGGATTTCTGATCGAAGTCCATGTGCTCTGTCTCTCAGCTGATATGCTTCTGTCAACACACACCGCCCTTTGACAACAAACTCATCCACTTGACGTCTCAAGTGTTTACCGTATGTAATCAACTGATGATGGTTCCTTTCAGCTGGGAGATCCAACAGTCCTTGAGGCAAAGCCGAGGAGTTTGGAGTGTCATGTATCAAACTAGAAATGTACAACTTTAGCTGACGGATTTCAGCCTTCAAGGCTGCTTTGTCTTGTCCATCTTTTGTCATCCTTTCTTTGACACTCGCCGAGGCAATTCCAAGAAGGTCTGCCTCCACCTGTCGAGTGGTCTTTCCAAGGTTCACCTTTGAAAGCGTGAAATCCTCAACCCTCACATTATGTATATCTTTGTCTTCAGGTGGGGCAGCAGTCTCTATGATGACCTCGTTCTCTGCATTCTTTTCTACATGTGTCTGCTTCTTCAACTTCTTTACCGGCATGTCTTGTGGGGCATGATGGAATTCAGAGAAGTCAAGCTGATATGAAGGCCTCTCCCTCTTTCTCCCAAGCGAGCTTTCCAGCCAGATAGAATCTCGGCTAGCATCGCTGGGAGGAGGAACATAGGTCCCCTGAATGCTAGAAGAACGAGACTGTGCCGTGGCAATGTCTCGTGGTGGCGAGTCCAAATCAATAGGACTTTGTGACCTCTGTGATGGTGGTGAAGATGGTGGCTCTGTTTCTATCACTGGCACCGCTTCTGCTACAACTTCTTCTACAATGGTTTCCGCCTCTACAGCGATTATTTCAATCACTGGTTCTTGTGTAGTTGCAGCGGTCTCAACTGTCTCAGGCAAATTGGTGGCTGTCTCCACCTGTACCTCTTGCCGGCTTGTGCTGGCAATTCCTTTTCTCCCCCATGTGCTTCCTGACATCCGCATTCCTTCTGGAGGAAAGCTCATCTTCTTCTGTCTGGGTTTCCTCCTAGACGTGGAAGGTAGTGTAGACTGAACCGCTGGCGGCTCTGATCGGGGAAGTACTACCTTCCTTGTCCTTTTACTGTCCAGGTAGAGTTGACTGTGTCGAACTACTCTACCCGTTCTTTCCTCAATAGACGTACTCTCTTTCGCGTACCAGTCTACCTTGCCGAGTGGTTGTGAATCTACTAGACCCGTGAAGAAGGAAGAAAGAATAACTTCTCCTTCGTCTTCAGATAAGCCCTCGATGTCTTCTGACATGAATTCTGCAATCTGTGAGAGCTTGAATCTGCTATGGTTCCTTCTTCTCACTTCGAACTCATCTTCGCAGTTGACCCAAAATCTTCCATGAAAGGTTCATGTGATGATCTTTGCTCAAGGTGAGCTGCGAAGATGCCTCTGGGGTCATAGGATGGCCTCCTGTCGATGAGGTACTTGAGATTAAATCTCACTATTTCTTGGCTTATCAACCTTGCATCAGCTGCTGTTCTGCATCTGTAGAGTCCCATCTGAAGAGGAAAGTTCACTGCAGCCTTTTTCTTTACGCGAAGGTAAGAGTGAACATCGGCCAATTGCCTCAGGAATTCCATGAACACTACCCTATCTGAGGGGTAACGTGGCATCATGGCGGGGTGGCCATTATAGCCATACACGCGTATGTAGGTGAAAGTGGGGAATTGTATGAACCAATCCGCCCAGTCCACCATTGCTGCCTTAGCTGCTGGTGAAATACGCACGTGCATCTCATGGTCTAGCTCGTGCACGGTGTGCATAGTAAAAAGGTCATTTATTCTTTTGAAATGTCTTTCCGCTAGAGTGAACTCCAAGCGAGGAAAGTATTCTTGTACCTTTTGCACACCCAGGGTTCCCACAGTGTTTAATGTTCTGAAATCGCCTTGGAAGGCTATCAGGTAGACCAGGTATGAACACATGTGGAAACGGTGCTCTTCTAGAAATCCGGTGAATTGTTGGTGGAGTGTGTCACTGATCAGGGAGGCCCAGTCGTAACGTTCTTTTCTGCTGATTATCTTGCCAATAATGTAGAACATCCACGGCTGGAAGGATTTTCCCTCCTCTTGTCCAGTGACTCTGCTGAGTAGGGTGATTAGCACTCCGTACTCGTCTTTGAATTCTCCTCTACCAACTACTCTGGGCAAACTGTTCCTCTTTGTTTTCAGCCAATGTTCAGCCATTATAAGCGAACACTTGTCTTTTGAAGCCTCGAATGCCTTTTCGCATTCTGTCACTGATATGACCTTCTTGGTAGGGCATGGTGGGATTGCAAAACAAGTCTCTATGTCTACTGGCTTCAAGCTGCAAATCACCCTCCCGTCAACTGACAGGATCTCTCTTGTAGTCGGGTTGTAATGCTTAATGCAAGCAATTACAAGCTCGATGCTTTGTAAGGTGATTGGAATAGATGCTGCTTGAAACAAACCGGATTCTTCGATGTTCTGCAATGTGATTTGATTCATGCCCTCCAAGTCTTCAGAACTGACCTCTGGATTTTTCTGCCATAAGTCTGTATCAGTCGTTTTCAGGTAATCATGGTATAAGACTGTTTTGGTCTTGTATTGTACCTGAGAGTACTGCATTCTGAAAACCTTGAATATTGACTGGGCACTTGACCCTGTTCTGACACTTTTCTGGAAATGCTAAAAATAGCCTCGCCGGGGGTAGTTTTTACGAAAAAATCTGAGACATGGGTTTTGTTAAGAATGATTTTCTAAACAGACCCAGATCGTCAGAAATTCGAAAAAACGAGTTTTTCTTTGACATGCAAGAGCCCTTCGGTGGCAGAGGCAGCAAGGGCACCAGAAAGTGATTTTTCTCGAAAAAATCTAACACATGGGTTTTGTTCGTGCTTCAGAGCCAAACAAACCCAGTTTGTCCGTTTTTCAATATTATGACTTTTTTCGGAAACCCTAAAAAATAGGGGCAGCAGGGCTACTTTTTCTGAAAAAATCTACCATGTGGGTTTTGTTGAAAAAGCTGTGCTGATCATACCCAGTTGGTCAGATCTGTGAAAATCTGTCGTTTCCTGTGACATGCAAAAGAAATATAGACAGAAGTAGAGGAAATAGACAGAAGATGGATTGGAAGTTATAAACTGCCACTTGTAATAATCTGTCTCTGGAAACAATCTTGGGAGAAGAATGCTTTTACTGCCAATTATCTTCAAAAATATTGAAGATCCGTTCAAAACCCCTGCCAGATCTTGAAAACTTGTTCTTGGGAGCTACTTGATGTTTTATCCTTCAACCTGCAAAAAAGAATAATGAGGAAAAGGGACGCCTAGCATGAATATAAAGCAATTAGGGTTAAGATCCACAAAGTATGGAAGATAACTCATCATTCAGTCCTGATTTGGAGTTCCAAAAGATGATTTCCACTGATTGTGGAGTGTTTTTCTCTTTTTTGGCTCCAAATTTTGCTAACTCAAGTCAACATTTCTGTTTGACTTTCCTTTAGGCGTCCAACCTTGAGTTTGATCTTTTTTGCTTATTTTGCAAGCTGAAGTGCTCCTGTTTGATCTTCGATTCAGGTTGCTCAGTTGATCTCGAGCAGTATCTGACAGTTCTGTTGTTGAGGCAGGATCAATGTGATTAGATATGCCTGGGAGAGGTTAGCTCAGAAAACTGAGTTTAGGCCTCCAGAAAGAAGGGCGCCTTTTCTTGAAAGGGGCGCTTTTGACAATGCCTTAGTCAATTTTCACTGACTCGTTCTTCGTTTTGACCTTTTCAGACCCTCTTTGCTTTGATCTGACGTTCCCGATGTTTGATGAATCGGATGATTCTGCTTGATGATGTGTCGGGTAGCTGGTTCAGTCTTGTTCACGATGCCTGACTTTGCAGTGGCAGCTGGCAAGTTTTGGGCCTCCAAACTAAAGGGCGCCCCTGGCCAGCAGGGGCGCTTTTAGCTTTTGCCTAGTTTTATCTTGGTTGTGGACTGCCAGCCTTTGACCTTCTTCATCAGTCGATTGATTTGTCGGAAGTTCTTGCTGATAGTCTCGCTGACGAGATAGGTCATAGCTGAGAAGGTCGTCTTGGGAGGTAGTGAAGATTCCGGCTGAATCTGGACACCTTTAGGAAAGGGCGCCTTTCCTTGAGAGGGGCGCTTTTAGCCATGCCTTAGCCATTTTCTGGCTTATCTTTCCAGTTTTTCAAATTTGGCTTTTTCTGCTTGATCTCGTCTCGTGATCGTCTGGTGTGTCTTGTGGACTTGCTGTTAGATTGATCACGTGGCCGGGAGGAAGCTGGAAAGATATCATGTATAAAGCTACAGCTCTTGGATTCATCTAATGTCTGCAACTGAGGGGCGCCCCTGGCCAGCAAGGGCGCTTTTACCTTGAAGCTTTCAGATTTGGCACTTCTGTCGTCAATGGATCCTCCATACTTCGCTGACGGTCGGTCAATGATTGCTGAATCAGATAATCTTGCTGATTGTTTCGTTGTCGAGCTAGTATGAAATTGAAGAGGACGACTGTTTTGACACTGCCAGATGTTTTGATTTGCCCTCTGAGGTTCAAGGGCGCCTTTCTTCAAGAGGGGCGCTTTTAGCCACTGTAGACTGTGTTTTGCCTTGGTAGACAAAACGTGCACCTTCCAGACTTAGCCAAATTTTGGCCTTTTTCGTTTTGAGAATCTCCTTCGTTGAACGTCATCATTTTTATCTTTTTCCGCCATGGTTTCTTCGTTGAAGCTTTTGAGGTTTAGCTTTCAGCACCTGGTACTGGCCAATCTGCCATTAATGGCTGCGGAGCTCCTAACTTTGTTCCTGAAAAATAGAAATAGACCCACCAGAGTAAAACATATTTTTTGATAATTCTGACTTGATCAGTGTGATCGTGAAGGCAATTAAGCCTATCAGAATTATTTTCAATCATTTCCGGGAAGGTCCTATTTTTTAGGGTTTCCACAAAAATAGGGGTGTAAAACCCTAATTTTTCGTTTTTTCAAAATTTTAACCATAGGTTCCTTGACAGAAACCCACAAGGATTTCATATTTGGTTTGACCTAAAACATACTTTAGATGGCATTTTTACGTTGTTTAGCTCAATTTAAGCAGAATGCCAAAAATTTCATTTTGGGTATAACATAGGCTCCGTCTGGTGACCATGTCGGATACCTACGGCATAGGAGAACCGAGAATCTGAAGTTTCGTAGACCAGTACTTTTATTAGTTGGGTAACGGGGTCAGGACTCATTTCCTATTTCACATAAGAACTTGAAGTTCACCTTCATTATTGGGACTCACCTATTTATTCACCTAAAACAAGACTACCTAAAAGAAATCTCCTAAAACACGACAATACTTTACGGAACGGGGAAAAACATAACAACATAACGATAAAGCGAAAAATTTATCTACAATATACTCACCCCATCCCCGAAGGAATGAAATGTTTCAAGTACTGCCCACTGTAATGCAGTGGAAAGAGCCTCCCGTCTGAATGTGAGAGAATGTAAGAATTCTCTCCTGCAACATCATGTATCAGGAACGGGCCCAACCAAAGGGAGTCAAATTTTCCGTGCATTCCTTTTGGTTCGTGTCTCTTGTCCCACAACAGGACTCTATCTCCAATCTCAAAGTCTCGTTGCCGAGCCTTCTTGTCGAAGATCTTCTTCACTCTTTGTTGGTGCTGAGTGATTTTATCAACAACTTCCACCCTCTCTTCTTGCAGTTGTGTCAGACACAAGATGCGGTTTTGGATTGGATCCTTGAACTCTTCATCTTCTATTGCAGATGCCAGTTGTAAAGCTGACAACTCCAAAGTGATGGGTAGCATCGCTTCGGTGCCGTATATGATAATGAAGGGGGAAGTGCCGATAGCTCTCTTGGGTGTGATCCTATCAGCCCAAAGAGCGTCGTATAACTTGATGTGCCAAGACCGTTGATTGGTTTCAACCATCTTGCGCACGATCGTGACTATGTTCTTATTGGATGATTCGGCTTGTCCGTTGCCTTGTGGATAGTAATCTGAAGAATGGGACAGTGTGATGCCGTAGTCAAAACAGAATTCTACTAACTCCTCTGATGAGAAGCTTGTAGCATTGTCGGTCACGATCTTTCTTGGTACTCCGAGGCGTGTGATGATGTTTTCTTTGAGGAATGTGCACACAACTTCGGAAGTAGCATTCTTCGTAGGCACGGCTTCAACCCATTTGGTAAAATAATCCGTTGCCGTAAGGACATAGACATGCCCCTTACTGGAATGTGGGTTTATCGGACCTATGAAGTCGATACCCCATTGCTGGAATGGGGCATCTATTATTACTGGCCTCAATGGAATGGCTGCTAGCTTGATTTTGCCAACAAAATGTTGGCACTGTTGACATTGTCGCACCCATTCATATGCGTCACGGAACAGAGTTGGCCAAAAGAACTGTGCTCGCAGAATTTTGAATGTTGTGACCCTTGATGAAAAGTGGCCACCGCATGCTTCGTTGTGAAATGTTTCCAACAATCGCCGTTGTTGGTCTCTACTGACGCAAAGCAGGAATGTTCCATCAAGTCCACGCTTGTATAGAACATTGCCTCGCAGCACATAGTTTTGTGCTCTTAACCTCAGGGTTCTTTTCTGCTGCTTGTCCAAGTGGTTTGGACCTTCTCCATAGGTTGCGTAGTACCATAGTTCTGAGTACCACTCCTCGGCAGAATCAACCAACAAGACCATTGGAAGGTCTTCTTCGGTTTCTGTTCCTATTACGCCATCAGACGCCTGATACTTTAGATCACCGTCTTCCGCCATGAGCTGGCATAGACCTCTCCCGCGGACGAGTTTGGTCGGCTTGATATCTAAGTCATATTCCTGGACCTTGGCGATCCAGTTGCCTCTTTTAGTCCCCATCTCCTGCTGAGTTAGGATACTTTTGACTGCAGGATCGGTGACATAGACTGTGGTGCGAGCATTTAAGATGTAGAATCTAAAATTCTTTACAGCTCTCACGACAGCATAGGCGTTCTTTTCAATCTGGGAGTAACGGGATTCGCTGTCTTTGAAACTACTGCTCATAAAAGCAATTGGCGATTCCGACTCCTCATTCAGCTTCTGGGTTAGTATGGCAGAAAGAGTGTACTCTGACGCGTAACAATAAAGAATGAATTCCTTACTGAAATCGGGCCGAACCAGCATTGGTGCCTTACTGATGGCTTCTTTAATCTTGACGAACGCCTTTTTTCCTTTGTCGGTCCATTTGAAGGCGGCCGTCTTCTTCATCATTGCTGATATATCCTTGGTCAGCTCTGAGAAGTCAGGTACAAATCTTTGAATGAAGTTTATCTTTCCGAAGAAAGAGTGCACCTGAGTAGTATTGGTTGGGAGAGATAGGTTCTTGATAGAATCCACCCGATCAGGATCGATTCGAGTTCCTTCTTTGGAGACGATATGGCCTAGTAACTTGCCTTCCGTCACCGCAAAGATAGACTTTTTTGGATTCAAGGATATGTGGTGATACCTACATCTCTCGAACACTTTCACTAAGTGTTGAAAATGATCTTGCCGCTTCCGTGAGAAAGCAGTAAGGTCGTCAAGGTAGACGACTATCACTTTGTTCTTTAGATCTCCAAACGCCAAGTCCATGGCTCGCTGAAAGGTGGCACCGGCGTTGATGAGGCCAAAGGGCATCCTCTCATAGGCGAACGTTCCCCACGGGGTGGTGAATGCTGTCTTGATTTGATCCTCCTTAGCCCCCGCAATTTGATTGTACCCGGAAAAGCCATCAAGTAATGATAACATCTCCGATCCGGTAACCGTCTGCAAGGTATGCTCCATGATAGGTAAAGGATAATTGTCCTTTAATGACGATTGGTTCAGGTTCCTGAAGTCAACACAAATCCGAATTTCTCTGTTCTTTTTGCGCACAGGAACAATATTGGACACCCAGGTAGAATGATGGATTGGAAATATGATCTTGGCGTCCACCATCTTCTGTACCTCCGCGTAGATTGTATCTTGAACACGCGGGTTGTAGTGCCTCTGCTTTTGCCTAAAAGGCTTGATATCTGACTTGAGTGGAATTGTATGAGACAATTCCTTTGGCGTGAAGACTTTTAGATCTTGATAAGTCCATGCAAAGACATCCTTGTATTGTCTGAAAAGGGAGACAAAGTTGTTGCTTTCCTCCACAGTGCAACCTTTTCCCAAGTTGACAAGCCGAGGCTTACCTTCGGTGCCAATGTTGATTTGACTATACTCAGCGGATGTTTTGCTAGCTGAATCTCTTTGATTTTGCATGCGTCTATCATGCTTGTCAAATATATCCTCCAAGGATACTAGGCCCTTGGGGATGTTGTTACCTCTTAGCTGGATGACGCCGGATTCCGTTGCTTCAGAATCTTCTGCTATGGATTCTTTGAAAGGAGGGGTACTTCCTTCAAAGAATAGTTCTTTGTAATTGTCCCCCATGCAGAGGAACTCCTTGATGTCATCATCATCATCAAAGACCTGCCAATTTTCACAATTGTCGGGGACAGATGGCCTGTACACGAGCTCAATAGCGAAGGTATTCTGACGGAAATCAGAATGAGGCATGAAGAGTGCAGCGGATACCGCAAGGGCATCTGCTTTGCTATTTTTCTCGCGTGGAATGTACTTGATGTTGAATGCTTCGAACCAATCAATAGCATTCCACACCCTTTGTCGGTAAGCTTGAAGGCGGCCTTTTCTGACTTGATAGCGGTCTCTGACCTGTTGTACGATCAACTCTGCGTCACCTTCAGCTTGAAGATATTTTATACCCATATCCCTTGCATTCTTGAGGCCTAGTATAAGCGCTTCATATTCTGCAGTGTTGTTCGTGTTATCGAACTGCAAGCGATAAGCAAATGGATATAAGACTCCTTCAGGAGAGGTAATGACAACTCCCGCTCCTGAGCCTGCTGTTGAGCAACTTCCATCGAATTGCATTGTCCACATCTTTGATCTTTCATTTGATGTATTCGTGGCAAATGCAACCCTCTTTTCTTCTTCGGTTACTTCAGTCAGCATGGCATATGTGCCCGGACCCGTACTTTGATGTAGCACTTGTGCTTGGGGATCCGGAGATTTCACCACTGTGAATTTTGACTTAGCCTCTGGTTCCAACTTGAAACTACCTTTCTTTAGTGGAATGGTTGCATATGACCAATCCATTTGAATCTCGCCTCCGAGATCTTTGCAAAAACTTCGGCTTAGTAACATTCCATAACTGATTGGAATGTCAGCTATGAGGATGGTCATCATGATCTTCTTCTCTGGGCAGGGCGCTAGTCTTACTTGTGCGTCTTTCAATTGGCCGACTAACGGCACCGGTTTTGATTCAAGTGAATAACACTTGTCGTGAGTTTCGGTGCATGATAGTCCCAATGAGTTCATGATTTGCAAAGGCATGACGTTGTCCGATGCTCCAGAGTCAATGATGCAGTTGCTGAGCTTATAACCTCCCATATACAAAGATATGTAGAAGGGGTTTGGCTTTTCTTCCGCTGGTACGGTAGATGCTAGCAACGTAGGCTGGATGATGGCCTGCTTTTGTACTACTTTGAGAATCCGATCGATTTGATCGGGATGATCCTGGAGATACTCCAGCTGAGAGATTTGTACCTTCATCTTCATCATAGACGTCACAATGTCAAAGTTCGTCGAAGACGGATCTTGAGGGTTTTGTGTGACGTTCTCTTGTGTAGACTTGGGATTAGAAGTGGAAGCTTCTTTTCCCTTTTCATTTGACTTCCGTCTGTCTTCTTCTTCTTTCTGTGATTTGAAATGTTGAGCGCGAGTGAATACAGGCGTTGACATGCTTTCATGGTTGACAGCAAGAGAGTACTGACGGTAATCTTCTTCTTCTTGATTTTCGGGTTCGCTATGAAAGTATCCCGTTGCGGAGTCGCCATCGAAGTTGTCCGTTTGTGGTGAGACAACATTCGCATTTGAAGGTACTGAATTTGAGCTTGGAACTCGATCTCCGGCATATCCCATGATCTGGTCTAGCCTTTGATTCTCAGGACATGTGGATCCGGTATGTTCGTCTGTATCATGGAAACAGCAGAACATATTAGATTTCTCGGCCTCTGCTCCTCTTTGCGAAGGTCCTTGATTTCGAGGTTTGTAGTTGTTGTTGTTGTTGGAAGGTTGGAAATTATTTCTCTTTGGCTGGTACGGCTGCTGAGGCTGGTACTGCTGCTGAGGTTGGTACTGTTGCTGAGGTTGGTACTGTTGTGGTGTGGGCAGTACCTGCTGCCCTTGATTGGGTGACTGTCTTTTCAGAATAGTCACCTCATTTGCTACCTTCTGTAGCAATGGGTCTGCTGATGCTTGGACCAGTGGTCTGATAGCATCTCCCTTCATCTTTCCCGTGGTCATCATGTGATCCTCGATCTCGATAGCTTTTTCTTGTGCAGTTTGTAAGTCATCTTCGTGACTTCCTTTGATGAAAAAGGCTATCTCTGAGGGTAGGGCGTTGACGAAGCTGCTCATCAGGATCTCTTCTGATGGGTTGAGCGTGTGAGAAAGACGAGTAGCTAGGCGATTAAACCTTGCTACGAACTCTCTCATCGGTTCTGTAGGCTCCATCTTAGCGTGAGATAAACGGGCAAATAACTGGTGACTATCTTCGGCAGGTTTGAACCTTGCTAAGAATTTGTCACTCATGTCTTCCCAGTTTCTGATTGCTCCAGCTGGTAAGTGATGGAACCAATCGGAAGCATTTGCTTCAAGAGTTTCGACAAAGAGTCGAACGGCGATATCTTCATGTGGCACGGACAGAACGGAGCAAGCCGCTGTGAACGCTGATAGATGCTCGTCGGGGTGTTTAGCCCCGTCACCGAAAAATCTTGGAAAGTGCTTTCGCGATCCCTTTGGAAGGTCATGATTGCCTTGTAAGGCCAAGGGGCCAATGTTATTACCCCATGGCAAAGGTGCTTGGCGCCTCACGGGTCTTGCATTACGGCCATTGCCGAATAGGTTATATCCGTTGTTGTAGTTGCCGTTACCGTTACCGTTGCCATTGCCATTGCCATTGCCATCATTGTCGTCATTGCCGTTGTTACGGCCATTGTTACGACCATTGTTACGACCATTGCCGTTGTTGCCAATGCCGTTGTTATGGGCATTGTCATCATGGAGACGGTTGTCTGCCATTGCTTGAGCTGGAGGTTCTTGCTGGTGTTCTTCTAGGAAGTGTTCAGGAACCTCTTCAAAGACTTGCTCAATATCGAATGCTTCTCCGATGTCTTCTTGAAAACGGGGATTATTTCTCCTCCGCACGTATACTTGGTGAGCCAGGATGCTTACTGCCACGCGGGTGGTGGTAACACTGGTCTCTCAGCTGCAAGGTCAGCCTTTCTTTCTTCCTCGTCCAGAGTAATAGCTGCGGCTCTCCACTGAGCTGGTGATGTATTCTTTTCAAAGATGAAAGTACGCAAGCTACTGATGATGTCCGTCTGCTCTCCGTCAATGAATGTAAGATCTGGTTGGAGAGTTGCTGGAGCAAGATCAGGTTGTTCAACTGGTGCCCAAGGACGCCAGATGCCCATTTCGTGTCATTAAAGCGTTAAGCTTTTCTTGAAGTTTTATGCCTCGTTGCCCCACGGTGGGCGCCAGAAAACTATTGGCGTTTCAATTAGCACCTCTGGAGTGCTTATTGGAAACGGACAGCTATTGCAAGTGTGTTAGTACATGCTCTTCGGATTATAGAGAGGAAGATCTCTCTTTGCTGATTTTATACTGTAAAAAAGGGGTGTACTAAGATTTCCTATCTTTTTTACTCAGCGGTAGGACACAAGGGTGCATAAACCAATGCGCCGTAGCTAAGCTTTTTCTCTGGTTTCTGCAGATCTTAACTACGACTAACTAAACTTCTAAACTATCCTACCTCCTCAAGATAAACAGAGCATGAGGGCATAGGAGCGAAATGGTATGGTTGGATCACTTGAATCCTCCGTCTCAATGGAATATGGCCGAGGCTCTGAACCTTCGGATATATGCCAAGATAGGGCTCGATACAAGCAAACACTCGTTACGGTAAACTGGATCTGAGACTTGCCAAGGAGGAGGAACCCCTATCCGAGGTATAGGCTTGGAAGCAGCTCACTGGAAACAACAAGGGACGATGGCCTTTCTAACAGGATTCCCGAGGAGGTGACGACACCTGTCCAAAGTCTAGGCTGCAAGAAAGATCATTAAGCAACATCAAACGATAATGATTGATGACAAAATATCCAAGGAGGCGACGACACCTGTCCAAGGAGGAGATTGAAACAATGCACTATTTAAAAACAAGACTTTGAATAACTCAAATAATTAGATCAATCAAGCTTGCACCATCTGATTTATTCTTTAAGATTCTTCAAAGAATTACAAAGGTCGGGACAACAAAGGCACGAAATCATGCACAATTGCGATCAACCAACGAACTCTCATCCAAGAGTGAACAGATATAAACAAGCGAACTCTGGCAACAGTGGCGCAGCAATTTTGCTAGTAAATAAAGGTTAAACAAATAAAGAACCTAAGGCTCTTATTTATAGGAACTCAAAGGAGTAGGCAACCCTAAAATCTCCTTGAGTTAACAAACAGTTCTTGCCAATCAGCAAGATATTATTCTATGTCTAAATGTAGGTGGGCAAACAGTTAACTGGAAATCTACTTCAGTTAACTGAAACTAAACAAAAGTCAAACTGGAAGTCTACCTCAGTTGACTGACACCTAACTTAAAGTGAACTTATGTTACAAATGTGTCTCCAAATAGACATCCACCTTTTGAGGAAATCTGAGATCCACAAATCGTGGGAGTCAAATAGACATCCTAGATTAGTGGGATCTGACATGCATGATCTGTGGAGATCTGGAGTCAACTTGGAAAGGGGCATCAAGTTGACTTCAGTCATCATTAATGCTATTTGGAGGGTAGGACGTCCTCCGTTGGTGCTTTACACCTCTTCACCACTGGTCAACAAAGTCTCTATCCAGTCATTGACCTCTTCGGCCTCCGGGCAATTAATGCTCTTCAAGATGACCATGTGGCGTCTAAGCATTTCTTCACCCGTCGTAAGCTGCTGATGATAGGTTATGCATTGGGCAGTTGCTTCATCTAACTGGACAGACATGGCTGCAATTTTGGCTAATTTGCAGCCATTGGGATCTTCAAGGAATGAAGATCGGATGACATCCTGGAATCGTGTCTACACGGTTTCAAGTTCCACATATTCTCCTCCTTCCCGTTGATATTCTAACTCAGGGAAGGATATTACCAACGTTCTTGCGAAGTTGATAATATTGGCGACGAAGCGTCTATAGTCAATCAGCTCCACAGAGTTGGCATCATAGGCTCTCACCTTGTATGCCACCTATTCTTTCCACTCAAAGAGATGGTGTTTATTTTCTATGGTCGTAACTGATTCATATGCTTGTTGCAAATCAGCAACTGTCGCCTCCTCTCTCGGCCTCTCTTGAGCTGCCTTTATCTCTGACTTCTGGATTTCTGATCGAAGTCCATGTGCTCTGTCTCTCAGCTGATATGCTTCTGTCAACACACACCGCCCTTTGACAACAAACTCATCCACTTGACGTCTCAAGTGTTTACCGTATGTAATCAACTGATGATGGTTCCTTTCAGCTGGGAGATCCAACAGTCCTTGAGGCAAAGCCGAGGAGTTTGGAGTGTCATGTATCCAACTAGAAATGTACAACTTTAGCTGACGGATTTCAGCCTTCAAGGCTGCTTTGTCTTGTCCATCTTTTGTCATCCTTTCTTTGACACTCGCCGAGGCAATTCCAAGAAGGTCTGCCTCCACCTGTCGAGTGGTCTTTCCAAGGTTCACCTTTGAAAGCGTGAAATCCTCAACCCTCACATTATGTATGTCTTT
>CM021107.1:114734846-114782830 GCA_007115665.2 Sequoiadendron giganteum | reverse complement strand
GACCATTGCCGTTGTTGCCAATGCCGTTGTTATGCGCATTGTCATCATGGAGACGGTTGTCTGCCATTGCTTGAGCTGGAGGTTCTTGCTGGTGTTCTTCTAGGAAGTGTTCAGGAACCTCTTCAAAGACTTGCTCAATATCGAATGCTTCTCCGATGTCTTCTTGAAAACGGGGATTATTTCTCCTCCGCACGTATACTTGGTGAGCCAGGATGCTTACTGCCACGCGGGTGGTGGTAACACTGGTCTCTCAGCTGCAAGGTCAGCCTTTCTTTCTTCCTCGTCCAGAGTAATAGCTGCGGCTCTCCACTGAGCTGGTGATGTATTCTTTTCAAAGATGAAAGTACGCAAGCTACTGATGATGTCCGTCTGCTCTCCTTTAATGAATGTAAGATCTGGTTGGAGAGTTGCTGGAGCAAGATCAGGTTGTTCAACTGGTGCCCAAGGACGCCAGATGCCCATTTCGTGTCATTAAAGCGTTAAGCTTTTCTTGAAGTTTTATGCCTCGTTGCCCCACGGTGGGCGCCAGAAAGCTGTTGGCGTTTCAATTAGCACCTCTGGAGTGCTTATTGGAAACGGACAGCTATTGCAAGTGTGTTAGTACATGCTCTTCTGATTATAGAGAGGAAGATCTCTCTTTGCTGATTTTATACTGTAAAAAAGGGGTGTACTAAGATTTCCTATCTTTTTTACTCAGCGGTAGGACACAAGGGTGCATAAACCAATGCGCCGTAGCTAAGCTTTTTCTCTGGTTTCCGCAGATCTTAACTACGACTAACTAAGCTTCTAAACTATCCTACCTCCTCAAGAAAAACAGAGCATGAGGGCATAGGAGCAAAATGGTATGGTTGGATCACTTGAATCCTCCGTCTCAATGGAATATGGCCGAGGCTCTGAACCTTCGGATATATACCAAGATAGGGCTCGATACAAGCAAACACTCGTTACGGTAAACTGGATCTGAGACTTGCTAAGGAGGAGGAACCCCTATCCGAGGTATAGGCTTGGAAGCAGCTCACTGGAAACAACAAGGAACGATGGCCTTTCTAACAGGATTCCCGAGGAGGTGACGACACCTGTCCAAAGTCTAGGCTGCAAGAAAGATCATTAAACAACGTCAAACGATAATGATTGATGACAAAATATCCAAGGAGGCGACGACACCTGTCCAAGGAGGAGATTGAAACAATGCACTATTTAAAAACAAGACTTTGAATAACTCAAATAATTAGATCAATCAAGCTTGCACCATCTGATGTATTCTTTAAGATTCTTCAAAGAATTACAAAGGTCGGGACAGCAAAGGCACGAAATCATGCACAATTGCGATCAACCAACGAACTCTCAGCCAAGAGTGAACAGATATAAACAAGCGAACTCTGGCAACAGTGGCGCAGCAATTTTGCTAGCAAATAAAGGTTAAACAAATAAAGAACCTAAGGCTCTTATTTATAGAAACTCAAAGGAGTAGGCAACCCTAAAATCTCCTTGAGTTATCAAACAGTTCTTGCCAATCAGCAAGATTTATTTCTATGTCTAAAAGTAGGTGAGCAAACAGTTAACTGGAAATCTACTTCAGTTAACTGAAACTAAACAAAAGTCAAACTGGAAGTCTACCTCAGTTGACTGATACCTAACTAAAAGTGAACTTATGTTACAAATGTGTCTCCAAATAGACATCCACCTTTTGAGGAAATTTGAGATCCACAAATCGTGGGAGTCAAATAGACATCCTAGATTAGTGGGATCTGACATGCATGATCTGTGGAGATCTGGAGTCAACTTGGAAAGGGGCATCAAGTTGACTTCAGTCATCATTAATGCTATTTGGAGGGTAGGACGGCCTCCCTTGGTGCTTTACACCTCTTCACCACTGGTCAACAAAGTCTCTATCCAGTCATTGACCTCTTCGGCCTCCGGGCAATTAATGCTTTTCAAGATGACTATGTGGCGTCTAAGCATTTCTTCACCCGTCGTAAGCTGCTGATGATAGGTTATGCATTGGGCAGCTGCTTCATCTAACTGGACAGACATGGCTGCAATTTTGGCTAATTTGCAGCCATTGGGATCTTCAAGGAATGAAGATTGGATGACATCCTGGAATCGTGTCTGCACGGTTTCAAGTTCCACATATTCTCCTCCTTCCCGCTGATATTCTAACTCCGGGAAGGATATTACCAACGTTCTTGCGAAGTTGATAATATTGGCGACGAAGCGCCTATAGTCAATCAGCTCCACAGAGTTGGCATCATAGGCTCTCACCTTGTATGCCACCTGTTCTTTCCACTCAAAGAGATGGTGTTTATTTTCTGTGGTCGTAACTGATTCATATGCTTGTTGCAAATCAGCAACTGTCGCCTCCTCTCTCGGCCTCTCTTGAGTTGCCTTTATATCTGATTTCTGGATTTCTGATCGAAGTCCATGTGCTCTGTCTCTCAGCTGATATGCTTCTGTCAACACACACCGCCCTTTGACAACAAACTCATCCACTTGACATCTCAAGTGTTTACCGTATGTAATCAACTGATGATGGTTTCTTTCAGCTGGGAGATCCAACAGTCCTTGAGGCAAAGCCGAGGAGTTTGGAGTGTCATGTATCAAACTAGAAATGTACAACTTTAGTTGACGGATTTCAGCCTTCAAGGCTGCTTTGTCTTGTCCATCTTTTGTCATCCTTTCTTTGACACTCGCCGAGGCAATTCCAAGAAGGTCTGCCTCCACCTGTCGAGTGGTCTTTCCAAGGTTCACCTTGGAAAGCGTGAAATCCTCAACCCTCACATTATGTATATCTTTGTCTTCAGGTGGGGCAGCAGTCTCTATGATGACCTCGTTCTCTGCATTCTTTTCTACATGTGTCTGCTTCTTCAACTTCTTTACCGGCATGTCTTGTGGGGCATGATGGAATTCAGAGAAGTCAAGCTGATATGAAGGCCTCTCCCTCTTTCTCCCAAGCGAGCTTTCCAGCCAGATAGAATCTCGGCTAGCATCGCCGGGAGGAGGAACATAGGTCCCCTGAATGCTAGAAGAACGAGACTGTGCCGTGGCAATGTCTCGTGGTGGCGAGTCCAAATCAATAGGACTTTGTGACCTCTGTGATGGTGGTGAAGATGGTGGCTCTGTTTCTATCACTGGCACCGCTTCTGCTACAACTTCTTCTACAATGGTTTTCGCCTCTACGGCGATTATTTCAATCACTGGTTCTTGTGTAGTTGCAGCGGTCTCAACTGTCTCAGGCAAATTGGTGGCTGTCTCCACCTGTACCTCTTGCCGGCTTGTGCTGGCAATTCCTTTTCTCCCCCATGTGCTTCCTGACATCCGCATTCCTTCTGGAGGAAAGCTCATCTTCTTCTGTCCGGGTTTCCTCCTAGACGTGGAAGGTAGTGTAGACTGAACCGCTGGCGGCTCTGATCGGGGAAGTACTACCTTCCTTGTCCTTTTATTGTCCAGGTAGAGTTGACTGTGTCGAACTACTCTACCCGTTCTTTCCTCAATAGACGTACTCTCTTTCGCGTACCAGTCTACCTTGCCGAGTGGTTGTGAATCTACTAGACCCGTGAAGAAGGAAGAAAGAATAACTTCTCCTTCGTCTTCAGATAAGCCCTCGATGTCTTCTGACATGAATTCTGCAATCTGTGAGAGCTTGAATCTGCTATGGTTCCTTCTTCTCACTTCGAACTCATCTTCGCAGTTGACCCAAAAATCTTCCATGAAAGGTTCATGTGATGATCTTTGCTCAAGGTGAGCTGCGAAGATGCCTCTGGGGTCATAGGATGGCCTCCTGTCGATGAGGTACTTGAGATTAAATCTCACTATTTCTTGGCTTATCAACCTTGCATCGGCTGCAGTTCTGCATCTGTAGAGTCCCATCTGAAGAGGAAAGTTCACTGCAGCCTTTTTCTTTACGCGAAGGTAAGAGTGAACATCGGCCAATTGCCTCAGGAATTCCATGAACACTACCCTATCTGAGGGGTAACGTGGCATCATGGCGGGGTGGCCATTATAGCCATACACGCGTATGTAGGTGAAAGTGGGGAATTGTATGAACCAATCCGCCCAGTCCACCATTGCTGCCTTAGCTGCTGGTGAAATACGCACGTGCATCTCATGGTCTAGCTCGTGCACGGTGTGCATAGTAAAAAGGTCATTTATTCTTTTGAAATGTCTTTCCGCTAGAGTGAACTCCAAGCGAGGAAAGTATTCTTGTACCTTTTGCACACCCAGGGTTCCCACAGTGTTTAATGTTCTGAAATCGCCTTGGAAGGCTATCAGGTAGACCAGGTATGAACACATGTGGAAACGGTGCTCTTCTAGAAATCCGGTGAATTGTTGGTGGAGTGTGTCACTGATCAGGGAGGCCCAGTCGTAACGTTCTTTTCTGCTGATTATCTTGCCAATAATGTAGAACATCCACGGCTGGAAGGATTTTCCCTCCTCTTGTCCAGTGACTCTGCTGAGTAGGGTGATTAGCACTCCGTACTCGCCTTTGAATTCTCCTCTACCAACTAATCTGGGCAAGCTGTTTCTCTTTGTTTTCAGCCAATGTTCAGCCATTATAAGCGAACACTTGTCTTTTGAAGCCTCGAATGCCTTTTCGCATTCTGTCACTGATATGACCTTCTTGGTAGGGCATGGTGGGATTGCAAAACAAGTCTCTATGTCTACTGGCTTCAAGCTGCAAATCACCCTCCCGTCAACTGACAGGATCTCTCTTGTAGTCGGGTTGTAATGCTTAATGCAAGCAATTACAAGCTCGATGCTTTGTAAGGTGATTGGAATAGATGCTGCTTGAAACAAACCGGATTCTTCGATGTTCTGCAATGTGATTTGATTCATGCCCTCCAAGTCTTCAGAACTGACCTCTGGATTTTTCTGCCATAAGTCTGTATCAGTCGTTTTCAGGTAATCATGGTATAAGACTGTTTTGGTCTTGTATTGTACCTGAGAGTACTGCATTCTGAAAACCTTGAATATTGACTGGGCACTTGACCCTGTTCTGACACTTTTCTGGAAATGCTAAAAATAGCCTCGCCGGGGGTAGTTTTTACGAAAAAATCTGAGACATGGGTTTTGTTAAGAATGATTTTCTAAACAGACCCAGATCGTCAGAAATTCGAAAAAACGAGTTTTTCTTTGACATGCAAGAGCCTTCGGTGGCAGAGGCAGCAAGGGCACCAGAAAGTGATTTTTCTCGAAAAAATCTAACACATGGGTTTTGTTCGTGCTTCAGAGCCAAACAAACCCAGTTTGTCCGTTTTTCAATATTATGACTTTTTCCGGAAACCCTAAAAAATAGGGGCAGCAGGGCTACTTTTTCTGAAAAAATCTACCATGTGGGTTTTGTTGAAAAAGCTGTGCTGATCATACCCAGTTGGTCAGATCTGTGAAAATCTGTCGTTTCCTGTGACATGCAAAAGAAATATAGACAGAAGTAGAGGAAATAGACAGAAGATGGATTGGAAGTTATAAACTGCCACTTGTAATAATCTGTCTCTGGAAACAATCTTGGGAGAAGAATGCTTTTACTGCCAATTATCTTCAAAAATATTGAAGATCCGTTCAAAACCCCTGCCAGATCTTGAAAACTTGTTCTTGGGAGCTACTTGATGTTTTATCCTTCAACCTGCAAAAAGAATAATGAGGAAAAGGGACGCCTAGCATGAATATAAAGCAATTAGGGTTAAGATCCACAAAGTATGGAAGATAACTCATCATTCAGTCCTGATTTGGAGTTCCAAAAGATGATTTCCACTGATTGTGGAGTGTTTTTCTCTTTTTTGGCTCCAAATTTGCTAACTCAAGTCAACATTTCTGTTTGACTTTCCTTTAGGCGTCCAACCTTGAGTTTGATCTTTTTTGCTTATTTTGCAAGCTGAAGTGCTCCTGTTTGATCTTCGATTCAGGTTGCTCAGTTGATCTCGAGCAGTATCTGACAGTTCTGTTGTTGAGGCAGGATCAATGTGATTAGATATGCCTGGGAGAGGTTAGCTCAGAAAACTGAGTTTAGGCCTCCAGAAAGAAGGGCGCCTTTTCTTGAAAGGGGCGCTTTTGACAATGCCTTAGTCAATTTTCACTGACTCGTTCTTCGTTTTGACCTTTTCAGACCCTCTTTGCTTTGATCTGACGTTCCCGATGTTTGATGAATCAGATGATTCTGCTTGATGATGTGTCGGGTAGCTGGTTCAGTCTTGTTCACGATGCCTGACTTTGCAGTGGCAGCTGGCAAGTTTTGGGCCTCCAAACTAAAGGGCGCCCCTGGCCAGCAGGGGCGCTTTTAGCTTTTGCCTAGTTTTATCTTGGTTGTGGACTGCCAGCCTTTGACCTTCTTCATCAGTCGATTGATTTGTCGGAAGTTCTTGCTGATAGTCTCGCTGACGAGATAGGTCATAGCTGAGAAGGTCGTCTTGGGAGGTAGTGAAGATTCCGGCTGAATCTGGACACCTTTAGGAAAGGGCGCCTTTCCTTGAGAGGGGCGCTTTTAGCCATGCCTTAGCCATTTTCTGGCTTATCTTTCCAGTTTTTCAAATTTGGCTTTTTCTGCTTGATCTCGTCTCGTGATCGTCTGGTGTGTCTTGTGGACTTGCTGTTAGATTGATCACGTAGCCGGGAGGAAGCTGGAAAGATATCATGTATAAAGCTACAGCTCTTGGATTCATCTAATGTCTGCAACTGAGGGGCGCCCCTGGCCAGCAGGGCGCTTTTACCTTGAAGCTTTCAGATTTGGCACTTCTGTCGTCAATGGATCCTCCATACTTCGCTGACGGTCGGTCAATGATTGCTGAATCAGATAATCTTGCTGATTGTTTCGTTGTCGAGCTAGTATGAAAGTGAAGAGGACGACTGTTTTGACACTGCCAGATGTTTTGATTTGCCCTCTGAGGTTCAAGGGCGCCTTTCTTCAAGAGGGGCGCTTTTAGCCACTGTAGACTGTGTTTTGCCTTGGTAGACAAAACGTGCACCTTCCAGACTTAGCCAAATTTTGGCCTTTTTCGTTTTGAGAATCTCCTTCGTTGAACGTCATCATTTTTATCTTTTTCCGCCATGGTTTCTTCGTTGAAGCTTTTGAGGTTTAGCTTTCAGCACCTGGTACTGGCCAATCTGCCATTAATGGCTGCGGAGCTCCTAACTTTGTTCCTGAAAAATAGAAATAGACCCACCAGAGTAAAACATATTTTTTGATAATTCTGACTTGATCAGTGTGATCGTGAAGGCAATTAAGCCTATCAGAATTATTTTCAATCATTTCCGGGAAGGTCCTATTTTTTAGGGTTTCCACAAAAATAGGGGTGTAAAACCCTAATTTTTCGTTTTTTCAAAATTTTAACCATAGGTTCCTTGACAGAAACCCACAAGGATTTCATATTTGGTTTGACCTAAAACATACTTTAGATGGCATTTTTACGTTGTTTAGCTCAATTTAAGCAGAATGCCAAAAATTTCATTTTGGGTATAACAATTATATAGATATATTTATATATTTAAATAAAGGTAAATTAAAACTATACTATGTTATATTAAATATAATACAAAATATATTAATAACATTTTAAAATATATATTAAAATGACTTTGCTTTTGAAAGATTTGAAATAGACTTATATAGTCTTTGGTAATTATTTTGCATTACCATACAAAGGAATTTCGAAATATTCAAACCTTTGGAAAATACGTTGAAAGTATTATTGGGGAAAGGAATTTCGAAATTCACTAGACCATTGAAAATTCATGAAAAATATTAAGGAAATGTAATGTTTGAACTATGGACTTTTAAAAGACTTAAAAGTAAATGTTTGAAAATCGCAGAATTCTTCACGGGAAGAAATCGCGCGAGTGTATGAACCAGAAAACAATGGAAACAATGGAGACTGTTTGGGCGCCCAGCTCGCATATTTTAGACTTGGTCGCGGATGTTTGAACACCACCATTCTGGACGCGTGGGCGGAAGGAAGCTAAAAACATCTGTGTGTAACCCTTGACGTTTTCAAACAACAAACTTAAAACGCCATTTGTTCTTTCAGTTCGCCATTTTTGAGGGCTTTTCTAGTGACTAAACCTGTACGTGGATGCTTCATGAATTCGTCATATGATAGTTGAAACATTCTTTGAAAATATGTTTGATTCATCACTTAATTTTGCTGAGTATTTAGCTATTCGTTTGCCACTGCACATTTTGACAATGTCAATAGGAGAGGTGTCGAATTCTCATGCCTACAATGTAGTAAACATGAGAATTCGAAACCTATATATAGGTTTACTCTCATTGCTAAATTCACCACTCTCCTTTGCATTTGGAAATTACGAATTTCATTGCTGTAGCTTTTTCTGTGTGTTAAATTCCCTCTGTGCTGTTGAGTTTTGTGAGAGCTTTATTTCACCATCACTGCTGTTGCATTTATTGTGAGTTGCAAATCCATCATTGCTATTTAGATTGTGAGAGTCATATACCATTTTGTGAAAGCCATCTACAATTTTGCTGAGAGCCAAATATCATCTTGCTGAGACTGTATTGCTGAGAGCAACATTCCCTCATTACCGAACTGCATTTACCTGAGAGTTGTATTTGTTCCTGCTTAAGAAGTAGCTGGTAAAGGTTGTGAAGGACAGTAGAGGAAGAACTGAAGCCATCAATCGAACTCATTTCGCAAAAGGAAATCAGGCATGAGAAATATCTTCGTAGAATTTCTGTCATTGATTTAAAAATGAGTTATTTGTTTGCCTGAATATGCTTTGCATTATGTTGTAGTTTGAAAGGAAAAATATTAGAAAGCCTCTATTTTTCTATGGAATTGTTGAATTGGGAATAGCTTAATTTCATTAGAAAAGGGCTTATTGAATTAAGAAATAGCTTAAGAGCTTGTTTAATTGGAAATAGCTTAAAAGCTTGTTGAAATGAAATAGTTTGATTTCATAAGAAAATTTGAAAAGGAATAACATAAAAGGGAAATGCTTGATTACTTCTTAGTAAAAGTACCTTATGTTTTGTATTACTTGAATACTGCTTGAACTCCTTAAATAAAGGAAAGGGACTAGTTATTAATACTAGGACGAGGGTGGATTCAGTACCAAGGTAGTATAAAGCTTTAGAGTTAAATAGGTTAACCAGAGAAAGCTATGTACTCCATGGATAAAGATTTCCATGTTAGGAAGTACCAGAGGGACCCCTTGTTGATTGTATTCCATTTCCTATTTAAGTAGTTGAAGTAGGAAGTCTAGGGTGATTGACTACCCACGGAAAGGACTCAACCTACGCGTAGGATAAGGCAGCCTTAAGTCAAATTGAACCTGACTTAGTGCAAGTGATAGATGACCGTCAGTATAAGTACTGTCGAAATGCTTTGGCCAAAGTAGTGTAGTATACCTAATGTCCACTTAGACTGTGAGACGAATTACACTATCAGTTCACAGTAATCCAGGTTACATGCTAGATTGAGATTGTGAGGACACAAGGATTTAGTTATGTAGGATTACACACTATGCTCAGTTGGTCATACAGAATCGGTTACCCAACCAATCTCTTCGTAGAAGGGAGGGCCGTCTACTTAACAGTAAACGTGCGGGGGACCGCAATATAAGTCCATGGTTGGTGGAAAAGCACCTGAGTGATGTTTCTCCTCCACAGTAGATTTCTGATGAACCAAGGTTTGAAAGGGAAGATCCTGGACAGTCTTATTCCTATTTGCTCAAAAGCTTCCGAGCTATGTTTGAAACATGTAAGATTCTTACCTTGCTTTTTAATTGAAAGAAAAGTAATGATGAAAGCGTACTCTGTTATTTACTTGGAAAATAGAACAATGATGTATTGTGTCATTTATTTCTTTATGATGAAATGTTCAATTAGAATGAAAAGAAAAGTTATTTACTTTGTCATTATAAATGTATTTCCTTGTATCTTATTAGTGAAAGTAGAAAATTTTTGTTTACCCGGTTTTGGGGTCGTTGCAAGAAGATTTTAATCTTTAGAATTATGCGATGCAAACTGAAATCTGTAGACACCCTTAATAATGCTTGCACCAGGAATTAAAAAAAACGTTTTTGTTTTTAGTGTGACACTAGCACTCCATTCTCATTGGCAGCATCCTTCTGAGCTTTGCCCAATAACGGATCTTTAGTATCCACGAGTTCAATGCACATAACTATTCTCCATCGCCTGGCCTGTAGTATACAAGATTCCCAACTGTAAGAGATTGTCGCACCAACCACTCTACTCCAAATTCGACTTATGAATGTCAACCAAGAGCAAAATCATCTATCAGAATCAATGATTCAAGCTATAGCTTAGCCATCTCAAGGGCTACGTCCTTCATGGCCACCATAAAGATTGCTTAACAAATTTGATCGGATCTTCACATAAACCCGCTCTGATACCATGTTAGTTTTAGGATCAGAAATGAAAGCAATCAGAAAATGCAACTCATAAGACAATGAACACAACAAGATACCCTGGGAAAACCCTCCTACTCGAGGGAGAAAAACCCAGCAAATATATTGCTTATATATTCAAGGAATAAGAGCATAAATCTGCTTACAACTCAGGCCCAACTCAATCCCAAATATGATACAAAGAATAATAGCACTTCTCCTAGATGTGAAGATACAACAAGAATATGTTTCCCCTTGAAATCAATCTACTGTAACAATATAATGACCTGCTGCTCAAGTGCGAACTTCTTCTAGGAGTACGAATATGAATGAATGAACTTGATCATCACATGAGAGATCATCACCTTGTATTTATACAAAACAAAGTGACTCTTCATGAGCTCGGCCTCATTAAGAATTTACAATAATTAAATAGGTCGGCCACCATAAAGAAGTCGGCCCAAATAAATAATAAATATTATTTCTTTAGTGAAGCGCCTCTTCACTTATATCGATCAACAATAAATTTAATAGCCGATAGGCTATATTGAATTTTTTCCTTTAAATTCGTGGCTGGAAGGATGAGGCCCGAAGTTGTTCTAACATCAACATGCTTGAGCTACTTGCTTGCTTGCTTGAGCTACTTGCTTGCGTGCTTGAGTTGGATGCCTACTTGTTTGAGCTGGTTGATTGCATGTTTGAGCTACTTGCTTGCCTACTTGAGCTAGTTGGCTACTTGCTTAAGCTAGTTGCCTTCTTACTTAAGCTAGTTGCTTATGTGCTTGAGTTGGTTGCCTACTTGCTTGAGTTGGTTGCTTGTGTGCTTGAGCTACCTGCTTGTCTACTTGAGCTAGTTGCTTGAGTGGCTTGAGCTACCTGCTTGTCTAGTTGAGTTGGTTGCTGTTAGAATTGTGAAACAAGCACAAAACCACGAGCCACAGGATCAAACAACAAACAAATACACCTTCCACGCATGAGATCTGTAAACAATATATGTAATATTCTTCAACAAGAAAAAGCTACAGAAGAGACTTTCAAGAAGATATGAAAGCTTCAAATAATATCCGAGAGATATTTACAATGAGGGTTGAGAGCTTATAAGAGCAAAGCGCTAAATGAGAAAGGGATCAGATCATGACAAGTGTCAACATCACATGAGATGAGACATAATAATCTAATATTAGCTCAACTAATAAAGCATAAAACACTCCTAAGTTCAGCTTAAGTGCACGAGAATAAATTAGACTAATAATCAATTAAACATTAATTAGTTATTAGCTAATGCATGATAACTCTAACAGTTGCCTACTTGCTTGAGCTACTTGTTTGCTTGGTTGAGCTACTTGCTTGCTTGGTTGAGCTACTTGGTTGTCTGCTTTAATTTCCGATTCATATGGAGTTCATCATTGTGTTTACTTTATGCTTAAAAATTATGAAACTGCTTGGGGTTGGGAGGTACTAACAAATTAACTTATCTAAAATTGAATTATTATCCAAATGCAATAATAAAGAGTTGTAACAGTGTAACTCCCTCAAATTGGTGATACAAAAGGAGAGCATTTCAACGGGAGAATCCAAGTAAGAATAGAACCTTAGTTAAATTTGCAAGAGACATAAATTAGGCTCTCAAGAATAATGAGGGGGTGTGAAAGGACATAACCCCTAATGTGAAAAAATGTTTGGAATTGTGATTGCTTGAGGACAAGCAATCTTGGGCGGGGAGGACTGTCATGTCCCCAAAAAAGTAGCATATTGAATGTCATGTCCCCGAAATAAAACATTAAAATAACTAAGTGCTGAAATACAAATAACAAAATCAAATCAAATCAAAATGTCATGTTCCCCGAAATTGTAGCATTGAGATATAAAGCATGGAAACACATGATAAACAGATTCATATTAAAAATATTGACTATTTAATTATAATTATCAAAGATAATATTATAATTATAAATATTTAATATAACATTGTAATTACCAAAATATAAATACTGAATATTATAATCATTATAATATATTAATACATAATAAATCAATATAAAAGATTGTAACACATTGAAATAAAATAATAATATATTGACAATTTATTGTTATTATACTTTAATGATTAAAATACAAAATATTAAAATACAAATAAATAAACATCAAAAATAAAATAACTGATATTATTTTGGTGATTACTATAATAATAATCATGAAATCTGTTGACTAAAGTAAACAATAAAAATAAAGTAATAAAATAAATATAAATCTTAATTATCAATAATAATGTTAAAATTATAAATATAGACATTATAAAGCATTACAATGATCATAAACCACCGAATGTCTTATGAAACTATTATTAATAAATATATAAACAAAAACCTTAAGATATCGGTGCCTCCAAAATCAGCAATCATGAGTCAAAGCAGCACTAGGAAAAAGGCACAACTCCTACAAGGGTATTAGTTGGTCAAAAAGCCACGTCCCATGATGGGAGGCTATGAAATATTTAAAGAAGGATTTCTGCAGATCGAAAGGCGTGGCTGGGTGGAAAAGAAAAAGGATCTTCTGCAGATCGAGTAATATGTAAGGTGGTAAGTGCTTTCCTAAATTTAAATAGGAAGTGATAATGTGTGTTGCACATCGAACCAAAGAAAATTGTAAGTATTTTTTGAGATTTAGATAATTAATTCTTAAATATATTATGTAATCAAGTACGTATTTTTGTATATAAATAATCAATTTAGTAAATGAATTAAGAATTGAAATATAATAAATTAATATTATATATATATAACTACTATAAATTGACAATTAGAAACAATGATGTATATATATTTATATAAAATATATATAGATATTATTGACAATTGTCCAATAATGATGCCTGCAGCCATTATTGAGTCTTATAAATAGTTATGATGCTGAATATAATTAAGGATAATAGATTCTTATCCGTTGAGTTACACTAACGATATCTTTGAGTGCAAAGAAACAAGAACAATTGCATCTTAGGAAGATACATTATCGCATCGAAAAAAGAAGACGGGTCGGCTTAGGGAAATAAGTTTGGAAGAACTCCAGTTAGTTCAACCATCGGGGGTAAGTACCCTCAACCAACTGATTTACCATTGAGATTTATATAATCAAATTCCAGTGACAGTGGGTTGCAGTGTAATGCCTAACTCATATCTTATTAGAATCCATATCGGTGAGTGTTCTAATCTATGATGATTTGTGAATTCAATAGGATAAGTGAATGCATAGAGTGATTAAATGATATGCTGCAATCAATAGATATATGTGTCTATATATTGAGCTTAACTCTACAACGTAAGTGAATTTCACATAGAGAAATAAATGGATGTTATTTGTCTAGCCACAATAATATTGCTTACAACAATTATTGTGTCTCATTGAGCTTTTATGACTTTACCTTGAAGAATAGACTTCGGGCCAAAATTCTCTTTCGCTAGCACTCAACAAGGATAGGGAGTTTGTGGAGAAAAAGGCTGGTAATTCGATCCTTTGAAGGACAGTCCCAAGACCAGTGGAACACCTTGAGGGAGTGGATGTTATTTGTCTAGCCACAATAATATTTCTTACAACAATTATTGTGTCTCATTGAGCTTTTATGACTTTACCTTGAAGAATAGACTTCGGGCCAAAATTCCCTTTCGCTAGCACTCAACAAGGATAGGGAGTTTGTGGAGAAAAAGGCTGGTAATTCGATCCTTTGAAGGATGGTCCCAAGATGGGTGGAACACCTTGAGGGAGTCCAATTTGAAATTGTTTATGTGCCCTTTGCACAGTAATTCTACCATCCAAAGAGGTTAGGAAAGAGGAAACAAAGCGAAAATCTATTCCAATCAAGAGTAATAAGTCATATCAAATTATGTTAGTTATGCACAGGTTGATAATAATGCATTTCATTTATCTTATTCCATCAATCTTCCATTGCTATTTATCAAATAATCTTTAAAATCAAAATTTTAATCTGTGCAATTCATGTCTCTAATATGGAGACATTGCATTGAAAAGTAAATAAATGGAAAAATAAATATATATATATATATATTGACAACTTTGTTATAATTATCAAGATAACATTATAAGTATAATCAGAAAATATAAGTATTAAAAATAAATAAATAAATAAAATTAATAACTCAAATATTATTATCATATTGAGATACATTATATATAACCAATAATAAATATAACAATAATTAAATATAAAGTAACATATAATACAAGAAAAAAATAAAAATAAAGAAAGGAAGCATATAATATACAAACAAGCTGCGATCAGATTGGACAGCAGCATTCAAGTTTAAAGGCAATGAAGTATGGAAAGGAGTGGGCATCGATTACTTTATCCAAACTAAGGCAGCACCCAATTAATCTGAAATAAAAAGACTTCACTATATCCTAAACTTGCTAGACAGCGATTCATATAAAATAAGATTAGCAAGTTAATAATTGATATAGTAGCAATCACATAAGGCAACGCTTGGTAATTAAAGACTTAGGCATCAATAAAACAGCGATCAAGATATGAGGATATATAAGGGGTTGGGTATTGAAGGAAAAAGGGGAAAGCAAGAGAAATATATATAGGAAGAATCAATTAGAAATCTTCATAAAGCAGCAGATTGGAAATGAGATAAATTATGAGAGATATAATAGATTAAGTGTTATTGCCAAGAATATATTTGGGGAAGTAAGTTTAATATTATATATATATAAAGTGATTATTGGAATATTGAAATTAATCAGAAATAATCATATATATAATTAAATGAAATATATATGATCTTTTCAATAATGATGTTTGCAGCAATTGTTGAGCCTTATAAGTAATTACGATCTTAATATAAAAATGAATAGATTAATATTTATTCATATATATTTTTATCCTATGATCAATCAAATGCAAGATTGAAGGAAGGCAATTAAGGAATAGTCATGGGAAGACACAACAGATCAGGTGATGTACTCACTTAGCAATAATATTTAGCATATTTTGAATATAAGAAATGGATGTTGCTAATCTGATTATTGGTGTAATACTTTCTATGGAATTATCATGATAATAATGATGTTGATATTGACTTAAAGAATTAGTAATAAATGCAAATGTCTTTGATTGCTAAAAGATTGTCTTCATGAGTGCATGCAACCCTACTAGGGAGGAAGGGATTGAGAAAAGTGATGCCTAAAAACCCCACTCAAGTCTGCCCCAAGGGCCCAAGGCAGGGATGGGCCATGGAGGGGTGGCGAAGTCCACCTAAGGTTCCGCCCAATCCCAAGGCATGGGTTGGGCCATGGAGGGGTGGGGGTCCCACCTAAGATTCTGTTGCGGCCATGGAGGAGTGGTAGGCCTAGGCCACTTATAAGCTTCGTTGGCTTCCCCCAGTAGGTTGTGTGTTTTCCGAGGTGATGCCATGGGTGGAGAAAGCAGATACAAGCCACCTAGAGTGGAAGGGTGTAGGTTACAACCCCTTGAATCTAGCCAAGGACTTCGGGCGGATCTACCCATATGGGTAGAGAATGCAGTTACAAGTCACTAGAAGGGAGTGTTGTAGGTTACAACCTTTATACTAGGAAGAATGGCTTCGGGTAGATCTACCCATGCCACTCCTCATATGTCTTCATAATTGCTTTGAGATTATGTTTATATTTGGATATCTAGATATTAATGCTAACAAACATGTGTATATGTGGAAATATTGTTCAAATGGTGAATGGAGGTTTCAGCCAGGAATACATCATTGAAAATTGAAAAGGTGAAAAACCCTAACCCTAATCAATAAGCGAACTCTAGGGCAAAGTGGGATAGGGGACATTACATATTATGTGATAAGTACAAACAAACAATTTCTTTTTGGAATGTGGTTGGCATGCAAGCTTCAACAAACATCATCCAATATCATTTTAACATTGTTATGTTATATTGTCACTGCTCTACTGCTATTCATTGACATGTACAAATTTGACTCTCTCTCTCTCTCTCTCTCTCTCTCTCTCTCTCTCTCTCTATATATATATATATAGGTGTCCCCCAAACATCCCCAAAAAATGGCCCTTGGTCTACCATCCCCAAAACACATCCCCTACCATCCCGCATCACCATCCCAGAAATGCAGTGGAACATAGAGCTAAACACATAAGCATAGTGGCATAAGACTTGAAAAACAGCCAATTAATCCTTCAAAATCAAGACCAGCCACATTTTTCATTCCATTTCCCAAGATTTTCCTAAGGTTTTCAAAAGTGGTTTTGATATTCTTCTAATTTTTATATATACTTATATCCTTTTTGGCTCACCCTTACACTTAGAGATCAAAAAATACATAGCATAGGTAGACTAAACATTTGTTTTCTACACTAGGGTGTTTTAAATTTTCTATAGTCTTACTTGGAATAGATTTTTTGTAAAGCTAAATTTCAAACCATAATGAGGGTTTTCTTCTAAATTATACCCTAATAAGTGTTAAGTTAAAAAATATTGGGCTGCCCCTAAAAGGTTAGGCCATATTCCATGACAAAATGTCCTATTACTTTAGGACCAGCCATTTATTTTCAAATTACCCATCTTAGATGGGCAGAATAGTTTATTTAATCTTACAAATATTTTTATGAATAGCATTTTTATACAGTATTATATCTAATTTTATCTCTACATGCTAGAGTTAACATGAAATAGGAACCTTAGTTTTTTTCTCTATTTTTACATCTAGTACTTTGGTTTTAGCTACCATGTTATTCCCATATTAAAACTATGCAATTGAATTTCATTTACACTTTTTCCACACCATGGCAATGTGCTGTAAAAGGAATGCTAGTATGTACGAAAGTCATTAAGTCTTTGTTACTATTACTGTTGTTGGCTTCTTTTTCCTTTTTAGAAGGTACTCCCTTGTCTTGGACTGTCCTCTTGCTTGAACAAGAATTTTGTACAATGTTCATTTATAAATATATGATATAATTTTCTTTTATCACAAAAAAATTGCCTTCACAAAGCAACAATTAACCTTCAATCAGTATCTTTCACCTCTTTAAAGCTGTCAATCTAACTATGAAGTCTATACTCTACTAATCTCAACAAAAAAAAAAAATATTGCACTTTGGTCAAATGAATTCCATTATCTACCAGTTATGAAAGATTTCTCAATATTGTGGTGCATACATGAATGTATGTCCAAGTACAATGGATATGGATGTATTTTCACTAAAGCATCACCTACTTATAAATGGACCTAAAGGAAACTCTAAGTTTGTGTAAGATTGAAATCTGACCAAGCCACTAAAACAACTTTATAGGGGATATATATCCCACCTTTGTTGAGATATTTGCTAACGATTTTTTCTGCTTTTTTTGTTTATTTTGGTTTTGTAGCTTGTGAAGATTTTTGCTAGGAAATGCACAAAATACCAAACAAATGCAAATAGAGAAATGTTGAAAGCAATTATATCAAATGATCAACTCTGATTATTTATTGCTTGAATTTACAATAAGATCATACCCGGATAACAACTTCTAATCAGCAAGTAAACCCTTGAAAACTTCTAAAATTCTTCTCCAATGAAGCACAAATGTGACCTCTGTATGAAGCCACCAATCAGCAAACCTCGGATGTTCTTTCACACCCTCAGTAAGCTTGATTCAAGAAGCAGCTACGCTCTCCAAGATCGTTGCAGCTGAAAACCCTAGGTCTCCACCTCCAAAATGCAAAGCACAAAGCCAATTTGATAAATGATCAAGAATGAATTCATTTGCATTTCAAAACCCTTTTTATACTCTCCTTCATTGGGTCGATTTCTCCAAGAGGCCCCTTTTAATCATTTAATAATATATTATAATGTTGGCTTGCCTTTTGATTTGACTTTATAATATTTAATTACTTGGGCGCCAATATCAAGGTATTTTATAATTTGTCTTTTATCATTAAATGGCCCAACTTATAATAAAGTCGAAATAAAACATTATAATATGCACTTTATAATTAATTATTAATAAAGTATTACTTTATTAATAATTAAAATGTCATAACTCCAAAAATACTCATTATTTCTTGATTCCGTTAGAACCAGGTGGTCAGCCACAAAAACTACTACTCATCCAGATGCCTTTCCCAAAATAGAAAGGTTGGCCATTGACACCCAACTGACTTACTATAAATAGTAAGTGCATCAAAACAGAACCAGAAACCTCTGAATAGCTTAACCTCAAAATATACCAACAATCTGGAGAGGTAAACATTGTCAACTGCCACCTAAAGAGCTCATTAACGCCCAACTAGACCCTCTAATCACTGAACACTAGCCTACGAGGGTCAACTGATACGCTAATCCTCCAAACTCTAATGCTCACGAAAATGGGGACATTACAACTTTATAGTTGTTTCAGAAATATATGTGGAAGCAACAATGCAGTTTACACACACACACATAAATTATATTAATGTCCACAAATGACCAAAAGTAGGTCAAGGGGGCTAGAGGTTAGAGCAATTAACAATAGAAAGTTCTAGGAAGAGAGAACCCTAGAACCAAAACAATAAAAGTACATAAGACAAAATAAAGCATTGGACCACTAACAAATAGCAATACAAATTGCCTAAATTACCAAATGGGAATCAGAATCAAGTACAATATGATAGTACGGCGAAAAAATTGAAGTTGGGTACATTCTAGGTATGTTCGTATGAAAAAATATAAAATATATATATATATTATTTGCAGCCTAAAGATAAAAATTAAGTTCAAAATACCAATGTTACCCCAAGTTTCTGGAATGGGGATGGCAGGAGATGGCAGGACGCATCCCCAAGTCCTCGATTTTTCAAACCAATTTTGGGGACGGCTATATAAAATATAGGGAAAATTTAAAATGTATAGGAAAATTTTAAATATCCATATGAAAACGTGGATAAAGCATGCATATATACATTATAGAACCTTAACATATAACATTTGTGTTCAGAATTCATTGTCAATACTCAATATGCATTCAGAATTCAGAATGTGCAAATTCATCCTGCACAATCAAATGAGACACTACAAACTCAAGACCATTTATTGAACTTTTCACAAATTCATATTACCGTTCACATATCTATTTACATTCTTAATTTTTCATGATCCATGCAGATCAGTTTACCTTCAATAAGAAAAAGATGGCAAAATATCCCCCGATCGTCCCTGGAACGTCCCCAAGACAAGGATGGGGGGGTTTTAGGCTCGGGGACACATCCTCGGGTAACACAGCAAAATACCAAAAATCATGCATATGTAAACAAAACTACCATAAATATTTCAAATTTGAGAACAATACACTAATTCAATATCAATTTGTTAAACTTGAATGTCATCATAGATATTCATTGTTCAATCTTAAAATAATACAATTGGTAATTAGCATCATACAAGTCATCATGAAGACCAACATCATCATCATCATTGACATCTGATGATGCAAGTGGATCAAAATAACCACATGCAACCTGACTACCACTCACAGTAAAAGTATTCGAGCTATCTAACTCCTCAAAAAGTGAAAATTATGTGGCAACAGAAAAGTCCTCCCATGATTTGTATTCTCCTTCATGTTTTAGTGGGCTCAATAGAGGTCCATTCACAACAGTGTTTTCACAGTGCCTAAAGCTCAATGAATTCATGAAAAGCATGAACCAAAGCTTTTAAAACTTACAAAAAGAATGAAAAACGCATCCTAAAATTCACAAAGACAATGAAATGTGACAATTCGGGGCTTTTAAGAGCTCAAAAAGTTCTTTAAAAAAAAACATTTGAAATCAATGCCTACCTCGAGAATCCCTACAGAAATGAACTAGAATTGCCATGTCATTATCAAAATCTCCTGAGTTTGCTAGGTGTCAATTCCAAAAAAATCCAGTGGAAAATACAACCCTACCCAAATCCACAAGTGATTTGTCCAAAATTCCAATTCTAGGATGCTTCATGACTGGAATCAGCCTAGTTTTTTGCCAATTCAGTAACCTAGCAAATAGCAAGGGCAAGCAAAAGCCTCAAAAGCATGTGAAGCAATGCACACACACACAGACACATAAACTCAATTAATTTCTCATGTCTATATTTTTACCACCTTTTAGCTTGTATACAACTTTGTAAGCAATAGTGGGAATACAAAAGTAGCATGAACTACTAGATCATAATTGGATCTGTTTCAGATCAGAAATGAGAAAACTAGAATGATATCATGATATCTAAAACTGTTCAAGAATTTTCTGGAGGCTAAAGCAATTGATTAATTCCTTAGCTATGTCATGAAGGGCATTCAACAGTCCCTCTCTCCTTCCTTGAAGAAATTCCTTTACCTAAAAGTACATGGTTACTCTTTGTAAGTATTTAGCTTTCCTGGAATTTGCTGTTAGATCACACAATAACTTTGCTATGTTGAAGCACGCAAATAAACGAAAATATTTCTTATAGAACAATCAGGCACAAGTAAAACTTATTATGTAGGGGGGCTATCAACTGTACATTGAAAAGAAAATTTGCAGTTCTCAAGTCCTAACAAAAAAATAAATTGCAAATTCAAAGGATTTAGAAAATATAAAATAATAAAAAAAGCTAAGTTGGAATATTCTAGTCTCATAGTCTCTATAACCTTATGATCAGTGTCAAGAAAATAGATCACTATAAGAAGCTGGTAAAACAAAAAAACGGAGAAAGAACAAAGCAACTATAAATGTAATTTTACACAATTGTAGTAAGGGACAAGAATCTCCCTTTATCCTCACATATAGCCACAAAAACTAAAAAGACTTAGAAAAGATTTGCAATTGGGAGGGAACATAGAAAAAAACAAGCTATTTGTTTTAGTATTCTCACAAAGATGAAAGAGAAACATTATGAAAAATAATAAAATCTGCTCACGCATAAGTCTTCACATTTGGCTGCACACGTTTATGATCTTCAACCATAACTCCAACCAAATCAATGATTTCTTCACACCTGCAAAAATATGATGTCCATTATCAACACATGAATTCAGAAATAAAAACACATTCACTCTAAGTTCCAAATAGTCCACACTTTTATCAAAAATCCCTTTTTATGAATAGATTGGAGGGGGTAAATAACACTATTTTATAAATTACATTGTAATATGAATTATCTTAAAAAGTATACCCACTATTTTTGAATCTTGGACACACTAAGTGCAGCACCTTACCATTCAACCACAGCCAAATGCTCCCCCAATTAAAGAGTTACTCATAACAAATTAAAACAAATATAAATAGCATTTTTGGTGGAGGAAATGGAAGGGCACAGACATACATTATCCTTAATACTTTGTTAATAAATAATGCAAATTGTTGTTGTAGGAATAAGAGGGGTTCAATTATTTTTTATATATACAAATGGTTCAAACAAAATGTGCCACTACAACTATTCCACCATTCCTACTAGATTCCTATATATGCATATCACTTATAGAAAATAGATTGCCATTAAGTATATGTAATGACCCTTACCTAAAATGTTTGTGCAAATATTCAAATCTAAAATACTCACAACAGTTATTCAAGAGAAATGCTCAAATCTGGAATATTCATGACACATATAATGGATTTGCATGGGGAATACTCGCTAGAACTGAATATTTCATTCAGACATAAGATTCCAATACATTTCTAATGCAAATGATTACAAGATTTGTTTCTAAAGCAACCACAAGTATAATTTGACAATACCCAAATGCTAAAATCTTGCAATCCGCTAAAAGTCTCCAACTTGAAGCATAGATGCAACTTCCATATCAAGCCACCCTCTGGAATTCAAAGGGGTTTCACCCTCCAAACTCCAAGAAACCAATGGGGTTTCATCCACTGTAATGTCCCCGTTGGACGAAAACCCAACGGCCAAGGGAGTACAGTGCTTCCCACGTGTCCGGCGGCTTGCGAGACTCAGATCCTTCGGAAAGTGGGACACAACCCCCACTGACCCTTAACACCCTGGGTAGCCGCCCTCACTACTAGGCCGGACTTTTGGTGTAGTGGTTGGGCCTTAGTGGTATCAGAGCTAAAGTCTCGAGGTCGAGCCCCGCGGAGAATGTCCCCATTGGACAAAAACCCAACAGCCAAGGGAGTACAGTGCTTCCCACATGTCTGGTAGCTTGCGAGACTCAGATCCTTCGAAAAGTGGGACGCAACCCCCACTGACCCTTAACACCCTGGGTAGCCACCCTCACTACTAGGCCGGACTTTTGGTGTAGTGGTTGGGCCTTAGTGGTATCAGAGTTGAAGTCTCGAGGTCGAGCCCCACGGAGAATGTCCCCATTGGACGAAAACCCAACAGCCAAGGGAGTACAGTGCTTCCCACATGTCTGGTAGCTTGCGAGACTCAGATCCTCTGGAAAGTGGGACGTAACCCCCACTGACCCTTAACACCCTGGATAGTCGCCCTCACTACTAGGTCGATCTTTTGGTGTAGTGGTTGGGCCTTAGCTATAAGAACCCTGGTTCTCTCCCAACTGAAACTTAGTACCACTAAATGCTATCTTCTAAATTTTGTGCTTGATTTGTTTTTGGGTTTTATAATTTTTTTGTGTTTTGAGATATATTTGCTTTTTTTTTGTATTTTCTTGAAAACAATGCCAGGAAAGAAAGAAACTACGAAATATACAAAATACTAGAAACTCAATGCTGCAAATGAACTTTATTCTCAATTGATTATCTTTATTAGTCTTTTACAATAGGAAGGCATACCCGATGATTGAAGACAATGCATAAATGAAATTCTGGAAATACTAGTAGCAAAGCACAAAACCCTCCAAAGATCAATTTGCTGCAATCAACACTTTCTCCACCTCAAAAACCACGCCAAAGCCTTTATTTGCAATAGACGCCAAGAAAGGAAGAGGAATGGGCTAAAAAGGAAAGGCGTTTGGCCCTAGGAGAAAAAACGCCACCCTTGATGCTGCTATGACTGGCTGTAATCAGATGGTATAGGCCTTGTAAAGTGTGCCAAACGAATAATAAAATGCAGCCTTAATGATGTTTGCTTCTCACAAAGAAATCTGCTTGAAACCCTTTAATGAACTTCTCCAATCTGCACAATATTGGCCTCTGAATGAAATCAAATCTCACAGGCTAACTTCAGCTAATGTTGCACAACCTCAAAAAGCATGAACAATGAAGAATGAACGTTCTCCAATGCCAGAAAGCTCTGGAAACGCAGAAACCCTTGGTTTCTCTCCTCCAATGCCAAAGATACCATGAAAGATAAATTAACAAATGCTCAAGAGATGGTTCGAACTTTTCTTTGGCTTCCTTATATATTCTTCCCAAAAGGTCGATCCCTCCAAAATGCCTTTTGAATCATTTAAAATAATATTTAATTGCACTTTAGTTTAATAAAATAATGTCTCCAGTTGGCGCCCAAGAGATTAATTATAAAATGGCCCCCCTTTTTAATGTCCCCGTGACCCCATTAGACATAAAGTGCAAATATAACATTATTTTATAAACTTATGATATTAATTATTATTAAAGTCACCTTTAATAATAATTAATTTATTAAAGGTTATAACTTGTGCAATACACCTTATTTCTTCAAGCCAACTGAACTCTGAGATTAACACTGCCAACACATCACGTTCAGGTGCCCTGCTATAAATAGTAACCTTGGACTCCCATGATCTAATGACTTACTATAAATAGTAAGTGTGTGAAACTGAGTCCTGAAACACCCAACGAAGGCCAATCCTGAACCAACTGAGCTCTAGAGAAGAGTAATGTCATCAATTGACCAAGTATCTGCCTCAAAAGACCCTCTATCCAAACCCATTAGCCTACGAGGGTCGGAATGATAGGCTAATCCCACTGAAAACTGATGACTAGCTAGAAGGGGACATTACATCCACTAATCTCCAAAACCTGAGCGTATTTGTCCTCAAATCCAATAGCTAAAAACATGTGCTCAAACTAGGGTTATGATTTGATGAAAATGCCAACAGATGATCCAAAGCATGTGCCTGAAGTTTCTCGCATTTTTATCACATTCAAATTTGAGTCCATTAATGACAATTTTAGTCGATTGTGGTGGTGGGTGAATTCCTTCGTTTGAATGGCGAGGTTACTTGAAAGTGCACGCTTGAGTGCAAGGTCTAGAGAAATGTATGCCTAATGGAAGAGTAGAAAATTATCGTAATGTTCAACACTAGCAATTTTAGCAATGGGATTCCAAGGTGTCATGATACAAGACAATGGGGATCTGAGGTTTCCTATCCAACAAGAGCAATACAACAAGGGTTCAAGGATTCAAGGGTCAAGATACCCCACTAACACTTTCACAAAGGTAGACCACCATAAAAAACCCCAAAGGTCCGAAGTGGAATGTGTGGGTGAAGAAGCAAGGATCGAGGAATCGAGGTGCTAGGTGAATGGGGAGGCAAATGTCTAAAGACCCGCAAGAGAGGAAAGTGAAAGATGTAGGGAAAGAAAGGAAGGCACGATAGTAAGAGAAAGTCCAAAAACTCACCCAAGGCTGGAAAGTGACTCAACCATCTTCATACTTAGGATTAGGCACATTAATGTATAGTATCTATTATATGTGCTGAAAGAAAATATTCTTAACGGAATACCATTCAACATATCATGTCTAATAGTGTTTTAGCAGTGTTGTGAGAATTACAAAGAACACAACTAGAATTGCAAGGTGGGATCCAAGGAAGGTGTGACAATGCTACAGCCTTGACATACAAAATTGGGAAGTCCGACATCAAGATTCATAATTTTGTATAGATTCGCACTCAGGCAAACTTGTGAGGCCAAATCCAAGGGGAGTGAGCCAAGGCTATAGGCTCAAATTGCAACATTAGCAAATCCAACATCAAGATTTGGGACAACTAACTTTACAGCTTTCTACTATGCAAAAAGTTGCTAAGACGTTAAAACACCCTTCTGAACATTTTAAATATTTTTTGTCTTATCCATCACATTTGTTGCTTCCACTCTCACTCACTCTTTGGTTTTTCATTCCCCATTCAAGATAGCTAATTTTACGTTGCAAGAGTTGCTATATAATTGAATTGATAGTTATTTTCTAAAAAGCAAGATTTGATCTAGATAGTTGGGCTTTAGTTAACAAATTTTTTCAACTTTCAACTTCAAGAATCAAATTAAAGTAAATCCTAAATGGAGCAAACCTTTCCCTCCCTCTTTTTTGCATTTATTCTATTTCATGTTTTTTCTTTATATTTTATAGATTCTAAATTCAAAATCTGAAAAAGAAGAAAGATAAAAAGCCTAGGTTTCATATTTTTACTATTCTTTTATCGATTTTTAAATTTTTTCTTTGTATTTTTTTGAACTTGTTTCATTGGATTTTTGCTTAGCCTTTAAGACTAGATTCTTATATTAACACTAATATTTATTTTCTCTCTACAATCTAGAGTAAACATTTTCAATATCCTAGAGCCAAAAATAATAGACCCTTTCTAGAAGCATGGTACATTAGTTATGAAGGGAAAATTTAATGAAAACTGCAATATAAAGCCAACAACAATCACTAATTTATATTCAATATAACAAATCAACACATAAGACAAATAAGAAGCGTGAACAGCAATCCTAGTTGAAAACGGGCATAAAATTACCATTCCCTTCACTCCAAGTGCCAATGACACTTAGTTTTAGGTGTTTACAGAATGTTTGCATCCAATTTATTCAAGCTAAATAAAAAGCATAATAAACTTCTTTTGCTATAAATAGATTCACCTGCAATCGAAGCAAACTCAAAATATAGAATTATTTGAAATAAGATTATAAGATCATTTAAATTAAAGAAATCTACAAATAAATGTCTGCTAAAAACAGAATGTTTAAATATAGACCTAGAAGGTTATCTAAATATAAATATAGACCTAGAAGGTTATCTAAATATAACCTTCCTTAGGGGTTGGGGCCCTAGCTCAGTTGGCTAAATCTTTCCTGTTGCAGGAGGTTGGTCATGAGGTCTAGTCTCCCCACCCCCCGTGGTACCGGAGGGCGTGTCGCGCCAGCGCCGCCGGTCACGTTAAAAAGTTTACCAGGCGCACTGCAGTTTATAGGGGGTCATGCTACCCGATTCCTGCAGTCTAATAAAAAAAATATAACCTTCCTTCAAAAATAACGACTAGAAATGGTTGTCTAAAACAGCAGTTTGGTGTGTCAAAGCCTACTACCAATGATTCTCACACAACTCCCTTGTTCTAACAGTAGTACCCACACGGAATTTTTCATATTGTGTCATGTTTTAAGCTAAAACCTTATCATTTCTCCAATTGTGAGCAAAACTTCAACCCTTGTTTTGGCTATCCATGCTATTTTGTTGTCTCTAGTCGGTCATTTTGTTGAGCCAATGAAATGAGCTTTCCTACACATCCAACGAGGCAGAGATTGGAGCTCAAATGATGTAGAAGAGGAAAAAATTTAGTAAAGCATGTAAATTTGTTTCCTAGTAAGAGCACATGTGATGTGAAGAAGTGCTAATTCTTAAAAAAATATATATTAAAATGCTCATCAATGATCATGCATGTGCCCTTGGTAAGACAAAAGGTGTGTGTCCTAGTTAGAGGGTGCACAAAACATGTTGCTCCATACAATGGCATGCTCCCAATCAAAGAGGTTCCAACTTTTCAAAGTACAAAAATGCAAGGTAACAATAAGGCAGGCTCTTTAAAAAGGTAGAAGTGGTTTTCTTTTTAAATTTAAAGTTGCAGATCCATATACAAGCATGCACTCCAGCATTGAGAAACACATTTTGCAAAGATTTGAAAAAAATAGTTGATCTGTACAAAAGTGTGCACCTTGTATAGGGAGGCCAGATTTCGTAAAATAAAAAGGATACACGACTCTATATAGGCACACACCAATATGAACAAATGCTTTGATGCTTGTATGAGGCTTTGTGCTCATACCCATGATTCTAATTATAGGTATTCCTTTTTCCAAAAATCTTAGATTGTGTGCATTTTTTGCTTTCTAGTTAAAAGCAAATGAAGACTGGTAACTTAATTGCAATCCATCCAACTATTGTAAGCATTGTCACTACCTATTGGGGTGAGTCAGGCTGAATCATAGCAAAACATTGCAGTGCAAATGTAATATCCCCATTTTTAGCCATACGCTCTTCAATATCTAATAGCCTATTCCAAAGCCCGTAGGCTCGTCAAAGGTGAAATTAGGGTTTCCTATTTTATAGGGGTTCTGAAGAAGGTTCGCATGTATGAGGATTACGGATTTTTTCTGGGTTTTCAGAGAGTTTCGCAGTGATAAGACATGCAAAGTCATTGGGCAACTTTTTCTGAATTTACTATTTTTAGTAAGTTCTATTTTTGGCAGTGCCATCTTGGGCAATAGCATCAGCAGTTAGCTCAGTTTCCATTTCAAGCAATGCAGTTTGAAGCATAATTGGCTTTCAGCATTTTGAGGCCTTTTTTGGTAAAATGATTTATTTTAAGTCATTAATGTTATATTTTCAAATTGGCCCCTTGGCCTAATGTTATGACTTAAAGTTGTTTTAAAGTGTGGTCTTGAAGGGTGGACGCCTCATTTGGAGGGAATTAAATATTTTATAATATTTGTCTCCTCAAGACTTGGACACCTATGGAAGAGGTGAATTAAATATTTAAAAGATTAAAATATTTTAGTATGAGCTTGGGCGTCCCTTTTGGAGGGAAAAGGATGGAATTCGAAGAGTCTCCTCAAAGTTCTATTTAAGAAGGCTTTTGCTCCAGCTTTTGGTATCTTTGGAAAATTATAACAAAATGTTGTTGGATTGAATTCAAAACCCGGCTAAGGGGAAGCTTAGCAATTTGACTACATTCTTCGGGCCTAAAACGATGGTTCCCTAGATGGTGGATTGAGAGTGTGCTTCATTCAGAAGTGCACATTGAGCTTCATTGTTGGAGAATTTGATGTATTTCTCAGATTTTGATGTTGCTGGTTCACTCATGGCTGAAAGTCGAATTTGCATACAACTCTTTGGGTGATTTTTGTTTGCTTGTGGGTATTGTTTCTATTCATTTATATGCTAGAGGCGCCCCTTTTGGTGCAAGGACAGAATTTAATATGGAGTGGTTGATTTTATAAGTGAGGTCGACCCTCTCTTAGGGCCGTACCACTCATTCATTGCATTGGAATGTGTGCTGGTTGTCTTTGCTGAGTTTGAGGGTTGAAAAGTGATGGTTTCTTGGTCGCCTAGCCATAGAAGAGAGACACTTTTAGTTTGGTTCAAGTCCGTGGTGTGTGGTAAGAGATTTGACATTTTTTGTGAGTTGATGTTTGCTGGTTCAAATTTTCAGTTCGCTGATTTTATATCAGTTTCATTTCAGTCCTTGATTTTAGTTCATTACTTCAATAATTGAGAGATTCTAGAGAGAGAGATCTTCTACTTCTTGTGCTTCTATTCTAATTGTAATCACTTGTAAATTGCAGTAGTTCTTTGCATTGTAAGTCTGAAAACAGTAGTACTGTTTCAGTTACTCTTTACTGCTTACTTGTGCTTAATTTCTCATATTTGTAACCCCTGGATGGTTTACCGCCAGTGTGGAAAAAGAACTTAATAATCTCTCATTTATACCCACTGAAAAGTGGTGAATTCCCACTCACAAGTGGATGCCTGCTGCAGCGGATGAATTACTTTGCTTTGTTTCTTTCTTCCCCCCACTGAATAAGTGGAAGTGTGGAAATTGTTCATGGCTGGTTCACCGCCTCATTACTTTCAACTGTAACTTACTTTCAGTTATTGAGCATTTACCTCCACCATATGCTAGCCCCTCACCCACATTAGGTTTTAGGGCACATTCTTGGTGTTGAGAGATTTCAGTTTGCTTATGGTTTTGGAGAGCTAACGCTAATAAGTTGATTTAGTGCTGGTTGTGTTGTGAAAATTCCAAGAAAAAATTGTCTAGCACATTTCAACAAATCTGTTTACCAACAAATAGCTATCCATGTTTTGCCCCAACCTTGTAGTGCTTTCGAGTGTAAATACAATTGGAGCTTAAATAAAATTAGAGCCTATTTGGGTACATTTACTTCAGCAAGAGAAAAAATTTGACCTAGAAACACCTCAATGACCTTGTCTTCATCCAATACAACTTCCACCTTCAAACTAAAAAGGTAGAGGGTCTTCTTCATGGTGCCATCAATTTGAGTGGCATCAACCCATTTGTTGATTGGATTGCTGAAGAAGTAGATATCATGTTTATTGATGAAGATCTTATTGAATTGGATAAATAAGTAGCAAAGGTAGAGGTATTGAAGGAAGACATATTTAAGAAAGCATTCACTCCTAATGATTTTGATTTACCTTCTAACTCAAGGCTTGAAAGTACTAGTACTAGGATGGGGAAGAATATGTTTGGCTGTTTCTGACATATGTATATAGCTATAAAATTATTATTTATATTTTTATAGTATTACAATATATTGTTTGACTTTTGAAATTTTGAACATTTGAGGATCATATGACATGATAATCAAAATTGGCTTTTGTGTTCTCTAAATGAATTAATTTTTGGTTTTTTTTTTTTTTGGTGTAATTAAATTTTGTTTGGCAATTCCCGAGTCCAAGTCAGAATTTTGGGTTGTTGAGTTTATGTTTTCCAACTATGATTTGCAGATCTCAATCTTGAACATTATCTTCCCCTTGAACTATGGACTTGGTTCCATGGCCCCTATGAATCTGTAGAGGCCTCCTCTTACGTCCTCATCAACCTTGAATCCCTCAAGAACTTGGAAAGCTAGGTTGAGGAAGCATGTTCAAGAAAGAAGAGGCCTATGAAGTTATTTTATCTAGCACTAAACGATATCCCAAATGGACCTATAGTTGTCCTCCTAGCCACCATAGAAAATTCTAATATGTTTGTTAGCTCTATCCATGCCTTCACCTGAGTAGCTCAATGACAAAAAATTTCCATCTACCATACAAAGGAAAGAATGTAATGTCCCCTATCCTGATTTGCCCTAGAATTCGCCTATTGATCACAAATTGCAACAAATTAGGGTTAGGGTTTCACCTTATTAAATAAATATCCCTTTTGTGATGTAATCTTGGATTGGAATCATGCATTCACCACATGAACACTATATGCAAATATGTATATATATACTTGTTAGGGTTAGATTGTAAAGACCCTTGCAAATTCGTCAAACAGTTGTTGTGCAATCTCCTTTCAGATAGTAATGAACTTTCTTTTGGATTTTCTCATATAATGATAAAGTATGCATGGAGTGACTCAACTAAATTATGCCAATGACTGAAAATGGAATATGAAATGAAAGCTTTTTCTAATCTTTCAATACTTGAAGATGACTGAAATAAGATGCAGCTATTTGAATAGAGTAACTACAGCTATTAGACATTTTCACAAACAATTGCCATGTAAACTCCCAACTCCATTATATATCGAATTGTAGTTTTGAATCTCAAAATTATTACAACGTTTGACAATGAGACTCAACTGTTGATCACATTCAATATGAGACGATTTACAATGCACCAATGACAATGCAACTCAGTTTGTATGACAGTGATAATGATATGCAAGTGCAGACCTGAATATTCTAGGACGCTAGATGCAAGATAGCAAATGTAGAAAAACTGATTACATTCAAGAAACTCAACTCGGCTGGCATGACGACTTAGTGACAGCATTATATTTACTTAAAATGACTCAATTACATTCAAAATGTCAATCGCTCCAACCTAGATAAATGCCGACCAAGAAATTCTTACTTGAAGCTGCGACTGGGAATTATTTGCAATCCGTCCTTGATCATCAACTCGCCTTGGCTGGTATTGACGTCTTCTTCTAAGCAAAATCACCTTCCTCAAGAACTCAAATTTACCCAAACCTCCTTAATCGACTTCAATGCTACGACTCAAGACTAGAGATTGGCGCGCCTAGAAATGTCGGGTAATCCATGATTTTTCCAGCAGATATAATCAGCTAGAATGAGAAATTGATGTGCCAAAGTAATGAAAATGATTCTCCAAAATATCCAATGCTTTCTTCACAAAATTGAACTCCTTAGTGCTTCTCCAAATTTAGTCAAAGACCATTAAATTTGCAAAAATCACTCCTGTAGGAAACCTGATGTGATTTCCTCCACAAACCTCCAGCTAGGGTTGGTCTTTCACAACCGAAACCGATATCCTAGAGTCTTCAAACCCTCAGACAAGCAAGCATTCAAGCTCTCACCAAACTGAAATCAGAAATATAATCCAAGACATGCTCAAATGGCTAGCTCACAGCTCCTTATAAAGAACTTTTTGATCTTCTAGAAATATCCTCCAAGAAGCTTCTAAAATATTATTTTATTCCCAAAGTGACTTTATAATTTATTATTTTATTTTAGTCACTTTAATTAAATTAATTAAAAATAAAGTCATCCTTTTGACTTTAATTTATTGAGATAACTTTATAAATAATTAATTTAATTATTATTCCCTTATTTCTCCTTTAGCCCCCTATTGTACCCAAACAAAAAAATTTGCTTCATTAAGGCATTTTGCTTTAAATGGTTTAAACCTTGTAAAAATGATGTCAAAACATAGTTTTTGGGCAACTCAAATATGGGCTTTCAATCGGTGTGATGTCAGGAAGATATTGGCAAAATTTGAAAAAAAATGAAAATTAAGGTTTCTGGACCCTTGTATTTAGGTCAAAAACCCTAAAAATTGAAACTTGTCAGAATTGACTGAAAATTGTTTTGATTGGCTTATTATGCTTCATGATCACAATGGTGAAGTCAAATTCAATTAAAACTCAGTTTCAGTCTAGTGGGTGGTTTTTGCTTTTTCAAGTGAAAAGTTAGAACTAAGTTATCGAAATCGGCCCTTTACCCTGCCGATTCCAGGTACAAATACGTCTGCAAACCGATGCTTCCCCGAATCGCTGCTGAATCAGACTAGGTACGGTATTTTCAAGTCTGAAACGCATCCGGGTTTTTCTTACCATTTTTACATGGCGTGGTGTTTTTTCAAAGTTTTCGAAGCGTTTTTCAAGGATCTCGAAACATTTTGCAACGTTTTCGTGTGAAATTTTAGCAAAAAAACCTAAACACGTTTATTTCTCTTCTCACAGCAGCATTTATTTTTCTCCGTTGTTTTTGTCTTGTTTTCTTCTACGCGGAAACCCTAAGGTGATTTTATTCCGATTCAGGCCCTTTTGTCGATCTCCCAGGTTGCAGGCAGTTGCAAACTTGAGGCACGGTTGTGGGTATCACCAACGACATTTCTCCCGCCATCTCCCGACTGTGTGTTTTCTCCATGTATTTTTCGACTATTTCTTTCATTTTTTCTTTTAAATCTTTTCTAAGTATAAAGTATGCATTATACTACTTTATAAAATTATTATTATATTACTGTTTATAAATTTATTATTTTTATTATACATTTATAATTTAGAAATTTTAATTTTAATTTTTAATTTACAATAGGTCCTATTATATCACCTACGTATCATTTTATAATATTATTATTAATTTATTTAATAACATAATACTATATAATATTAAATTTTAATTATAATTTATATATATTATTATAATATGATTAGTATTATAAATTTATGATAGTTTAAAATTTTAAATTAGTATTATAAAATAATAAATTTATAATATTATAATAATTGTAAATTATAATTATACTAATTTTTTATGTACGAACGTACCCAGACGTACCCACCCCCCAAAAAAAAAAAATTGCCGTATCGACGTACCATACCCGTACCCGTACCCAATTCGGCAACTTAGAGTTAGGATCTTCGAGGTCAACAATAGCAGATGGCCAAGTGTCAGGTGTCGAAATCTAAGTTTGAAGTGCTCCGATGAAGTTTCTGTGGAAAGATATGTTCAAAATTGTGCTTCGTCTCGGAGGGGATTTTCGTCGAGGTGAAAATGGTGAAAAAATTTCTAACTCTGGAGCAAAAGCACACCTGTTAGCCAAGGACGCCCTTGATTTCAGAGGTCCAGATCAACTTTCTGAGACTTGTCACTTCCAAGACGACTTCTCTGAAATCTTGACAGCTTTGCGATGAGCCTACCAGCCAGTCCAATAGATTTGTCTAACACCTAAAACTGGAGATTGAACGTGAAATGAGGGAGATGGAAAAATGACGAGGTGAAAATGGTGAAAAAATTTCTAACTTTGGAGCAAAAGCACACCTGTTAGCCAAGGACGCCCTTGATTTCAGAGGTCCAGATCAACTTTCTGAGACTTGTCACTTCCAAGACGACTTCTCTGAAATCCCGACAGCTTTGCGATGAGCCTACCAGCCAGTCCAATAGATTTGTCTAACACCTAAAACTGGAGATTGAACGTGAAATGAGGGAGATGGAAAAATGACTAACACTGGAGTGAAAAGCGTGCCTCTTAGCCAAGGGCGCACATCTTTTTGAAGCACCAGATGGATGTTTATAATCAAATGGCACCCAGGATGTGAAAGATACCCTCTCAAAAAAAATTGATTTTCAATAGCAATTACAATGTAACCAAGCACACGTTAAGGTTAGCTTAAACCAAAACAATGCAGAAAAGAACTCTAACCAAGAATGCGCCCTAAAACCACTTAAGGAGGAGGGGCGGGCATTTGGTCAGAGGATTCATAGGATCTACTGATTCAATAATTGAAATGATTACAACTGAAAGAGAGAGAATCTAAACTCAACACCAAGAATGTGCACACAAGATCCTTTAGAAGGCAAGGTGCTAACATATGGTGGAGTAATTAAACAAATTGGAATGTAAATAGGCGGTGAACCAGCCATGAGAGATTTACACGCTACCACTTAATCAATGAGGGGAAAAAGCATTACAATTCAAAACTAGTTCATCCGCTGCGGCGGGCATCCACTCAACAGTGGGAATTCTCCACTTGACAGTGGGTAAGAAAGAGAGATACAAATGTTTATTCTCCACACTGGTGGTAAACCAGCCAGGGGTTAAAGTGTTTGCATTAGGAAATCACAAGTAAATGCAGTAAGAACAATACTGGATTAGTACTACTAAATCTCAGCCTTACAATAAAATAAATCTGCAATTTACATGTGTTACAATGATATAATCAATGCAAACTTCTGAAGAATGTTTATTACAATATATAATCTTCTCAATCACCAAGATAGAAGCCAAAATCTGAATGTTTAACAATCTGATATGCATAAACAGCAGACTGAAATTGTTAACCAGCAAGCTATATCATTCCCAAAATGCATCAAAACAATCCAAAGATACCTCCGAATGAGCTGAAATGAATTGCAAGAGATCTCTAGAAGGATGGCACCCAAAATCAATCACTGAAATTGCATCAAAACTCTCCAAATAATTTAGCACAAACTCCAAAGCACCTCCAGCAACGGTACGGCCTTCTAAGAGGGTCGACCTTGCATATAAAATTGAGATCTGCAAAATATATTATGAAACCTTGCCAAGAGGGTCGCCCTTAGCCTCAGAAGAGATTGCTTCAATGCCCGGAATAAAAATAAATTTATCTAGTGAGCTGCAAATGAAAACTACTTTCAGCAATGACATTAACCAGCAAAATACAAACTGAAATTATCACCAAATTTTTCAACTTTGATGCACAATATGCACTTCTGAATGAAGCACACTCTCAATCGACCATCTAGAGAACCTTCGTATCAGGCTCGAAGAATGGAGAAGAATTGCTAAGCTTTCCCTTAGCCGGATTCTGGATTTCAAACCAGCAACATAACTTTACAATATTTTCCAAAGATAAGAAGTGAGAGAGCAAAGGCTTTCTTTTATAGAATTGAAGGTGACTATTGGCTCTTCAACTTCCATTTTTTATTCCCTCCAAAAGAAATGCCCATTTCACTTTTGAAATATTTTAATTTTTAAAACATTATATTCACCTTTCTAGGTATCCAAAACTTGAGGAGAAGTATTTACTTTATAAATATTTAAATAATCTCCCAATGAGGCGTCCACCCTCAAAGGCCACCTTTTAAAACAACTTCAAGTCATTAATACTAGGCCAAGGGGGTCAATAAGAAATTATAACATTAATGACTTAGAATAAATCATTTTACCCAAAATGAGCCTCAAAATGCTGAAGACCAAATATGCTCCAAACTGCTCTACCCGAAATGGAAACTGAGCTGACTACTGATGCTACTGCCCAAGATGGCACTGCCAGAAATAGAACTTACTAAAAATAGTAAATTCAGAAAAGTTGTCTGATGACTTTGCATGTTATGTCACTGCGAAGCTCTCTGAAAACCCAGAAGGAATCCACAATCCTCATTCATACAACCCTTCTTCAGAACCCCTAAAAAATAGGAAACCCTAATTTCACCTCTAACGAGCCTACTTGCTTCCAGGAATAAGCTATCAGATACTGAAGAGTGTATGGCTAAAAATGGGGACATTACAGGATGTTTGTCTCAGACTTGATCTATCTTCACAATGCATCCGTTAGTGGGTGAATCTGAGTTGCTAAGTTGCCAGAATCAAGAGTCAAACATAGGGTTTTAGTCATGGTCAAAATGTTGAGAAATAGCATAAGCGCCCCTGTCCCAAGGTTTTGGAGCCTCAAATGGAGTCTTTTTGGTCATCTCAGATATTCATCCTGTCCGTGATGTTTCCAACTTTTTGTTGCATGCCTCAGTCGGGTCAGAAGACTTGACAACAACCTACAACCGAAAGTTAAATGATTTTTAGCCAATTGTGAAACTGGCTATCTTTGGGAAGAAAAGCGCCCCTGGAGGCCAGGGGCGCCCATGTTTTTCAGTTGTCAAATGATGTTTTTACAAGAAGTGCTCTCCAGGAGCTCTTGTGCAGAATCCTGCCAGCTCCGCAGTGCGAAGGTCAGCTAGTTCTGAAGTTTTGCCGAACATCGGAAAATGTAAGGTGAAGTAAGGTCAAAATCACTTTGAAAATTGTTATACCCAAAATGAAATTTTTGGCATTCTGCTTAAATTGAGCTAAACAACGTAAAAATGCCATCTAAAGTATGTTTTAGGTCAAACCAAATATGAAATCCTTGTGGGTTTCTGTCAAGGAACCTATGGTTAAAATTTTGAAAAAACGAAAATTAGGGTTTTACACCCCTATTTTTATGGAAACCCTAAAAAATAGGACCTTCCCGGAAATGATTGAAAATAATTCTGATAGGATTAATTGCCTTCACGATCACACTGATCAAGTCAGAATTATCAAAAAATATGTTTTACTCTGGTGGGTCTATTTCTATTTTTCAGGAACAAAGTTAGGAGCTCCGCAGCCATTAATGGCAGATTGGCCAGTACCAGGTGCTGAAAGCTAAACCTCAAAAGCTTCAACGAAGAAACCATGGCGGAAAAAGATAAAAATGATGACGTTCAACGAAGGAGATTCTCAAAACGAAAAAGGCCAAAATTTGGCTAAGTCTGGAAGGTGCACGTTTTGTCTACCAAGGCAAACAGTCTACAGTGGCTAAAAGCGCCCCTCTTGAAGAAAGGCGCCCTTGAACCTCAGAGGGCAAATCAAAACATCTGGCAGTGTCAAAACAGTCGTCCTCTTCACTTTCATACTAGCTCGACAACGAAACAATCAGCAAGATTATCTGATTCAGCAATCATTGACCAACCGTCAGCGAAGTATGGAGGATCCATTGACGACAGAAGTGCCAAATCTGAAAGCTTCAAGGTAAAAGCGCCCCTGCTGGCCAGGGGCGCCCCTCAGTTGCAGACATCAGATGAATCCAAGAGCTGTAGCTTTATACATGATATCTTTCCAGCTTCCTCCCGGCTACGTGATCAATCTAACAGCAAGTCCACAAGACACACCAGACGATCACGAGACGAGATCAAGCAGAAAAAGCCAAATTTGAAAAACTGGAAAGATAAGCCAGAAAATGGCTAAGGCATGGCTAAAAGCGCCCCTCTCAAGGAAAGGCGCCCTTTCCTAAAGGTGTCCAGATTCAGCCGGAATCTTCACTACCTCCCAAGACGACCTTCTCAGCTATGACCTATCTCGTCAGCGAGACTATCAGCAAGAACTTCCGACAAATCAATCGACTGATGAAGAAGGTCAAAGGCTGGCAGTCCACAACCAAGATAAAACTAGGCAAAAGCTAAAAGCGCCCCTGCTGGCCAGGGGCGCCCTTTAGTTTGGAGGCCCAAAACTTGCCAGCTGCCACTGCAAAGTCAGGCATCGTGAACAAGACTGAACCAGCTACCCGACACATCATCAAGCAGAATCATCTGATTCATCAAACATCGGGAACGTCAGATCAAAGCAAAGAGGGTCTGAAAAGGTCAAAACGAAGAACGAGTCAGTGAAAATTGACTAAGGCATTGTCAAAAGCGCCCCTTTCAAGAAAAGGCGCCCTTCTTTCTGGAGACCTAAACTCAGTTTTCTGAGCTAACCTCTCCCGGGCATATCTAATCACATTGATCCTGCCTCAACAACAGAACTGTCAGATACTGCTCGAGATCAACTGAGCAACCTGAATCGAAGATCAAACAGGAGCACTTCAGCTTGCAAAATAAGCAAAAAAGATCAAACTCAAGGTTGGACGCCTAAAGGAAAGTCAAACAGAAATGTTGACTTGAGTTAGCAAAATTTGGAGCCAAAAAAGAGAAAAACACTCCACAATCAGTGGAAATCATCTTTTGGAACTCCAAATCAGGACTGAATGATGAGTTATCTTCCATACTTTGTGGATCTTAACCCTAATTGCTTTATATTCATGCTAGGCGTCCCTTTTCCTCATTATTCTTTTTTGCAGGTTGAAGGATAAAACATCAAGTAGCTCCCAAGAACAAGTTTTCAAGATCTGGCAGGGGTTTTGAACGGATCTTCAATATTTTTGAAGATAATTGGCAGTAAAAGCATTCTTCTCCCAAGATTGTTTCCAGAGACAGATTATTACAAGTGGCAGTTTATAACTTCCAATCCATCTTCTGTCTATTTCCTCTACTTCTGTCTATATTTCTTTTGCATGTCACAGGAAACGACAGATTTTCACAGATCTGACCAACTGGGTATGATCAGCACAGCTTTTTCAACAAAACCCACATGGTAGATTTTTTCAGAAAAAGTAGCCCTGCTGCCCCTATTTTTTAGGGTTTCCGGAAAAAGTCATAATATTGAAAAACGGACAAACTGGGTTTGTTTGGCTCTGAAGCACGAACAAAACCCATGTGTTAGATTTTTTCGAGAAAAATCACTTTCTGGTGCCCTTGCTGCCTCTGCCACCGAAGGGCTCTTGCATGTCAAAGAAAAACTCGTTTTTTCGAATTTCTGACGATCTGGGTCTGTTTAGAAAATCATTCTTAACAAAACCCATGTCTCAGATTTTTTCGTAAAAACTACCCCCGGCGAGGCTATTTTTAGCATTTCCAGAAAAGTGTCAGAACAGGGTCAAGTGCCCAGTCAATATTCAAGGTTTTCAGAATGCAGTACTCTCAGGTACAATACAAGACCAAAACAGTCTTATACCATGATTACCTGAAAACGACTGATACAGACTTATGGCAGAAAAATCCAGAGGTCAGTTCTGAAGACTTGGAGGGCATGAATCAAATCACATTGCAGAACATCGAAGAATCCGGTTTGTTTCAAGCAGCATCTATTCCAATCACCTTACAAAGCATCGAGCTTGTAATTGCTTGCATTAAGCATTACAACCCGACTACAAGAGAGATCCTGTCAGTTGACGGGAGGGTGATTTGCAGCTTGAAGCCAGTAGACATAGAGACTTGTTTTGCAATCCCACCATGCCCTACCAAGAAGGTCATATCAGTGACAGAATGCGAAAAGGCATTCGAGGCTTCAAAAGACAAGTGTTCGCTTATAATGGCTGAACATTGGCTGAAAACAAAGAGGAACAGTTTGCCCAGAGTAGTTGGTAGAGGAGAATTCAAAGACGAGTACGGAGTGCTAATCACCCTACTCAGCAGAGTCACTGGACAAGAGGAGGGAAAATCCTTCCAGCCGTGGATGTTCTACATTATTGGCAAGATAATCAGCAGAAAAGAACGTTACGACTGGGCCTCCCTGATCAGTGACACACTCCACCAACAATTCACCGGATTTCTAGAAGAGCACCGTTTCCACATGTGTTCATACCTGGTCTACCTGATAGCCTTCCAAGGCGATTTCAGAACATTAAACACTGTGGGAACCCTGGGTGTGCAAAAGGTACAAGAATACTTTCCTCGCTTGGAGTTCACTCTAGCGGAAAGACATTTCAAAAGAATAAATGACCTTTTTACTATGCACACCGTGCACGAGCTAGACCATGAGATGCACGTGCGTATTTCACCAGCAGCTAAGGCAGCAATGGTGGACTGGGCGGATTGGTTCATACAATTCCCCACTTTCACCTACATACGCGTGTATGGCTATAATGGCCACCCCGCCATGATGCCACGTTACCCCTCAGATAGGGTAGTGTTCATGGAATTCCTGAGGCAATTGGCCGATGTTCACTCTTACCTTCGCGTAAAGAAAAAGGCTGCAGTGAACTTTCCTCTTCAGATGGGACTCTACAGATGCAGAACAGCAGCTGATGCAAGGTTGATAAGCCAAGAAATAGTGAGATTTAATCTCAAGTACCTCATCGACAGGAGGCCATCCTATGACCCCAGAGGCATCTTCGCAGCTCACCTTGAGCAAAGATCATCACATGAACCTTTCATGGAAGATTTTTGGGTCAACTGCGAAGATGAGTTCGAAGTGAGAAGAAGGAACCATAGCAGATTCAAGCTCTCACAGATTGCAGAATTCATGTCAGAAGACATCGAGGGCTTATCTGAAGACGAAGGAGAAGTTATTCTTTCTTCCTTCTTCACGGGTCTAGTAGATTCACAACCACTCGGCAAGGTAGACTGGTACGCGAAAGAGAGTACGTCTATTGAGGAAAGAACGGGTAGAGTAGTTCGACACAGTCAACTCTACCTGGACAGTAAAAGGACAAGGAAGGTAGTACTTCCCCGATCAGAGCCGCCAGCGGTTCAGTCTACACTACCTTCCACGTCTAGGAGGAAACCCAGACAGAAGAAGATGAGCTTTCCTCCAGAAGGAATGCGGATGTCAGGAAGCACATGGGGGAGAAAAGGAATTGCCAGCACAAGCCGGCAAGAGGTACAGGTGGAGACAGCCACCAATTTGCCTGAGACAGTTGAGACCGCTGCAACTACACAAGAACCAGTGATTGAAATAATCGCTGTAGAGGCGGAAACCATTGTAGAAGAAGTTGTAGCAGAAGCGGTGCCAGTGATAGAAACAGAGCCACCATCTTCACCACCATCACAGAGGTCACAAAGTCCTATTGATTTGGACTCGCCACCACGAGACATTGCCACGGCACAGTCTCGTTCTTCTAGCATTCAGGGGACCTATGTTCCTCCTCCCAGCGATGCTAGCCGAGATTCTATCTGGCTGGAAAGCTCGCTTGGGAGAAAGAGGGAGAGGCCTTCATATCAGCTTGACTTCTCTGAATTCCATCATGCCCCACAAGACATGCCGGTAAAGAAGTTGAAGAAGCAGACACATGTAGAAAAGAATGCAGAGAACGAGGTCATCATAGAGACTGCTGCCCCACCTGAAGACAAAGATATACATAATGTGAGGGTTGAGGATTTCACGCTTTCAAAGGTGAACCTTGGAAAGACCACTCGACAGGTGGAGGCAGACCTTCTTGGAATTGCCTCGGCGAGTGTCAAAGAAAGGATGACAAAAGATGGACAAGACAAAGCAGCCTTGAAGGCTGAAATCCGTCAGCTAAAGTTGTACATTTCTAGTTTGATACATGACACTCCAAACTCCTCGGCTTTGCCTCAAGGACTGTTGGATCTCCCAGCTGAAAGGAACCATCATCAGTTGATTACATACGGTAAACACTTGAGACGTCAAGTGGATGAGTTTGTTGTCAAAGGGCGGTGTGTGTTGACAGAAGCATATCAGCTGAGAGACAGAGCACATGGACTTCGATCAGAAATCCAGAAGTCAGATATAAAGGCAGCTCAAGAGAGGCCGAGAGAGGAGGCGACAGTTGCTGATTTGCAACAAGCATATGAATCAGTTACGACCACAGAAAATAAACACCATCTCTTTGAGTGGAAAGAACAGGTGGCATACAAGGTGAGAGCCTATGATGCCAACTCTGTGGAGCTGATTGACTATAGACGCTTCGTCGCCAATATTATCAACTTCGCAAGAACGTTGGTAATATCCTTCCCGGAGTTAGAATATCAGCGGGAAGGAGGAGAATATGTGGAACTTGAAACCGTGCAGACACGATTCCAGGATGTCATCCGATCTTCATTCCTTGAAGATCCCAATGGCTGCAAATTAGCCAAAATTGCAGCCATGTCTGTCCAGTTAGATGAAGCAGCTGCCCAATGCATAACCTATCATCAGCAGCTTACGACGGGTGAAGAAATGCTTAGACGCCACATGGTCATCTTGAAGAGCATTAATTGCCCGGAGGCCGAAGAGGTCAATGACTGGATAGAGACTTTGTTGACCAGTGGTGAAGAGGTGTAAAGCACCAAGGGAGGACGTCCTACCCTCCAAATAGCATTAATGATGACTGAAGTCAACTTGATGCCCCTTTCCAAGTTGACTCCAGATCTCCACAGATCATGCATGTCAGATCCCACTAATCTAGGATGTCTATTTGACTCCCACGATTTGTGGATCTCAGATTCCTCAAAAGGTGGATGTCTATTTGGAGACACATTTGTAACATAAGTTCACTTTTAGTTAGGTGTCAGTCAACTGAGGTAGACTTCCAGTTTGACTTTTGTTTAGTTTCAGTTAACTGAAGTAGATTTCCAGTTAACTGTTTGCTCACCTACATTTAGACATAGAATAATATCTTGCTGATTGGCAAGAACTGTTTGTTAACTCAAGGAGATTTTAGGGTTGCCTACTCCTTTGAGTTCCTATAAATAAGAGCCTTAGGTTCTTTATTTGTTTAACCTTTATTTGCTAGCAAAATTGCTGCGCCACTGTTGCCAGAGTTCGCTTGTTTATATCTGTTCACTCTTGGATGAGAGTTCGTTGGTTGATCGCAATTGTGCATGATTTCGTGCCTTTGCTGTCCCGACCTTTGTAATTCTTTGAAGAATCTTAAAGAATAAATCAGATGGTGCAAGCTTGATTGATCTAATTATTTGAGTTATTCAAAGTCTTGTTTTTAAATAGTGCATTGTTTCAATCTCCTCCTTGGACAGGTGTCGTCGCCTCCTTGGATATTTTGTCATCAATCATTATCGTTTGATGTTGTTTAATGATCTTTCTTGCAGCCTAGACTTTGGACAGGTGTCGTCACCTCCTCGGGAATCCTGTTAGAAAGGCCATCGTTCCTTGTTGTTTCCAGTGAGCTGCTTCCAAGCCTATACCTCGGATAGGGGTTCCTCCTCCTTGGCAAGTCTCAGATCCAGTTTACCGTAACGAGTGTTTGCTTGTATCGAGCCCTATCTTGGTATATATCCGAAGGTTCAGAGCCTCGGCCATATTCCATTGAGACGGAGGATTCAAGTGATCCAACCATACCATTTCGCTCCTATGCCCTCATGCTCTGTTTTTCTTGAGGAGGTAGGATAGTTTAGAAGCTTAGTTAGTCGTAGTTAAGATCTGCGGAAACCAGAGAAAAAGCTTAGCTACGGCGCATTGGTTTATGCACCCTTGTGTCCTACCGCTGAGTAAAAAAGATAGGAAATCTTAGTACACCCCTTTTTTACAGTATAAAATCAGCAAAGAGAGATCTTCCTCTCTATAATCCGAAGAGCATGTACTAACACACTTGCAATAGCTGTCCGTTTCCAATAAGCACTCCAGAGGTGCTAATTGAAACGCCAACAGTTTTCTGGCGCCCACCGTGGGGCAACGAGGCATAAAACTTCAAGAAAAGCTTAACGCTTTAATGACACGAAATGGGCATCTGGCGTCCTTGGGCACCAGTTGAACAACCTGATCTTGCTCCAGCAACTCTCCAACCAGATCTTACATTCATTGAAGGAGAGCAGACGGACATCATCAGTAGCTTGCGTACTTTCATCTTTGAAAAGAATACATCACCAGCTCAGTGGAGAGCCGCAGCTATTACTCTGGACGAGGAAGAAAGAAAGGCTGACCTTGCAGCTGAGAGACCAGTGTTACCACCACCCGCGTGGCAGTAAGCATCCTGGCTCACCAAGTATACGTGCGGAGGAGAAATAATCCCCGTTTTCAAGAAGACATCGGAGAAGCATTCGATATTGAGCAAGTCTTTGAAGAGGTTCCTGAACACTTCCTAGAAGAACACCAGCAAGAACCTCCAGCTCAAGCAATGGCAGACAACCGTCTCCATGATGACAATGCCCATAACAACGGCATTGGCAACAACGGCAATGGTCGTAACAATGGTCGTAACAATGGCCGTAACAACGGCAATGACGACAATGATGGCAATGGCAATGGCAACGGTAACGGTAACGGCAACTACAACAACGGATATAACCTATTCGGCAATGGCCGTAATGCAAGACCCGTGAGGCGCCAAGCACCTTTGCCATGGGGTAATAACATTGGCCCCTTGGCCTTACAAGGCAATCATGACCTTCCAAAGGGATCGCGAAAGCACTTTCCAAGATTTTTCGGTGACGGGGCTAAACACCCCGACGAGCATCTATCAGCGTTCACAGCGGCTTGCTCCGTTCTGTCCGTGCCACATGAAGATATCGCCGCTCGACTCTTTGTCGAAACTCTTGAAGCAAATGCTTCCGATTGGTTCCATCACTTACCAGCTGGAGCAATCAGAAACTGGGAGGACATGAGTGACAAATTCTTAGCAAGGTTCAAACCTGCCGAAGATAGTCACCAGTTATTTGCCCGTTTATCTCACGCTAAGATGGAGCCTACAGAACCGATGAGAGAGTTCGTAGCAAGGTTTAATCGCCTAGCTACACGTCTTTCTCACACGCTCAACCCATCAGAAGAGATCCTGATGAGCAGCTTCGTCAACGCCCTACCCTCAGAGATAGCCTTTTTCATCAAAGGAAGTCACGAAGATGACTTACAAACTGCACAAGAAAAAGCTATCGAGATCGAGGATCACATGATGACCACGGGAAAGATGAAGGGAGATGCTATCAGACCACTGGTCCAAGCATCAGCAGACCCATTGCTACAGAAGGTAGCAAATGAGGTGACTATTCTGAAAAGACAGTCACCCAATCAAGGGCAGCAGGTACTGCCCACACCACAACAGTACCAACCTCAGCAACAGTACCAACCTCAGCAGCAGTACCAGCCTCAGCAGCAGTACCAGCCAAAGAGAAATAATTTCCAACCTTTCAACAACAACAACAACTACAAACCTCGAAATCAAGGACCTTCGCAAAGAGGAGCAGAGGCCGAGAAATCTAATATGTTCTGCTGTTTCCATGATACAGACGAACATACCGGATCCACATGTCCTGAGAATCAAAGGCTAGACCAGATCATGGGATATGCCGGAGATCGAGTTCCAAGCTCAAATTCAGTACCTTCAAATGCGAATGTTGTCTCACCACAAACGGACAACTTCGATGGCGACTCCGCAACGGGATACTTTCATAGCGAACCCGAAAATCAAGAAGAAGAAGATTACCGTCAGTACTCTCTTGCTGTCAACCATGAAAGCATGTCAACGCCTGTATTCACTCGCGCTCAACATTTCAAAGCACAGAAAGAAGAAGAAGACAGACGGAAGTCAAATGAAAAGGGAAAAGAAGCTTCCACTTCTAATCCCAAGTCTACACAAGAGAACGTCACACCAAACCCTCAAGATCCGTCTTCGACGAACTTTGACATTGTGACGTCTATGATGAAGACGAAGGTACAAATCTCTCAGCTGGAGTATCTCCAGGATCATCCCGATCAAATCGATCGGATTCTCAAAGTAGTACAAAAGCAGGCCATCATCCAGCCTACGTTGCTAGCATCTACCGTACCAGCGGAAGAAAAGCCAAAACCCTTCTACATATCTTTGTATATGGGAGGTTATAAGCTCAGCAACTGCATCATCGACTCTGGAGCATCGGACAACGTCATGCCTTTGCAAATCATGAACTCATTGGGACTATCATGCACCGAAACTCACGACAAGTGTTATTCACTTGAATCAAAACCGGTGCCGTTAGTCGGCCAATTGAAAGACGCACAAGTAAGACTAGCGTCCTGCCCAGAGAAGAAGATCATGATGACCATCCTCATAGCTGACATTCCAATCAGTTATGGAATGTTACTAAGCCGAAGTTTTTGCAAAGATCTCGGAGGCGAGATTCAAATGGATTGGTCATATGCGACCATTCCACTAAAGAAAGGTAGTTTCAAGTTGGAACCAGAGGCTAAGTCAAAATTCACAGTGGTGAAATCTCCGGATCCCCAAGCACAAGTGCTACATCAAAGTACGGGTCCGGGCACATATGCCATGCTGACTGAAGTAACCGAAGAAGAAAAGAGGGTTGCATTTGCCACGAATACATCAAATGAAAGATCAAAGATGTGGACAATGCAATTCGATGGAAGTTGCTCAACAGCAGGCTCAGGAGCGGGAGTTGTCATTACCTCTCCTGAAGGAGTTTTATATCCATTTGCTTATCGCTTGCAGTTCGATAACACGAACAACACTGCAGAATATGAAGCGCTTATACTAGGCCTCAAGAATGCAAGGGATATGGGTATAAAATATCTTCAAGCTGAAGGTGACGCAGAGTTGATCGTACAACAGGTCAGAGACCGTTATCAAGTCAGAAAAGGCCGCCTTCAAGCTTACCGACAAAGGGTGTGGAATGCTATTGATTGGTTCGAAGCATTCAACATCAAGTACATTCCACGCGAGAAAAATAGCAAAGCAGATGCCCTTGCGGTATCCGCTGCACTCTTCATGCCTCATTCTGATTTCCGTCAGAATGCCTTCGCTATTGAGCTCGTGTATAGGCCATCTGTCCCCGACAATTGTGAAAATTGGCAGGTCTTTGATGATGATGATGACATCAAGGAGTTCCTCTGCATGGGGGACAATTACAAAGAACTATTCTTCGAAGGAAGTACCTCTCCTTTCAAAGAATCCATAGCAGAAGATTCTGAAGCAACGGAATCCGGCGTCATCCAGCTAAGAGGTAACAACATCCCCAAGGGCCTAGTATCCTTGGAGGATATATTCGACAAGCATGATAGACGCGTGCAAAATCAAAGAGATTCAGCTAGCAAAACATCCGCTGAGTATAGTCAAATCAACATTGGCACCGAAGGTAAGCCTCGGCTTGTCAACTTGGGAAAAGGTTGCACTGTGGAGGAAAGCAACAACTTTGTCTCCCTTTTCAGACAATACAAGGATGTCTTTGCATGGACTTATCAAGATCTAAAAGTCTTCACGCCAAAGGAATTGTCTCATACAATTCCACTCAAGTCAGATATCAAGCCTTTTAGGCAAAAGCAGAGGCACTACAACCCGCGTGTTCAAGATACAATCTACGCGGAGGTACAGAAGATGGTGGACGCCAAGATCATATTTCCAATCCATCATTCTACCTGGGTGTCCAATATTGTTCCTGTGCGCAAAAAGAACAGAGAAATTCGGATTTGTGTTGACTTCAGGAACCTGAACCAATCGTCATTAAAGGACAATTATCCTTTACCTATCATGGAGCATACCTTGCAGACGGTTACCGGATCGGAGATGTTATCATTACTTGATGGCTTTTCCGGGTACAATCAAATTGCGGTGGCTAAGGAGGATCAAATCAAGACAGCATTCACCACACCGTGGGGAACGTTCGCCTATGAGAGGATGCCCTTTGGCCTCATCAACGCCGGTGCCACCTTTCAGCGAGCCATGGACTTGGCGTTTGGAGATCTAAAGAACAAAGTGATAGTCGTCTACCTTGACGACCTTACTGCTTTCTCACGGAAGCGGCAAGATCATTTTCAACACTTAGTGAAAGTGTTCGAGAGATGTAGGTATCACCACATATCCTTGAATCCAAAAAAGTCTATCTTTGCGGTGACGGAAGGCAAGTTACTAGGCCATATCGTCTCCAAAGAAGGAACTCAAATCGATCCTGATCGGGTGGATTCTATCAAGAACCTATCTCTCCCAACCAATACTACTCAGGTGCACTCTTTCTTCGGAAAGATAAACTTCATTCGAAGATTTGTACCTGACTTCTCAGAGCTGACCAAGGATATATCAGCAATGATGAAGAAGACGGCCGCCTTCAAATGGACCGACAAAGGAAAAAAGGCGTTCGTCAAGATTAAAGAAGCCATCAGTAAGGCACCAGTGCTGGTTCGGCCCGATTTCAGTAAGGAATTCATTCTTTATTGTTACGCGTCAGAGTACACTCTTTCTGCCATACTAACCCAGAAGCTGAATGAGGAGTCGGAATCGCCAATTGCTTTTATGAGCAGTAGTTTCAAAGACAGCGAATCCCGTTACTCCCAGATTGAAAAGAACGCCTATGCTGTCGTGAGAGCTGTAAAGAATTTTAGATTCTACATCTTAAATGCTCGCACCACAGTCTATGTCACCGATCCTGCAGTCAAAAGTATCCTAACTCAGCAGGAGATGGGGACTAAAAGAGGCAACTGGATCGCCAAGGTCCAAGAATATGACTTAGATA
>CM021107.1:114316329-114734746 GCA_007115665.2 Sequoiadendron giganteum | reverse complement strand
AAAAGTGTACTTCTCAGCAATTTGGCGCACCTTTTCTTGGGCCTTTTGATTAAATTTTCAGAAGTTGAGTTTGATTCGCAGCCGGAGGATTGTTTCAAAGGTTTAAAAGTCGATTGATCAAGCTCTTGTTTTCTTTTCTAATCTTCTCCAGTCATTCTGACACAAGATTTGTCAAAGCATTTAGTGAATTTCTCCATTTTCAGCTTGCTTTTTTACAGAAATTCATATTTTAAAGAAGCTGAAAGTATAAATTCATCGGATAAAATCCCGGAGTAACCAGATTTTAAAAGTTCTTATATTAATATTAATTATTTTTGTATTTGCAGGTTGATGACCACCAGGGGAGAACCATCTAGACAAGCACAAATGAAGTTCTTCAGTAAGGGGCTGCAACCAAGGTCCAAAATCAATTCGAAATGGAAAAATATCATGGACACCAACCTCGGACACGTTGACTTCAAATAATTTAAAACGAGGATGTACGGGCACGATGGATTCTTGCCAACACCCATTGCCAGATGGATGATGACGAACGACATTGTTCAGGTTGCCCGATTCCCACCAACAGTTGAGTGTGCCGAACTGATGGTAGAGTGCACCCTTCATTATAATGCGCAAGACAAATAGATTGTTGCGCCTGACGGAAGGATACTAGCTCACCTCAGAGAGTTAGCTATACAAGAGACCTTTGGCATCCCGACATATCACAGGACTTCCTACAAAACTAAGGAGGATGCAAGAAAATTATATGATGATAAACTTGACTTCTGCACCGCAAATGTTAATAAATTATGGCTGGAAAAACCAAGGGCTTCCGCCAAGAAGATTCCCAAGCAGCTGCTGCGCACAAACTTTAAGGAAGACTACGAAGACATCATCATCTTGCTGAATAGAATAGGTGGCAATCCTCAGGGCGTTCCTTTTGAAACATGGATGTACTACTTCATCGAGGAAATCACCGAAGGGGTAAAGATGTTCAATTGGTCTCGTATGATAAGCGATAGCCTCCATGAGCAGCTGGTCAATTTGGAGAAGACGAAGACATTTTACATAAGCTCCTACGTCATTTACATGCTGGCTAAGATGTATTGGTATGCAGGCTTGATTTGAAAAGGCGTGGTTGGCAATGGAGAGAATGAGCTGAAGTCCTATGACTACTATCCACAGTTGCAGCTAAGTGAGAAAGCCCATTTCAGACGGGCACACGATGCTTTCCTCATGTATATTACTAGAATACTCAAAGGAGGAACGCACCAAAGGCTGACTCATGAGGCCAAGAGTTTGATTGGAAAGTACGGATCTTGGTTCATCCAATACCCAAGGTACACGTACATCAAAGTCCAAGGATTCATTGGGAATCCCTATAGATTGCCCATCATTCCTACCAACAAGATGGTCTTGCTAGGGGTATTGAGGCAGTTGGAAGATTATTAGAACCTCCTGACCTCAAAACAGAAGGCGACCGTTACTTTCCCCTTTTTCATTGGGAACATGTTGGAATCATGTCCTTCGACACAAGCAACTGAGAGTGCCAGGTTGTAGATACAGTGGTACCCGTTCACTACATATTAGTGTAGAGAGAACTTTGACCTGCACCATCATATCAAGACTGTGGACGGGAGTAAGTACAGGCATAGAGTCGAATTAGAGGACTTCTGGGCGGATGCTACAGACGAGTACGAGGTCAGACGGAGGCTGTGGTCCAGATTACCGGTGAGCTTGATCAGGATGATTGAACTTTGCCGAGTACCTGATCAACTCGGGGATGATGGAGAGCACGTACAACCATGCTTTGACAAGAGTTGGCCTCTTCCTATTGTAAAGTGGTCAGAGCCCGAACATGTAGATTTGAACACCTTGATGAGACTAGTGATCAAATACTCTCAATGGTGGGTCGATCAATAGGTCCAGGAGCTGAGATGGTGGAAGGTAACGCTTACCTATGACAGGTTGAGTGAGATGGAGTCTTTCTCCTCAAATGCAGAAGCATCCCATGGCATAGAATTGATGGAAGCTACTACCTCTAGGAAAAGAAAAGAAGTAGCTGTGGACATCGAACCTGTTAAAAAACGAACAAGGATAGAGCCATCACGCTCTGCCACGCCTAGGAACATTGACGAAATATTGGCCATCGTAGATGATTCCTTGGCCAACATCGGAAATCCTCCCACAATTCCTGAGGATAATGTTGAGCCCATTCAACTGGACGATGATGAGCCACCGTCCCCCACCGACACATTAATACTTGGCTTAGATAATGAGATGGATGCCCAAAATGATGATTTTTCAGGAGGGAATGATTTGAGCCCTCAGAGGAATTTTGGATGTTTCGAACGAAGAAAATGTGCAGGAGGAAGATGGCATAGAAAAACTCACGATCCCTGACTAATTGAAGGAGAGAATGAAGATACAAGCACCAGTCGAGACACAAGAAGAAGATGATGCTGCGGATTTGTTAGCCAGACTTTAGCAAGTTTTAGTTAAGAAGCCGACCAAAAAATTTTCCACTATACAGAGGGATGAAGCCGACAACTGGTTTGTGCAAATTGCAGTACCAATAGTAGACAAGCTATAGGAGAAGATAGCTCCACATGAATACGCCGTCACTACCATCGACTTGGGCCCAACCACAAAAGGCCAAGAATTTGAAGATTTGGACAACTCAGTGTCCACTATCAAGACAAAGTTGGGAAAGGAAGTGGCGAAGAGGAAAGAATGCTAGAAGGAGATTAAGCGCCTGAAAGAATACATACAACATTTGACCAAGTTGTTGGATCAAGATAATATAGCAGCTCCTCTCCGGAATCCTTCATAGGAAACAACTAAGGACATGGAAGAAGACATGGTCACGACCAAAGAAGCGAAAGAGTGGATGATGGTTAAGGGCGCAAAAGCAACTACGTTTTTGGAGAGGTTGACATTAGTCTACGATCAGGCTACCTCATTGCTTTCTAGACTGATTGCCATGGCAAAAGTTTGGGATAGTCTTTCGGATATTCAGGAGAGGATAATTCCGTGCCTCAGAGTTCTGAAAGGGGTCCCAAAGTAGGAGCTGATTGACGGAGACATAATTGCGGCAAGCGTGGCTTATGATTTCCATACTTGGTACTGGGCTTTGACAGCACGAGGCGAAGTCTTAGGAAGGGCGAGGTCTGATGGGATTAGAGTGGAGGAACAGGTTAAGGAGATCCAAAATAAAATCTTCAACATGATTGCCAAAATGTTAGACAAAGAAGTCATATGGGAAAATGATTTACAGCTGGAAGATTTGAAGAATAAAGTTCAAGAAAACTTCTTTTTTGTCACAGGGCCTATCTTGAGACAAAATTGGATTAGAGTGGCGAACTTGTTAGCCATCCGGGAAGCCTTTGTAAGGATTGTGCCAGAATGGGAAAGCATCTTTGCCAGGTTCGCCGAGAGCTTAGACAGGCTGGAGTTTAGGATCGGCATGCTCCGGCAGGTCACTATGGAAGAGGTTGTTTCGATTGTGTCCAGATTCATCGAACACACGACAACTCGAGAGGATAGGGATGTACCTCCTTGAAAGTAGCTCCAGGCGCCACTTCACTGTCTGTCAACTCATTGTTTACTGATGTCATTTGGGAAACCCTAATTAGTGTTTAATTGTTTGATCTTGGCCATTGGATTGTTTTAATTTGGGCCATTCATTTATTTTCTGAAACTCTATATAAACTTATGGACTCTCTTTTTCAATTTGTGAAGTGAGTAGTATGAGATTGTTGCGTTATGCCATTTCCGTTAATAAATGCTCTTATGCATGATTTGCTTTGAATCACTCTTATTTTCAAGTGGTGTGCAAGGTTTACATATCTCCTTCAACACTTAGATTAAAGTTAGATTAGAATTTTCATTTGAATGTTTGTTAGTGAATGAAAGATCTGATAGTGGTGATTGGTGAAATCTAACTCATACTTTTGTTGGATAGATGATTTTTATTCAATGTGCAAAGTTAGCCTAAGCTTTTAACTGTGGATGCTTAACTTCAGTTTGAATAATTATTATTTGAGACATGAAAATTATTATCACACCCCTTGAAGATTGCACCCGCTTTGCGTAGTTGTCCCAAGGAGGCGAAACAAAGTGTGGTTATTTCGTTTCATCCAATCATTTCCGTCTCTTGAGTTCTTAGGCATAGAGTAGAATTCCTAAACCCTTATCTTTTTTTCATTTTTTTTTTGGAAATCTGAAATACCCCAATGGAAAGAACAATCAACGTCAAAACCGTCTAAGTCCTTAGCTTGTGAACAAATTCTAATGTAAGTCCCTTTGTGATACCAACATATCACAACACCCACTGAACTTATCCACGTGTCATGACCTGACGAAAGAAACCTTGGAGTTGCTATATGATCTTCTTTGCAATCTTAGCATACACATCAAATTCTTTCAAGAGAGAATAAAGTGTCTTTGGGCATTTTATTTTGTGTTCGGTTGGTATTAAAATGCACACCAACAGGACCTTGGGTGCATAGTTAGCAAACTCGACGAGTACTCGCCGAGCCTACGAGTACTCGCGAGTTTGAAACCCTAGCGAGTTACAGGAAAATAAAACTCGCTGACTTTTCACCATTAACTCGCCGATTTTTTGGTAGGAAATCACTTGAAAAATCTGCTAGAGGAAAAACGTGGGAGAAATGTGGTTTTGACGGCTTTTTTTTCTTTATAACCCTCAAAAATGCATTTTTTTTATACAGCATCTATTGAAAGGGATTTTGCTTGGCTTTGGCAATCTGTGCGAGGGAAAAAGGTCACACGATAGGACACAAATTACAATTTCCAGGTTTTTCTTTTTTTCTATATTTATTGTGCAAACTGCAATCTTTATCAGTCGATGTATCCTAGTCTGAGTATCATGTATTTATATCAGTATATATAAACAATCTTTGAGCATCTATAGTATATTCATTAGCAATATATACCTTTCAGTTGAATTCTATATACAAACTGAAAGGTATATTTTGATAATTAATATACTTAAAACTATAGAAAATTCAATTGAAAGGTATAATTTGATAATTAATATACAAACTTGGGTATTGTTGACGGGTGTTTTATGACCACACCAACACAGAATAAAGTTTCCAACGGTCACTCTATCCTCTTTTGATCATAATCTCCTGCATGCTTAGATTGCGAAAGATCATGCATTCAACTCCAAGGTTCCTTCATGCAATGGATGTAGACTAAGTTGGTTTGATGTGATTTGTTGGTATTTCAAGGGAACTTACACAATTGTTCACTCGGGAGAAAAGGATTTTCAAGATTCGGAAGATTTACCAATGAAGCTCAAGTTTCCTAAACTAACCAGAAATTGCTGAATTTAAATGGCTGCAGGAATTAAGAAAAGTTTTCATCTACCCTAGGCACGGGATGTGGCGATCAAATCTTACAAACTTCAACCAAGCTTTGCTTTGCCTCACCTTGGACAACTTCCACAAAATTGGTGTAATCTTCAAAGGGGTGAACTAGAGATATTCAGATTACAAATTAACATGAAGACACCATCATGATGATGGATACCAACATGTGAATTATAACCGAAGTTAGGTCCAAACTATTCCAGTTGACCATGCAAGGCGAACCCACCATCAGTGAGCTTGCTAGTGGTATGGATTAGTGAAGCTTTGCTCAAATCAACCACCACATTCCACAATAATCTACTTGCATGAAATAAAATTCTATTCTACTCTATTCTAAGTTCTACTCTAAGATTCCATGCTAATTGGAAGGATAAAAAAACCTTGCTAGCTATGCACAATAAAAGATGAAACCACAAGCAATGACAACTCTTTTATTATAGTAGTGTTCACAATAGTCTCTTACAAAGCATTTAGTTGAAAAATTTCCTTCCTTCCTTACAAATGAGGGGGGATGCCCCTTTTATAGTTGGCCCATTCTCAAAGACGACTCAGATTCAATTACAATGAACGACTCAGATTGAGCCACACAAGCCCTATTCAAGACTTTACCTAAAAACGGCCATAAAGTGGAGCGGGGTAATAAATGAGCCCATAATGCCCACTCTCTCCCTACATCACTATGAGCATTTAATGCCCACTATCATCCAGAAGGTCGTTGTCTAGGAAGGCGTTCCCATTCTCTTTCTCTTTGACCGCAAACTCAATGAATCTGGCCAGTACTGCTTCAACTTCATGAACTGAGATAGGTGGAATATGGTTGAGCTGGAACTCAAGCACCGTGATTGCTTGCTCCTGCCGAGTACAAGATTTTCCCCAAGCAACTAAGGCATCCTGAGTATTTTGAATGATGTTGGAGAAGGTCGAGATATTTTCAAAATCTACCTGGGCAAATGACCTTACATCCGAGAAGAAAGGCTCCAATTTACCCTTCAAGCCCTTTGCTGTCACCTCCTCCGGAGTCAGTCTTTTAGCAAATAATGCTTCAAGCCTGTTTAAGACTCCCTTTTGAATATTTCCCATGGCCCTTCTAGCTCTAGCTGATTCCGCCTGAGCTGCATCGAAGAAGCCTCAGCCTGTGACTACTGAAAAATACCAACTGGGGAAGTCATATATGTCGCCCTCCTGTATCACTCCTCCCTCTACTAGAGTCTGCATGGGCATATGCATTAAAGCTGCCAGGCGAGGAACAATTATATCCCGATAAATGTGAGTTTCACTCTAGGCTTGATCGACATTGCTCATTGCGTGTCAGAATACTGGAGGCTTGCTGAAAAGAATGGGCGAGATCCTCTCTGAACTTTTCTGTCTCTGCGCGAATATGGCCAACCCACTTATCTTCTTCTTGAGTCATCTTCTTTAAATCTTCCAAGCCGTTGACTAATTCCCTCGAAAGTTCAGCTGGAAGATCAATTGCTGGATTTTCCTCTCCACACGGATGGACTAAGTGTTGCACATAGCCAACCAATGTCTTATGTTCTTTCTTCAATCTTTTATACTTCCCTTTTGTCTGAAGCAACCTATCCTTAAGAGCCTGATAGGAGCTATCACATTCTTCGATTATTTGAGCTCCTGTAGGGCGGCCTAACTCCATAGTAGTGACCACATAATTCTCCGGGATAGCCTCATCTTGGTCACATTCTACCCTGGGAACAACCACATGGAGTGTACGAGAACCAGCCTTATCTGTAAATATCTTCGAGAACTTTTTGGCCCTCTTCTTTTTTGGTGGTCCACTGATTCTGTTGAGGAATTCGTCCATCTTGATTGTTGGGTCACTCTCCTCAAAATGATCCCTTCTCATTCTTTCCTTGAGCCAATCTGGCACTACCTGTTGCGGGTCACAAATAATAAGCGGCTGTTCCTCTCTTGCTTCCTCTCCATGTACTTCTTCTCTAACAACATTTTGCTGAGGTTCATCAATTTCCATCTGCTGAGTATTTTCTCTTGAACCTTGAGCCTCCTGTCCTGTGGCAGTCTCTTCCTCCAAAGCTGTCTTAATCAACTGTTGGAAGCAAGTGTCTGTCTCTGTCTCCACTTCTTCTCCTTGCTGATTTTCCCTCCTAGGAGCATTGACACTTTGACTATCTGGCTCTCTAAGAGGTCGCTGGTTCACCTGTGGAAACTCTTGCTCCTCATTCAATATGCTTCTCTGGTCCGCAAACATTGAGACTTCCTCCACACTTGAAGAGCGAGTCCGCGATGGCGTGGGTGATGCTTCCTCCACCCTTTGAGGCACCTGCTGAACCTGCACTTCTCTCTGCGGTTCCAAAGCTTGGGCGACTTGTTTCCTTTTTCTAGTTGTTGGCGGCCTTTGGTCACCCATCAAATTGTAAGTGAGGAGGACTGATCTGCTTTTAAGTCTATTCACGTTCCTCCCTACCCAATTTCTAGTGAATGTCAAAACCGGTATGCACAATGTATCTAAGTATGCAATTTCCGGTTCTAACCAATCAGTTAGTGGGACCGCTGTGTTCCTTATTGTTTCATGATCTGGTTGCATAACATTTACGTCCTCATCTACCTAATTTGGAACTGGAACAATCTAACATTCTTTGATTATTTTCAAGGGTATTCTGGAATACATTCTTCTTCTAACCTCAATATCATCCACCGCATTAGGCCAGAAGTCCTCAATGTGCGTCTTGTGCCTATATTCCACACCTTGCACTATTCTGATATTGTTATAAGGATCAAAATCCTGCCTGCCGGTGTGGTATGAGAGGTGGAAAAACTGTAGCTCATCTTCAGCTTCCTTGGCTGCTTGCAAGGAGGGACAAACCTCATCCGAATTCCCTATGATGATCGGAAAGTCCAATCCTCCTTTCTTCTTCATTTTTTGAATTCTATCATAGGCAATGAGCTGCCTAGATATCTCTAACATCACCATTCTATCTGTGGGGTACCTTGGTAATCTATAAGGATATGATGTAAACCCCTGCAGCTTGATATAAGTGAACTTTGGAAATTGGATAAACCAATATCCATACTCCTCGATCAATTTCTGAGCTTCCTTTGATATCCTCTGTTGAGTCCTTCGTTGAAGGGTCCTGGCTATGTGCATTGTGAAGGCATCATTCACCCTTCTGTAGCTGGAGGTGCTGCTCAGGTGCAATTGCGAGCAAGCCTCGTAAATTTTGAATTGCTCTGGACCACACCCAATCGGCTCCTTATAAGTTATCCCCCTGTATTTAGTCATTCGAGCCAGCATGTAAATCATATATGAGCTCATGTAAAAGGTTTTAGTTCTCCTCAGATTCCTGAACTATTCATCCAGATTATCACTTATTATTCTTGCCTAGTCCACACAATCCTTTCCTTCCAGCACAATCCCGATGTAGTAGAACATCCACGGCTCGAAGATGTACAATTGAGGACTTCCATTCACTCGGCTGAGCATCATTATTAGATCACAATACTCCTGCTTCACATCATCTGAAATAATTTGCTTGGGGAGTTTGGTGCGAGGAGGCCTGGGCTTCTGCATCCAAACGAAATTTATCATTCTAGCACATCTCTCAAAAGTAGAAACGTACATCCTTTCAGCCCTTTGCCTTGTTCTATATAACATCTCATTGAAAGTAGGGATTCCAAACTGTTATACCCAAAATGAAATTTTTGGCATTCTGCTTCAATTGAGCTAAACAATGTAAAAATGCCATCCAAAGTATGTTTTAGGTCAAACCAAACATGAAGTCTTTGTGGGTTTCTGTCAAGGAACATGTTGTGACCTTTTTCACACATCACCCCATTCAGATGGGGACCCCCTAAATTTTGCTCCATTCTGGTCTTTTGGCTTTGGTTAGTTCGCTCTCTCTCTATCTCTGATCCTTCCGGGGATGTCCTGTCATTTGACCCAGGTTGAAGTATTGGTTAAATCTGTGTAATTAGGATTTTCATCCTTCAGGCTTATTTAAGGTCAAACTGAGTTATAAAATTGAAATCCAGGCTTGGTACAGCAATCACAAAGCCTCCTGCAAAGTCCCACTGAATTTTTATCAAATTCCGACAACTTGCTATTTTTAGTAAGTATTCAATTTGGGGCTATTTTGTCGAAATTTTGGAATTCTGTCAGTTCCACCACATTCGGGTAACATCAAGTTGTTTGCACGTAAATTTTGAGCCAGATAGGACAATTTGCTATTTTTAGCAGCTCGGGCTTCAGGAGCCATTTTCAGGGGTCAAACATATGATTCTTCATTGCATGTCCAGAGATTACTTCTGGGTTCCTCGAAACCTTTGCAACGATATAACATGCAAACCGAGACGATCACTTTTAGAGTTCAGCCTTCGGAGGCTATTTTTAGGGTTTGCATGTAGAGTTCTCTGACGCATGTCCGAATATTCCTTCTGGGTTTTTCAAGAGCTACGCAACAGTGTGACATGCGAGCGGAGGAGATCAAATTTCGAGGACTTACTATTTTTAGCCAGTACATGCATGCAGACCAGTTTTTTGGGTTTTTCTGGGTTTCTTGAGATCCCATGGGCAATATGACATGCAAAACCATCCGGCAGTGGATGAGTCACTTTTCAGACAGTTTCTATTTTTAGCAGGTGCATTCTGGCAACCGCCTAACACTCCAGTTTAGCAAGCAGAACGACATGCAGAAGGAACGAAGTCAAACGGAGACCGTTCAGGATACATGCAGGTCAAATTAGGGTTTCCACTTTTATAGGGGGTGAAATCCAGAAATTGTCAAAACGAAGCACCTCACCAACATCAGCACACTTCAAGGTACCTGCTGGCAAAATTTGAGTGAAATCGGAGAACTTACTATTTTTAGTAAGTCAGGGCATGGCTATAAATAGCAGGTCTGCACCCGAGGTTGGCATCAGAGCGACACTCAAGTTCTCAGGATCAGGCGTTACAAGTTTCAGGTCAAACGGAGCCATGGAAGTCAGAAAGTCAAGAACTTACTATAAATAGCAGGTGGCTATAAATAGCAGGTCAGGGCAGAGGACTGGCAAAACAGGTTCACAAGGCAAAGAGGGTCATATGGTGAAATTTTCAGGCAAAACGGAGCTATATGGGTCGAAAATCAAGGGACTTTCTAAAAATAGCCTGACTTACCCAAAATAGACGGTGAAGATGAAGGCAGACAGAGGTATGAAAAAGTTTCTAAGTGTTCAAATGGAAGTTGCCCATGGAAAATGCGCCCTCAAGCAAAATTCTAAGTGTGTGAAAATTGTCTAAGTCACAAAATGAAAGTAGAAGGTGTTAAATGCGCCCACCTTAAGGAAGAGCCTTGAAATTTTCTAAGGCATAGAAAATGGGAGCTTGACCCTCTAAATGCGCCCATGAAGAAGATGAGTTAGAAGGGATTTTAAGTATGAGAAATATAAAAATGGACCCTTCAAAATGCGTCCGAGGGAGAAAGGTCGGAAATTTTCCTAAGTAAAACAAAAACTCCCTAGGCCAAATACGCCCAAGTTGAGCAAAATGATGAAAAGAGGTGAATGCGCCCAAAGAATGAAAGGACTTAATTTTATTTCTAAGTGGGTGAAGGTGAAGAGGTTGAAATAAAATGCCAAGGGGTTAAGTACGCCAAAAGTATGAAGAGGTTCAAAGTATTTTCTAAGTGAGATAAATATTTCACTGGAGAAAAGACACCTTAATATGAGTAAAGAAAATTTTCCAGAGACATTTAAATGAAGTGGACACAGTGACAAAGTTTTATTTCCAAGGCGGAAGCAATTGATATATTTTTCCATGGGTCAAGTAAAGATTAAATGAACCCGTTCAAAAGGCACCCATGGGTTGGGAAGTTAAAAAAATTAATTTCCTAAGGGAAATTTTAATATTTTCAGAGGAAATTCGTTTTGCCTAGATTATTTTCCTAACGGGAATTAATTCTCAGAGGATGAATTGTTTCAAGCATGCAAGTGATTTTAAATCACCCGGAGTTGAGTATTTCAAAGAGAGAATTTAACATGTCTAAGGCAAATTTTATGAAATTGAGGATTTAAATGACATACATTTTAAAAGTTGGAAATAAATTTACAACTCCCACGAATTTTTCGAGTTGAATTCAATTAAACGCTGCGAGATTTTAAAATGGAGTTTTCAATCAAGTCAAGTGATTTTTCTCGCGAGTTGTTTAAATCACCAAGAGTTAACTGGCAGACCAAGAGGAAAAATTCGAATTTTTAAAGGAAGGAATCATTATTAATGGCAACTGCCATAATGACTGGCTGACGACTAGCCCACTACTGCGCTTGAATTAGAAGATTCCGAACGAAGAGAGTGGAGAATTGATGAGGGTGCTAAAAATAGCCCCAGCCTTACTTGGCAGGATTCTTCGAGAAGAATTATTTAAACAGTCTCTTCTCTCATTTCTCCTCACATTTTTCGAAGTTGAAGTTGCTGAAGAAGTTCTTGGGAGATTGAAATATTTTCGAAGTTGTTGAGGAGAGAAATTCTTTGAGAGTTTATTTTATTTCGGAGTGTTGAGTTGCTGAAAGTGCGAAGTGCTGGAGAAATTTTTATTTGCCGAGACTCTTTCTTTCGAAAAGCTGAAAGTGTGTTGCTGCAATTTCGAAGTTGAAGGTTGAAGTTGATTTCCGGAGTTGCTGGAAGATTTATCTTCTGAAGTTGCTGCAGAGCATTGAGTTGCAGAAGTTTATTGTGTGCTGAGGATTTATTTTGAAGTTGCTGAATATTGAAGTTACACGAAAGTCGAAGGTTGCTGCAGATTTTATTTATTCGAGCTGTTGAAAGTTAGTTGTTGCTGAAAATTGTACTTGGCTATGATTTTCTTCGCCAGTCGGAGTGTAGTTACTGGAAGCTTCTTTATAAGCTCGAAAGTTTTTACACAGTACGGGGTTTGGAGTTAGTAATTTATGCTGAGAGTTTTTATTTTCAACAGGCTAACTCCACGTCCGCAGCCGTCTCGGAGGCTATTTTATTTTATTATAAATCTGCAAGCTAACTTATTATTATTCTATCTTATTCTTGCAGATGGCTAGAGCAAAGGATGTTGCAGGAACAAGCAGGGCCGCAGGCAGAGCTGCGAACACTAAAACGGCCAAGGTTAGCTCATCCCGGCAGGCAATGATCAAAAGGCTTGGCAAGTCATTTCTTCCAAAGTCGGCAATTGTCTCAAAGTTGGTAGGATTAAGTGACACCAACCTCGGGTCATTTAATCTAAATGCACTCAAGTCTAGGATGTACGGACTGGGAGGCCATCAACCGTCAGTCACGGCACATAACATCATGAAGAGTGGTATCTACGCAGTCGCTGGTTTTCCACCAGCAATTCAGTGCCCGGAACTAATTATGGAGTGTGCGAACTACTACAAGCCGGAGCGTAGAACCATTGTCTCGCCGGATGGCAAATTGCTTGCCAACTTCACGCCAAATGCCATCGGAGAGGCATTTGGGATTCCTACTGCTGAAAAGATGCTATACAGATCAAAGGAGAGGGCGGATAAAATGTACTCCACCTCCTTCGAGAGGGTTGCTGCGGTCATCAACAGACTCTGGATGCAAAAGCCAAAGCCACCTCGCACTAGACTCCCAAAGCAGATAATTGCCAAAGATGTAAAACAAGAATATTGCGACTTGATGATGATGCTGAGCCGAATAAATGGGAGTGCACAAGCCTACTTCTTCGAGCCTTGGATGTTCTACTTCATCGAGATCATATTGGAGGGAAAAGAATGTGTTGACTGGGCAAGAATGATCAGTGATAACATAGATGAGCAGTTCAGGAGCCTGAGGGGGACGAAAACCTTTTACATGAGCTCGTATGTGATATATATGCTGGCAAGAATGACCAAGTATCGAGGGATTACATACAAGGAGCCGATAGGCAACTCAAGAGGCAGAGGATGAGCTGCAATTCTATCATCTATCGTATCACACAGGCAGACAGGATTTTGATCCGTACAGAAACATCTGAATGATACAGAACGTCGAGTACCGACACAAGGCCCACATTGAAGACTTTTGGGCAAATGCTGTTGATGAGGTTGAGATAAGGAAAAGGATGTTTTCCAGGCTTCCCCTCAAATTGATCAGGGAATGTGAGATCATCCCAGTTCCCGACCAGGTGGAAGAGGATGTCAACGTTATACAGCCCGACTATGGTTCAGTCAGGGATACTCCGGTCCCACCACCTGATTGGTCCGAGCTAGAAATCATGGACTTGGACACGCTCTCTATTCCGGTGTTGACTTTCACAAGAGCTTGGGTCGATAGACATGCATGCAGACTTAAGAGCAGATCAATCGCCCTTACTTATAGCTTGATGGGTGACCCAAGGCCACTATCGGTGAGAAGGGGAAAACAGGTTGCTCAAACACCGGAAGCACAAGTAGAAGTACCAACCCAGCCGATACCGTTGAGGATGGAACAAGCATCACCTATGCACTCACAAACTCAGTCTTCGAGTTTGAGAGTGATTTCATTATTTGCTGATCAGAGGGCAGGATTGGGGGAAGAGCGGGAGCTTGAGGAGGTGGATCAACCCAACATCCGAGAATCAGATAGTATAAGCGTCAGTGTATCCAGGGCTGGCCGACGAGAGGAAGAAGAGGAAACAGTGGCTGACACTCGTTTCCAACAGATGTTGGACATGACATTGGAGGAAGAGGAAAACACAGAACAGGGAACCCAAGGGTCCGGAGATACGCAGCTCGTGGAAGATGATGAGCCCGAGCAGAGCAGTGCAAGAAGAGAGGAAGTACACGAGGTGGAGGCAACGGAAGAGCAGCCCCTCGTCATTTGCAATCCGCAGCAGACGGTGCTGGATTGGCTTTCAGACAGAATGAGAAGAGAACCCGAGGATGATACGGATCCAGCCATCGAGATGGAGGAGTTCCTTAGGAGGATCAGTGCGCCACCAGAAAAGAAAAGGGCCAGGAAGTTTTCAAAGATCTCGACTGATGAGTCAGGCTCTCGCACGCTTCAGGTGGTTGTTCCGAGGGAGGAGTATGATCGAGCCGAGGAGAGGCCCGAAAACTATGTGATCACCACCGTGGAGTTGGGTTGTCCCACGGCAGCCCAAATTGTCGAGGAGTTCGATAACTCCTATCAGGCGTTGAAGGATTAGTTGCTCCGCACGAAAGGGAAGTATAAGAAATTGAAGAAGGAGCACAAAACCTTCATAGGATATGTGCAGAATCTAGCACGTCCAGGTGAACCGGCAAACCCAACAGTAGAACGCCCACCAGAGCTTTCGAGGGAGTCAGTTGTCGGCATAGAGGATTTAAAGAAGATGGAAACGGAAGCGGACAAGTGGGTTAGCCATGTTCGTACTGAGACAAGGAAATTCATGGAGGACCTTGCCAATGCTTATCGGCAGGCCTCAAGTATTTTGGCATGGATGGACATGGTGGATCAGGCCTAGGGCGATACCCGCATCTATCAGACGAAGACTGTACTTCGTTTGGGGGCTTTGATGCATATACCTCTAGAAACCCTGGTAGATGGAGGTGTAATTCAGAGGGGTGACAGGTATGATTTCACTGGTTGGTACTCTTCGGTGGTCACAGGCCGTGGATTTCACGATGCAGCGAGGTCAGATTCAGCCAGAGTGAGGAAAGCAATGGGTAACATCTTGGAGGGAGTCCTTAATACATTAGAAGCCATATTTGCTAGAAAGTTGGCCCCAGAGGAAATAACTGCTGATGGCTTGAAAGATAAACTGGCTCCATTCTTCTCAGTTGCGAGGTCGCTTGTCCTGGATGACTTTGAGAATGTCTCCACTTTCTCTAGTATTATTCAGCATACCCAAGACGCCTTGGCGGCATGGAAGAAGTCTTACATCCGACACGGACAGACGGTAGCAATCTTGGAGTTCCAGCTCAACCATATTCCACCGATTTCTGCCTAGGAGGTCGAAGCGGTATTGGCCCGGTTGATCGAGTTTGCTATCCGGGAGAAGGCCAATGGGAACGCTCTCATGGATGAGGATCTTCTTGATGATGGTAGTGGGCATTAATTGCTCATTATGATTCCTGCAGGGGAGTGGAGAATATTCTGTGCATTCATTGCCCACTCCTCTCTGTGGCGGTTTTTAGGGCAGAAACCCTAATCAGAACATAGGTGGCTCAATCTGAGCCCTTTATTGTAATCAGATCTGAACCGTCCACTGAATTGGACCTATTATAAAAGGGGCATCCCCCCTCATTTGTAATTTATTAGAATTAGAATCAGAGATAGATCAGAGCTAGACAGAGATAGAAAGTGATAGAAGTTAAAGTAGAGCCAGGGGTTCGCTTAGTTGGAAAGGAAAGAAAGACTTTCCCTTTGAAAGTTTTTGCAAAAGATTGTTGTGTAAGACTCTCATGATATAAAGATTTCATTGATTGGTGACTTCATTTTGTGTTGTGGGCAGTTGACGAGATCTTTTCGTCTTTCCAATTCGAATAGAGTAAAGTAAAGTAGATTTGTTTCATGCAAGTAGTTGTTAGCTGTGGAATGTGGTGTTTGATTTGAGCAAGTCTTCTCTCGTCCATACCACTAGCGGATTTGCTGACGGCTGGTTCGCCTTGCGTGGTCAACTGGAGTAATAGCGCTTAACTTCGATTGTGGCTCATATGTCCATATGCATCGTTGTGATGGTATGAACATGTTGTGTCATGGTTTGAATATTTCTCTCATCCTTTGAAGATTGCACCAACTTTGTGGAAGTTGTCCGAAGGGAGGCAAAGCGGAGTTTGGTTTGTAGATTGTCTGAATTGATCTTCACATTCCACTCTTTAGAAGTAGATTGTAGAATTCCTATCCTTATTCCCTTTAATTTCAGCATTTTCCGGGTTAGTCTAGGTACTAGAACAATATTGTCAAATCTTTTATGTCCTAATTGCTTCACAAAATCGAACAACTACGTAAGTCCCCTTGGAATAATCCAGCAAAACACATCAACCAACTGAGTCTATTCGCAATAAAAGGAACCTTGGAGTTGAACACATGAACTTTCAAGCAATCTTAGCATGTGGGACACTTTGATCAAGAGGGAATAGAGTGACCGTTGGACAACTTTATTTTGTGTTGATGTCGTCATAAAAAACACGTCAACAGAACCTATGGTTAAAATTTTGAAAAAATGAAAATTAGGGTTTTACGCCCCTATTTTTAAGGAAACCCTTAAAAATAGGACCTTCCTGGAAATGAATGAAAATAATTCTAATAGGGTTAATTGCCTTCACGATCACACTGATCAAGTCAGAATCATCAAAAAATATGTTATACTCTGGTGGGTCTATTTCTATTTTTCAGGAACAAAGTTAGGAGCTCCGCAGCCATTAATGGCAGATTGGCCAGTACTAGGTGCTGAAAGCTAAACCTCAAAAGCTTCAACGGAGAAGCCATGGCGGAAAAGGATGAAAATGATGCCGTTCAACGAAGGAGATTCTCAAAACGGAAAAGGCCAAAATTTGGCTAAGTCTGGAAGGTGCATGTTTTGTCTACCAAGGCAAAACACAATCTACAGTGGCTAAAAGCGCCCCTCTTGAAGAAAGGCGCCCTTGGATCTCAGAGGGCAAATCAAATCATTTGGCACCTCCAACTCAGTCATCCTCTTTACTTTCATGCTAGCTAGACAACGAAACAATCAGCAAGATCGTCTGATTCAGGGATCATTGACCAACCGTCAGCAAAGTATGGAGGATCCATTGACGACAGAGATGCCAAATCAGAGAGCTTCAAGGTAAAAGCGCCCCTGCTGGCCAGAGGTGCCCCTCAGTTGCAGACATCAGATGAATCCAAGAGCTGTAGCTTTATACATGATATCTTTCGAGCTTCCTCCCGGCTACGTGATCAATCTAACAGCAAGTCTACAAGACACACCAGACGATCGCGAGACGAGATCAAGCAGAAAAAGCCAAATTTGAAAAACTGGAAAGATAAGCCAGAAAATGGCTAAGGCATGGCTAAAAGCGCCCCTCTCAAGGAAAGGCGCCCTTTCCTAAAGGTGTCCAGATTCAGCCGGAATCTTCACTACCTCCCAAGGCGACCTTCTCAGCTATGACCTATCTCGTCAGCGAGACTATCAGCAAGAACTTCCGACAAATCAATCGACTGATGAAGAAGGTCAAAGGCTGGCAGTCCACAACCAAGATAAAACTAGGCAAAAGCTAAAAGCGCCCCTGCTGACCAGGGGCGCCCTTTAGTTTGGAGGCCCAAAACTTGACAGCTGCCACTGCAAAGTCAGGCATCGTGAACAAGACTGAACCAGCTACCCGACGCATCATCAAGTAGAATCATTTGATTCATCAAACATCGGGAACGTCAGATCAAAGCAAAGAGGGTCTGAAAAGGTCAAAACGAAGAACGAGTCAGTGAAAATTGACTAAGGCATTGTCAAAAGCGCCCCTTTCAAGAAAAGGCGCCCTTCTTTCTGGAGGCCTAAACTCGGTTTTCTGAGCTAACCTCTCCCAGGCATATCTAGTCACATTGATCCTGCCTCAACAACAGAACTGTCAGATACTGCTCGAGATCAACTGAGCAACCTGAATCGAAGATCAAACAGGAGCACTTCAGCTTGCAAAATAAGCAAAAAAGATCAAACTCAAGGTTGGGCGCCTAAAGGAAAGTCAAACAGAAATGTTGACTTGAGTTAGCAAATTTGGAGCCAAAAAAGAGAAAAACACTCCACAATCAGTGGAAATCATCTTTTAGAACTCCAAATCAGGACTGAATGATGAGTTATCTTCCATACTTTGTGGATCTTAACCCTAATTGCTTTATATTCATGCTAGGCGTCCCTTTTCCTCATTATTCTTTTTGCAGGTTGAAGGATAAAACATCAAGTAGCTCCCAAGAACAAGTTTTCAAGATCTGGCAGGGGTTTTGAGCGGATCTTCAATATTTTTGAAGATAATTGGCAGTAAAAGCATTCTTCTCCCAAGATTGTTTCCAGAGACAGATTATTACAAGTGGCAGTTTATAACTTCCAATCCATCTTCTGTCTATTTCCTCTACTTCTGTCTATATTTCTTTTGCATGTCACAGGAAACGACAGATTTTCACAGATCTGACCAACTGGGTATGATCAGCACAGCTTTTTCAACAAACCCCACATGGTAGATTTTTTCAGAAAAAGTAGCCCTGCTGCCCCTATTTTTTAGGGTTTCCGGAAAAAGTCATAATATTGAAAAACGGACAAACTGGGTTTGTTTGGCTCTGAAGCGCGAACAAAACCCATGTGTTAGATTTTTTCGAGAAAAATCACTTTCTGGTGCCCTTGCTGCCTCTGCCATCGAAGGGCTCTTGCATGTCAAAGAAAAACTCGTTTTTTCGAATTTCTGACGATCTGGGTCTGTTTAGAAAATCATTCTTAACAAAACCCATGTCTCAGATTTTTTCGTAAAAACTACCCCCGGCGAGGCTATTTTTAGCAGTTCCAGAAAAGTGTCAGAACAGGGTCAAGTGCCCAATCAATATTCAAGGTTTTCAGAATGCAGTACTCTTAGGTACAATACAAGACCAAAACAGTCTTATACCATGATTACCTGAAAACGACTGATATAGACTTATGGCAGAAAAATCCAGAGGTTAGTTCTGAAGACTTGGAGGGCATGAATCAAATCACATTGCAGAACATCGAAGAATCCGGTTTGTTTCAAGCAGCATCTATTCCAATCACCTTACAAAGCATCGAGCTTGTAATTGCTTGCATTAAGCATTACAACCCGACTACAAGAGAGATCCTGTCAGTTGACGGAAGGGTGATTTGCAGCTTGAAGCCAGTAGACATAGAGACTTGTTTTGCAATCCCACCATGCCCTACCAAGAAGGTCATATCAGTGACAGAATGCGAAAAGGCATTCGAGGCTTCAAAAGACAAGTGTTCGCTTATAATGGCTGAACATTGGCTGAAAACAAAGAGAAACAGCTTGCCCAGATTAGTTGGTAGAGGAGAATTGAAAGACGAGTACGGAGTGCTAATCACCCTACTCAGCAGAGTCACTGGACAAGAGGAGGAAAATCCTTCCAGCCGTGGATGTTCTACATTATTGGCAAGATAATCAGCAGAAAAGAATGTTACGACTGGGCCTCCCTGATCAGTGACACACTCCACCAACAACTCACCGGATTTCTAGAAGAGCACCGTTTCCACATGTGTTCATACCTGGTCTACCTGATAGCCTTCCAAGGCGATTTCAGAACATTAAACACTGTGGGAACCTTAGGTGTGCAAAAGGTACAAGAATACTTTCCTCGCTTGGAGTTCACTCTAGCGGAAAGACATTTCAAAAGAATAAATGACCTTTTTACTATGCACACCGTGCACGAGCTAGACCATGAGATGCACGTGCGTATTTCACCAGCAGCTAAGGCAGCAATGGTGGACTGGGCGGATTGGTTCACACAATTCCCCACTTTCACCTACATACGCGTGTATGGCTATAATGGCCACCCCGCCATGATGCCACGTTACCCCTCAGATAGGGTAGTGTTCATGGAATTCCTGAGGCAATTGGCCGAGGTTCACTCTTACCTTCGCGTAAAGAAAAAGGCTGCAGTGAACTTTCCTCTTCAGATGGGACTCTACAGATGTAGAACTGCAGCTAATGCAAGGTTGATAAGCCAAGAAATAGTGAGATTTAATCTCAAATACCTCATCGACAGGAGGCCATCCTATGACCCCAGAGGCATCTTCGCAGCTCACCTTGAGCAAAGATCATCACATGAACCTTTCATGGAAGATTTTTGGGTCAACTGCGAAGATGAGTTCGAAGTGAGAAGAAGGAACCATAGCAGATTCAAGCTCTCACAGATTGCAGAATTCATGTCGGAAGACATCGAGGGCTTATCTGAAGACGAAGGAGAAGTTATTCTTTCTTCCTTCTTCACAGGTCTAGTGGATTCACAACCACTCGGCAAGGTAGACTGGTACGCGAAAGAGAGTACGTCTATTGAGGAAAGAACGGGTAGAGTAGTTCGACACAGTCAACTCTACCTGGACAGTAAAAGGACAAGGAAGGTAGTACTTCCCCGATCAGAGCCGCCAGCGGTTCAGTTTACACTACCTTCCACGTCTAGGAGGAAACCTAGACAGAAGAAGATGAGCTTTCCTCAAGAAGGAATGCGGATGTCAGGAAGCACATGGGGGAGAAAAGGAATTGCCAGCACAAGCCGGCAAGAGGTACAGGTGGAGACAGCCACCAATTTGCCTGAGACAGTTGAGACCGCTGCAACTACACAAGAACCAGTGATTGAAATAATCGCTGTAGAGGCTGAAACCATTGTAGAAGAAGTTGTAGCAGAAGCGGTGCCAGTGATAGAAACAGGCCACCATCTTCACCACCATCACAGAGGTCACAAAGTCCTATTGATTTGGACTCGCCACCACGAGACATTGCCACGGCACAGTCTCGTTCTTCTAGCATTCAGGGGACCTATGTTCCTCCTCCCAGCGATGCTAGCCGAGATTCTAGCTGGCTGGAAAGCTCGCTTGGGAGAAAGAGGGAGAGGCCTTCATATCAGCTTGACTTCTCTGAATTCCATCATGCCCCACAAGACATGCCGGTAAAGAAGTTGAAGAAGCAGACACATGTAGAAAAGAATGCAGAGAACGAGGTCATCATAGAGACTGCTGCCCCACCTGAAGACAAAGATATACATAATGTGAGGGTTGAGGATTTCACGCTTTCAAAGGTGAACCTTGGAAAGACCACTCGACAGGTGGAGGCAGACCTTCTTGGAATTGCCTCGGCGAGTGTCAAAGAAAGGATGACAAAAGATGGACAAGACAAAGCAGCCTTGAAGGCTGAAATCCGTCAGCTAAAGTTGTACATTTCTAGTTTGATACATGACACTCCAAACTCCTCGGCTTTGCCTCAAGGACTGTTGGATCTCCCAGCTGAAAGAAACCATCATCAGTTGATTACATACGGTAAACACTTGAGACGTCAAGTGGATGAGTTTGTTGTCAAAGGGCGGTGTGTGTTGACAGAAGCATATCAGCTGAGAGACAGAGCACATGGACTTCGATCAGAAATCCAGAAGTCAGATATAAAGGCAGCTCAAGAGAGGCCGAGAGAGGAGGCGACAGTTGCTGATTTGCAACAAGCATATGAATCAGTTACGACCACAGAAAATAAACACCATCTCTTTGAGTGGAAAGAACAGGTGGCATACAAGGTGAGAGCCTATGATGCCAACTCTGTGGAGCTGATTGACTATAGACGCTTCGTCGCCAATATTATCAACTTCGCAAGAACGTTGGTAATATCCTTCCCGGAGTTAGAATATCAGTGGGAAGGAGGAGAATATGTGGAACTTGAAACCGTGCAGACACGATTCCAGGATGTCATCCGATCTTCATTCCTTGAAGATCCCAATGGCTACAAATTAGCCAAAATTGCAGCCATGTCTGTCCAGTTAGATGAAGCAGCTGCCCAATGCATAACCTATCATCAGCAGCTTACGACGGGTGAAGAAATGCTTAGATGCCACATGGTCATCTTGAAGAGCATTAATTGCCCGGAGGCCGAAGAGGTCAATGACTGGATAGAGACTTTGTTGACCAGTGGTGAAGAGGTGTAAAGCACCAAGGGAGGACGTCCTACCCTCCAAATAGCATTAATGATGACTGAAGTCAACTTGATGCCCCTTTCCAAGTTGACTCCAGATCTCCACAGATCATGCATGTCAGATCCCACTAATCTAGGATGTCTATTTGACTCCCACGATTTGTGGATCTCAGATTTCCTCAAAAGGTGGATGTCTATTTGGAGACACATTTGTAACATAAGTTCACTTTTAGTTAGGTGTCAGTCAACTGAGGTAGACTTCCAGTTTGACTTTTGTTTAGTTTCAGTTAACTGAAGTAGATTTCCAGTTAACTGTTTGCTCACCTACATTTAGACATAGAATAATATCTTGCTGATTGGCAAGAACTGTTTGTTAACTCAAGGAGATTTTAGGGTTGCCTACTCCTTTGAGTTCCTATAAATAAGAGCCTTAGGTTCTTTATTTGTTTAACCTTTATTTGCTAGCAAAATTGCTGCGCCACTGTTGCCAGAGTTCGCTTGTTTATATCTGTTCACTCTTGGATGAGAGTTCGTTGGTTGATCGCAATTGTGCATGATTTCGTGCCTTTGCTGTCCCGACCTTTGTAATTCTTTGAAGAATCTTAAAGAATAAATCAGATGGTGCAAGCTTGATTGATCTAATTATTTGAGTTATTCAAAGTCTTGTTTTTAAATAGTGCATTGTTTCAATCTCCTCCTTGGACAGGTGTCGTCGCCTCCTTGGATATTTTGTCATCAATCATTATCGTTTGATGTTGTTTAATGATCTTTCTTGCAGCCTAGACTTTGGACAGGTGTCGTCACCTCCTCGGGAATCCTGTTAGAAAGGCCATCGTTCCTTGTTGTTTCCAGTGAGCTGCTTCCAAGCCTATACCTCGGATAGGGGTTCCTCCTCCTTGGCAAGTCTCAGATCCAGTTTACCGTAACGAGTGTTTGCTTGTATCGAGCCCTATCTTGGTATATATCCGAAGGTTCAGAGCCTCGGCCATATTCCATTGAGACGGAGGATTCAAGTGATCCAACCATACCATTTCGCTCCTATGCCCTCATGCTCTGTTTTTCTTGAGGAGGTAGGATAGTTTAGAAGCTTAGTTAGTCGTAGTTAAGATCTGCGGAAACCAGAGAAAAAGCTTAGCTACGGCGCATTGGTTTATGCACCCTTGTGTCCTGCCGCTGAGTAAAAAAGATAGGAAATCTTAGTACACCCCCTTTTTTTTTACAGTATAAAATCAGCAAAGAGAGATCTTCCTCTCTGTAATCCGAAGAGCATGTACTAACACACTTGCAATAGCTGTCCGTTTCCAATAAGCACTCCAGAGGTGCTAATTGAAACGCCAACAAAAATGATAAAAATGTATTGAAAAAATGGCCTAGTCTGAGGTCAAAAGCGCCCCTGAAGGCCAGGCACACCCTGAATTTTGAGGCCTCAGATGATGGAATTAGGGTTTGCAATCTCAAGGAGACTTTTGTCAGATTTGATCCTACTCTTCAATTTAACTGTCAGCCAATCTATCCGACATGTTAATCAATCAAAATCAGTGATCAAACGTGGGCTCCGATGATGTTTTCAAATCCAAATTTTCTATCTATGCATTTTGGTGAGATAATTGTTCTTGCAATGCTTTTGGAGTGTTTTTGGAATGGTTTTATGAAGCTCCATGCTTGCTGGTTGCACCTTCCAAGCCTAAGTCATACCCTTTGATTTTCTCATGTTGATTGGAGGATTGCCAGACTTTTTGGGGGTATTGTTTTATCCTATTTGGCAGACATGGGCGACCCCTTGTGCAAGATTGTAGATTTTTTGATGGAGGATTGAATTTCTAGGAGCTGATTGCCCCTCTCAACCAGCCATACCATTTGGGGTTTCATGTGCATTGGGTGTTGTGAAGATTTCTGCTATCTTTCAATTTTGTTCAGTCTGATTTGGTGGTGCTTGACCTGCCCTAGACCTTGCAAATCAATGCAAAGTCATTCTTTAGTGTTTGGAGTAACATCCTTGAGTGGCATGCCACTTGGGAGCTTGATGTTCGAAGTCATATCAGACATCCAACAGCCATTTCAGACCTGCAGTTTCATATCAAACCCATGAGTGTTGTTGTTCAGTTCACTTTCAGACTTCCGGGTGCAATCATTGAGGTATACTTGTTCAATTTTATCAAGGGCTCACTTATTCGTGTGTTGGGGTTCATTTTGGGGGAGTGCTACCAAGAGCTTAACATCATTTCTCATTGTAGCAGCAATTTATGTTATTCTGAAACTATTTGTAACAAGCTCTTATTAAAACACCATTTTGGTAGTACCATCGGTGATTTAGCTCATTATGTTTATTGCTACTTACCCCACTGAATAAGTGGTTCCATTGTTAACCCCACTGAAACAAGTGGCATCTCTATTTTCCGTTGAATAAGCAGATGGTCTCATTCTAGTTTCATGTAATTCCTGTTGAATAAGAGATTGATCTCTTTCTTGTTTTCTCGCTGAATAAGCGGAGGTTTCCTTTCATGTTTTGGAGGTTTCATACTCACCCCACTAAACAAGTGGTTTGCTTCAATAGCATTTCATTATAAGCCTTGCCACCGTATGCTCTCACCTTGCCCTCATCAGGATCTAGGTGATCAGAAGGTGGAAGGTATTTGATTCCAGTTGATTATAGCTTGTCACTCACCCCACTGAACAAGTGGTTTCTTTTTTGTTATTGCAATGTACACCTTGCCATTGTATGCTCTCACCTTACCCACATCGAGATCTGGGTGATCAGAAAGTAAAAGGTAGCATATTTGAGTTGCTTATCATTGTTATTTTCCTACCGCTAACATGTGCAAAATTTGAAAAAATTGGGGTAGATGTTACATATTTTGTTGATAATCTAATCTATCCACTTTCAAGTACAACATATCCCTAGCCTTGAAGTGGATTGATCCCTCTAGAAGTGTGCATACCGATTTTAGGACCCAACACAATCATTTACAAAATTAGATTCAAGATTGTATCGAAGGAAGTAGTTTTAATAAGATTTTTGAGAATTCAAATCAATATTAATGAATGGTGAGATATAATGAGATCAATAGAAAAGAGGTTTTCAGATATCAAAGCATCAAGAGCTAGTCAAACTTTCAGAGTGTTTTAGAAGATTTTCCAAAGTGCATCAAAACAACGGATTTTCCATGAAAGCTTCACCAAAATCATCTACATGGCCACCTTCCCAAAAAGTCTTTTTTAGTCTGCATTAAAATAGCTCATCACCATTTTTGAAGAGAAGAGATATCCTAAGTTTGCTATATTTATCCAGAGCTTGCACTATCTTAAGTTTTCCACTATTTTTAGTGTCCTCTATTTTTAGCTCAAAGTCATCTATTGTTAAATCATCTATCTCATCATGCGGGTGATGTGAGTATCAAGAGATAATTTTTAATAATTTCGATCGTCAATTGAACTAGCAATTGCTTGTATTAGTTTTAGTTTTAGTGGATGAGATAATGTGTAATCAAACTTGTAACTCATGCAAGCAATCAAAATTTAGAGTAGTTCATTAATTTCCCTCATTTATTTTCATGCAATGCTTTGTGAATATTAAAAATGTCTTTTTGCACCTAGTTTCCTAACGATGATTGTCAAGCTTGTTTGTTGTTGAAATTGTCGTTCACCGAGTCTTATTGTTAAATTTGCGAACCATTATCCATTATTCTATGGAATTTATAATTCCTATCTTACTTTTAAATGTCTATTGCAATGTCTTATTTTGTATGCTAAGGAATTTAAATTGCTTTGGTGACTTTGCAAGCTTTGTATTAGGGATTTGCTTGAAGTGGAAGTTTTTCACTTTGTACCTATCTCTTGAATTAATTGACCAAATTCATGTATTTGTGCTTTAAGCCTCTTCAATTTGTATTTGTGCTTTAAGCCTCTTCAATTTGTATTTGTACTTGCATTGTTCACTCTTTGCTTTTAGCTTATTAACACAAAAATGTAGTTGTAGGGTTTGCCTTTAGTCAATAACCCCAAAAATCTCTTATCTAGTCCTAATGTGTTGAATCACCTTGTGCTCTAAATTAGGAAAACAAGAAGACAGGATTTTACTTTATTTGATTCCATTGCATACTCAAAATCACCCCAAAATAACTATAAAGTTTGTGAATAACAATTACATATTATGTAAAGTAGGTTAGTTTTTGTTTCACACGAAGCTTCTCATGCTAATTCAAAGAGTAGTTCTACCGCACATCTATATTTCATTCAGTGTTGGGTCCTAAAATCGCTATTCACACTAGTATGAGCAAACTCGCAATTCTGATCAGACTCAGGAGACCTGATCCTAGCTCGCTGAGCCTGCTATTCAAGGTTCTAGCCTTGTTGGCAATACCTAGAATCCAGCCTTGTGATTTTCGTCAGATCCTTGGCAATTCTCCAACACTATGATGTGGATGACACAATCATCATAAGAAATAAGAAACGAACAATTTAGTAGCTAATATCAGATTTTCTCTTCTTTTGACATGACTGATTCACAGTTTTTTGTATTAATGCTTAAGAGTGGAGTTTTGGCAAACTAATGTTGGATTTTTCATTTCTCAAATGAATTATGCTAAATATTTGTTGGAGAAATTTGTGTGGTTGATTTCAAGTAGATTTCCACCCTTATAGAGGTGGGTATGAAGTTATCAGCCAACAGTGACTCACAAAAGGCCAATGAGTTACTATTTAAGAAGCTAATGGGAAACTTCATTTATGTTACAGCCATAAGACCTAATCCCAACAATTATGTGAATATATCCAATTTCATGAGTACAAAAAAAATGTATCATTGGCGAGCAACAAAAATGAATTTTGATACGTATAAAATACAATGGGGATTAGTATTTGGTATGGTCAAAGCAATCATTTTCAATTTGTTGGTTCAATTGATGCTGGTTGGGCAGGTTCAACGAATGCTAGGAAATCCAAAATAGGATATGTTTTTGGCCTAGGAATAGGTGTTCTTTCATATTTTGTAATGTCCCCTTTTGAGGAGTAGTTGGAGATGACCACTTAGCCTATTTTATTCCCATAGGCTAAAGTCAGGCAGTAAGGGAATAAATTAAATTAATTATTTTAAGTTGTCCAATAAAGTAACATTTTACGGATAATTTAATTTAATTTATTTATTGAATTGACTAAAGTGGAAATTATAAGAAATATTAAAAAGGGGTCACTCTATTATTTTTGAGCTCAATGAATATTTAAAAGGCAGGTATTTGAAAAGGCTTTCAGGAAAGTTCTTGGGTTTAATAAAAGAAGATTTTGGAGCTCATTTGACATATGCTTGATTATCTATTCTATTGTGAATTTTGGAGAGCTTCTTGTGGAGAAAACCCTTGGACGGAAACCTAAGGGAAATCAATTTCGGTAGTAGAAGAACTACTTAAGCTGGTTGCTGGCAAAGTCACACAGATTTTGCATTTGGATTCATTGTCTTGAGATTTTTGAAATTTGCCAAGTCTTGTTCCAAGGCAAATTTTAGAAATATATATATTGAAATCATTCACAGTGGTATCTATATTATATTTCAGAGATATCTTTATTATTCTTGCTACAAACATCACAGATTACTCAATTATTATCTGATGGGTACCCAGCTGTACCATTTTTTGTGAAGCTATGCTTTATTTATGAAGCCATCCTTCCTTTATTATACGAAACTTAAAAGGTGTCTATGATTATTTTAAGGCTTTATTAGCCACATATATTAAGCGCAGCAATAAAAAAGGAGTTGCAGCCATTTGATAGGAGCGTCGTACAATAGAAGAGGGTCAAATTAATGGCGATGTGGCATTGGAGAGTCTTGAGGAAGGGTTGAAGTAATGTTTGAAAGCTTTTGTATAGTTTGAAACAGTTTGAGGGAAGTCAAAGGAGCCGCGCAGCTATATTGGGCATGATATCACTTCGTAAGGGAGTCAAATCTTTGATGAAGTTAATATTTATTCAAAATACTGTGTCATACAAGGAGTTGGAAAGCTGCTACAGGAATGTGGAACTGTCCAAGTCAGAAAATGTTGTTTAATAATTTCTGAGTGCTAAACTGAAATTTTATTTACTGTCCATACATTTCTATGTAATACCATTTGTACCTGCAATATCAATATCTGAAAAGAAATTATTTGTGCCTCTATCAAGTAACAAAATATTTTATAATAATAATGTTATTGATCATATATGACATTGGAAAGCTATTGCTTTGAAATTTATTACAAAACTCTTTCAAAACAAGTGGAAACTCTTCTAGAACAAACTGTTGCTAAACTGTTTAACAAAATGCTTGATCAATGAAACTATGAAAATCTGCAAAAATTCAGTGTAAAATTGGTTCAGGCTATTTCATATTCTAAAAAAGAAGTAACATTCAGTCTTTTCACGACCAAAACAAAGTATAAGGTTGTTGTTCTTGTAGCCTATGAAAGCAATGTGGGTAGGGAGATTAATAGTTGATTTGAAAGTTCTTCAAATGGAGCAACAATAATTAGGGAAACCCAAGGACACGTCCCCTGCCTAAAATGACCCGTCCCTATCCCCAAAACGTCCTGGGAACAGGGGACGGCTGGAGAACGGTCCCCTGGCGTCCCCTTTTTTGCCCAAAATCCAGGAAACGTCCTTGAAACGGGGGACCAGTCAGCATGAAAAAGGGGGATGGCTAACCGTCCCGCGGATGGCCAGGGGATGCCTAGACGTCCCCCAACCATCTCAGGGATGGCTGGCCATCCCCCGCGTCTATGCATGTTTTAAAACAGAAGAAAAAACACATTTAAAAAAACAAAAAGCCCCAATTTCATGGCTTGTGGTGGGCCCCAACCTTTTATGCTACCTTTATGAGGAAAAACACTCTCATTTCACTTCATTTGTGCATTTGTTTGTGAAGGCAAGAAAGAGCATCCAAGGGTTTGTAGAGGCAGCCATTGAAGGAGGAAGAACAGTAGGTTAAAGGAGGAGAAGAGCTTGAAGCTAGCGCAGTTGGGGCTGCAAATCCATCAAATAGGTATGCATTTTATTTCCTTCTTTTTTTTTTCTTTTTTTTTTGCAAAATTTCAAGCGTATAATGTCTGATTTTTTTTCTTTTTTCGCATTTTTCAGTTTAAACTTGCATTCAAAATAAGAAAAACATGAGCAGCAGTGGGAGTGGGAATGGAAGTGAAAATGAAGTGCAAAATAGAAGAAAAAGTGGAGGGTGTTAGTAGAGAGCAACCAAACCCATATAAATGCCCTTCAACAATCATGGAACCGTATGCAAAGGGCCCTTTAAACATAAAAAACCTGTCCTTCAATATGTTACACTTGTGGACCACAAACAAAAAAATTCAGGGGGGAGTAGGGTGTGGAATTGCCATGTTTTCCATAAAGATTTTAGGGGCAGCTACACAAGGGTAAGGTCTCATTTTTTGGGTGAGGTGGGCCATGGAGTTAGAATGTGTTCTAAGCTAAAAGACCATGAAGCAATAGAGTGCGAAAGATTGCAAATGGAGGTGGATGGGGTTCAAGGTGGGTCATCTTCTTTTCCAAGTGCGCAATCAACCATGCCTATGCCTATAGCTTCATGGGTCTAGTTGGGTATTATCGAAGATTTGTGAGAAACTTTTTCAAGAATTGCTCACCCATCATCTCCCTTCAGAGAAAAGGGAAAAGGTTTGAATGGACTGCAAAATGCTAGGAAACTTTTGAATCTTTGATACATTGAAGGAGAAGTTAACCACAACTCCCATTTTGATTGTACCAAACCCTAATGGTCATTTTGTAGTAATCACAGATGCGTTTGGTGACGAATTAGGAGGAGTATTGATGCAAGAAGAGAAGGTGGTGGCATATGAATCCCAAAAATTGAAACAATATGAGCAAAATTATGCACCGCATGATCTGGAATTAGCAGCTATCGTTCATGCCCTACAGATGTGGCGACATTACTAGTTGGGAAAAACATTTGAACTCAAGTCAGATCACCAAGGGTTAAAGTACATATTTACTCAACCTAACTTAAATGCCCGACAAAGAAGGTGGATGGAGTTAATATTTGATTATGATTTTGAAATCAGTTACATCAAAGGCAAGGAAATAGTGTAGCCGATGCATTGAGCTGACAGAGGCATATAACTTCTATGACGTCAGTCAACACAAATTTTAGAACTCAAGTATTGCAGAAAATGTGTGAAGATGAATTTTACCTTCAAGTGCGGGAAGCTCTTTAGGCAAATCCACAGGACCCTAAATATGAAGGTTATCAGATTGAGGCAAATGGGCTATTAAGGTACAAGGGCAGAATGTACATACCCGATTCTCCAGAGTTAAGGAAGACAATATGGCAGGAGACTCACTCAGCACCTTATTCAGGACACCCTGGGGTAACAAAAATGTTGGCCGATGTCAAACCCATGTATTTTTGGAGAGGGATGAAAAAGGATGCAGCCAGATTCGTTGCAAGTTGTTTTGAATGTCAAAAGGTTAAGGTAGAGCATCAACACACAGCAGGGTTACTACAACCTCACAATGTACCCGAACGGAAACGACAAGACATTAGTATGGATTGCGTCAAGGGATTACCAATGACTAGGAATAGGCACAATGCGATACTAGTTGTGGTGGACAAACTCACCAAGGTAGCACATTTTATACCAGGGAATTTGACAAATGGAGCTTCAATGTTTGCTCAGAAATTTGTACAGGAAATTTTTCATTTGCATGAAGTTCCGGAAAAGATCATCTCAGACAGAGATGCTAGGATGACATCCAAATTTTGACATACCCTATTTTCTGCTCTAGGAACTCAGTTAAATATCAGCACAACTTATCACCCTGAAACCGATGGCCAAACAGAAAGGGAAATCAGATTTTGGAAGATTTATTCAGAATGTATTGTATGGATCAGCAATATAAGTGAGAGGAATATTTACCATTGGTAGAGTTCGCCGATAATAACTCCTATCAATCAGCTATCAAAATGGCACCATTTGAAGCCTTATACGGCAAAAAGTGCAGAACACCTATCAGTTGGGACAGAATGGAGAACAGGATCGTCCTCGGACCCGAAATGCTCTTAGAAATGGAAGAACGCGTTAAGTTGATCAAGCAGAGGTTAAAAGAAGCTAATGATCGACAGAAGAGTTATGCAGATGCAAAAAGAACTCCCAGGCATTTTGCAATAGGGGATAAAGTTCTCCTATGGGTAAAACCCCAGAAAAGCTCAATCAAATTCGGAAAATCCTCAAAGCTAGCTCCAAGATATGTGGGACCATTTGAAGTCCCGGAAGTTATTAACCCTGTAGCTTACAGAATTGCTCTACCAGTGGCTCTTGCCAGATTACATAATGTGTTTCATATTTCCTATCTTAACAAATATTATGCAGGATTTGATCACCAAATTGACTGGAATTCCTTCTAGGTGTGGGATCCAGGGGTGATCACAGTCAAGCCACTTAGAGTGCTCGAGGTGCATAAGATGCGCTTACGTAACCACGAGGTTATGCAACGCAAGGTCTAGTGGGGCCAGTACACTGAAGAAAATGCCACTTGGGAGGATTATGAAGAAATCCTTCAAAAATTTCCTTATCTTTTGATGAACAATTGAGAACACTATATTTATGCTTATGTTTAAATTTAGAATAAACAATCATTGAGGACGATGATTCTTAAGGGGAGGAGTATGTTACATCCCTTACATTGAGAGTATGTGATTAGTTATGTATCTCAAATGCAATGTTAGTTGCAAGTAACTGCTTTCATGTGAATATGAAATTGAGAATGAAATAGTTGTTGTATTTATTGCAACTGTAATGTTAACAATCTTTTATTATGCAAGTGATTTTCTTGTTCATGTGAAATTGAATGTGTTTATGAAATTATAATTAAATATTTATATAGTCGTTAAGAACGATCTAACCATAATACTTGTCAGCGGATGCAAGACTGTTGAGGCCACGACGGAAAAGGAAATATCATCAGGGAGAGGTTGTGGTTAACAGAGGATCAGAAATTATCATCTCGCCATGAGTCGGTGTAAGACAGTGAATAGAAGTCGTAACTTGGTCATAAGTAATTTAATATAATTATTGATTAAGCAAGTCAATTTAAAATAGATATATCAATGATCATCTTTTAAGGAGAATTGCATGGTTTTTATATATCAAATTAAAATAATAGATATAAATAAAATATTAAATAATAATATCCTCTTGGGAGTTGAGCAAATAATTCTTGTTATGTATTTTTGCAATGGCTAATTAATATTAAATAAATAATGATGGATATAAATTTAAGGCCACCGATCAATTATGAAATTATTAGAAAGGCCTTGAAATCGAAAAGTAAATAAATATTGGAGAGTCTTCGGAGTTTGAAGGTATTTTTCTTCTCGTCATCTTTCTTTCGAATCTCTGGTTGAAACGGCCAAGAAGAAGCCATGCAGCCGCGGGCTTTGCAAATCTTGGTGGGAGGTTTCTTTGGGGAACTCTTTTATCCATTGAAGGCCATTAATCTTGGGGCTCTCTTCTTTTGGCACGGCATTCTTCTCTGGTCAATACTCTCCATTCACCTTAGACTGTCTTTGAAACTCACTTTTAATCATTTCTGAGTTGCTTCCCATTTTGTTCGGCATCGTAGTAGTTCCTTTCCTTGCTGCCTGGCTATTACCAATATTCTTCTCTGGTCGACTTTCCTTTAAGGCGAATTTAAGAGGCGGCAATCTAGACTTCTCTTGTTTGGCATAAGTGGGAAAACGTGGTTGAAGCTCGAGCCTGCAGGACGTATCATTGGGAGATTTTTGAGCGGGCTTCATCAAGACTTGATCAATTTTTCAGGCACGAAAAAGTAAATTAGACTTGATAACCTTGAATCCTTAAAATGAAATTGTTCGGAGGAATAACGTATATGAGTTGAAATTGCAATGGTCTCTCAATTAAATGAAAGATAATGGAATTCGATCTTGTAGGAGCTTGAATAAAGTGTAATGTTAAAAGAATAGTCTTGTTTCAATGATTCCATTCTTCTTCTTGAAATGGAGGTTAGGCAGTCTTCCGTCTAATTATTGCCCTATTCTGAATCACTCATGTTTGAGTCGAAACTTTATCCCTTTTCTTTTCTATTTATCAATAACAGTGTTGAGACTTTTATGTTCTTCTCGTCTTAACTTCTGAAACTAATCTTTATCATGAAGATCAATTGGATTTCTCTTGTCTGAATCAGACATTCAGATATTAGATTAATTTTGTATATGGGTTCAGTTGAACCATTTAGAAATCCCTGATGAACTCATCCTATCTGAACAACTAAATTTCTTCCCTATAAAGAGATGCTGGTAAAATGGAAATTTCTTGCTCAACCGAGTCTTATTGGGATTTATATATATTTGTGAGTCATGAAAACTCTCTAAGCCGAATCAATCATTATATTGTATAAACTTAATGGGTAAAATAAAACCCTGTAACTTAAGAAAATGAAAATCATACCAAAATAACATTATTTAAATCTTGAGACAAATGTAAACATGTCGAGCAAGGGCGAGAGTGCTGACGGCATAGGAGTGTCAGCATTAATAATGAAATCCTTGGCCAAGGTACGATGCTAGATTCAGCATCTGTCAGCTATCAAGTATCGGATGTATCACTGATCAGAGTAATCTTCTAGATGGGAGGTACCCATAGTGAAGGTTCGATCAGAAAATACAGGTCCTTGACACCAGGCTCAGAGGCATGACGATAGAATGATCCCTATTGATTAACCTCATGAAGGGACGGGTTCCTTCAATCGAAGGAACACGGGAGACCAGTAGGTCTTCGATTGGGCGGTAAGGCCCCTGATGATATCTCCTTTTCCCATGATGACAGAGTCAAGTTCGATGCTTCAGCTTTTTAACTGTAAACTCTTGGAACCCTTCTCTCTCTTTAAATATCTGAAATGATTGCTTAGCATAAATTTGATTGGTTGTAAGTTATTTTGGAAGCAATGAAAAGTTAGTTAAAGTTCGTTTGTATTTCTGTTTGGAAATCAGTTAATTGTTCTTTTCAGCTGAAATTGAACTTAGAAGTTAGTTGAAGATTTGAATATTTTGGTACTTTATTTGAAATTCTTTTCATTTGAAATGCAAAAAGGAAACCTCTAGTTCGTTATGAGTAGTTGCTTCTTCAGCTGAAGGTTGTTAGTTAGTTTGCTTTCTTAACTGTAGGACAACTAGAGTATTACACAAACAAATGGTTAGAGATATAGCCACTATTGGTCCTTCTTTCATACCCCCTAGAGATCATAAGCTACGCACCACCCTCCAAGACAAAGAGTACTCCAAAGTTAATGTGCTAATGGAGGATATGAGGCAAACGTGGATGAGGACAGATTGCTTTATAGTGATGGATGGGTGGACTGATGTTAAACATCAGTCACTCATCAATATCATAGTCACATGCCTTGTTGCTTCTTATTTTCTTAGAGCCATAGATTGTTCGGGGAAACGTAAAGATGTAGACTTCCAATTTTCCATTTTGAGAGATGTCGTACAGGAGGTTGGGGCTGCTACTGTGGTGCAGGCGATCACCGATTCAGCACATGTGTGCAAATCGGCTAGTTTGATGGTGGAGGGTACTTATAGGCAAATCTTTTGGACCCCATGTTGTGTTCATGCATTGAACAATGCATTGAAAGACATAGGAAAGTTGGATTGGGTGTAGCAAGTGGTGGCAGAAGCTAGAGATATTCAAATGTTCATTTGCCATCACCACACCTCACTTGCTCTCTTCAGATCATTTTCAAAGGAGTTTCTCAAACCTATTGAGACAATGTATGCCACTTCATTTTGTTTCGCTTTCAATTTTTCAAAATTTGAAACTTCAAACATTTCAATTTGTATTCTAAATTTGATTTTCTTTTAATGAATCATTGAATCAATGAATATAGATATGCCACATACTTCATCTTGTTGGAGAGGATGCTTGAGGTGCATGAGCCTCTTTGATGATGGTCAATTCAGAGTGGACTAGATGGCCTAATTCAAGTTCTACTCAAGGAAAAGCCATCAAACAAAAGATCCTCGATGATGACTGGTGGTCCAATGTGAGGTAAGACATATTAGATTGCTGATTTTCATATTAAATTTTTTATTTTAATATTTTAATTTTATTGTCCAATGTTCCAAGTTTTGAAGTTTCTAACATGTCAATTAACTTTTCAATTAATTCTTTTGAACTTTTTGTTTGCATTTTGCATATATATTTGCTCCTTCATCTCGCCTATTGTAGATGTCATCCGATATGCTGATACAAACTCTCCTAGTCTTGGAGAGATATATGAGACATTTGACAGTATGCTTGGGAAGATCAAGCAAACAATTTTGGCAAAGGATCCCACTTTGGGTTTATATGAGCAACACATTAGGCCCATTGTGACGCAAAGGTGGAACACAATGAACACCCCGCTTCATATGGCTTCCTTTGCTCTAAATCCCAAATGGTATGCACCAAAGGATGGTAGGGTGCCTCCATGTGATGACCCAGAGGCTTTAGATGGGTTCACACAGGCCATTGATAAGATGTATTTAGTAGAGCAGGCTTCGGTACTTCGGACACAATTCCTTGACTTTGCAAATCTTCGTGGCCCAACTTTGAGTAAACCACAGGTGAGGTTGGATAGAGCTATATTAGCTCAAACAGACCCTATTGGATGGTGGACACGGCATGGGAGGGATACACCGCAATTGAAGACATTTGTTACTCGCCTTCTTGCACAGGTTGTCAGTTCCTCTGCTGCAGAGAGCAATTGGTCCACATATAGCTTTATCCACTCCCTCAAGAGGAATAGACTTACCTCTAGGCGAGCGGAGAAGCTAGTGGCCATGCATAGTGCTCTTCGGCTTCAGGATCGTCAAACTCCAGAGTATCGACAAACTCCAACTCTACGGTGTTAGATTTATGAGATCAGATATTATGCACAGAAATTAATTCAAAATTGACACAAGAACACAGCCAATACCCTGGAAAAACCCTCCAACCTGAGGGAGAAAAACCCAGCCAATCTATCTCCTATATATTGATAATAATAAGAGCAGCAATATGCTTACAACTTAGGCACAAACACAATGCCTGAAATGTTAGTTTTTAATGATCAGATAAACAGAACTGAAAGCAATCAAAAAATGCAACACATGAGACAATGAACACCACAAGATACCCTAGGAAAACCCTCCTCTTGAGGGAGAAAAACCCAGCAACAATATATCACTTATGTATTGAATCAACACAATAATGATCTCCTTACAAGAGGCCAATATGCAAGCCCAAATACATGCATCAAAGAGTGATGCAACTCAGAATTACAATGGAGCGATATGCTGATAGATCTCAGCCACTAACAATGCCAAAATTGAACTTGAGTAACTTTGATCTGCCTTGAATAAATTTGCACTTGAGATGGAATGAGAACAATAATGAATTGATGCCAAGTGAGACACAATGAAGGTGTATAAATACAAGATGGAATGGAGGGGCGTGACCCTTCAATGAACACAAGTCGGCCTTGAACAAATAATCGCGCCTCTACACAAGAGGTCGGCTCCCTTAATAAATCGTGCCACTTCATAATCGTGCCTCATAAAAATTTAATCATTATTTAATATGAATGACGTGTCTTTTGAATCTGACCAATCGCTATAAATTAAATAGCCTTAGCTACATTTAATTTATCATTCTTCTAACAAGGAGATCGGCTGGAAGGATAAGACCGACGCTATCATAAAACATCAACACTCCCTCTCAGCTAGGGAGTATACTTCCAACTGCACAAGACATATCACCTCATCGTGATGTCTACCACAATGGCTACAACCATATGTGGAAAAGAAAAGATATCACCTCATCGTAATATCAACCATCATGGCTACCTCCATTGATGGTATGTACAAGTGCGCATCACTCAATGTGATGTTGTCACCTCACCGTGACGTTCACCATGGCTCTCCTAGAGGGTGAAACACAAGTACAAGAAAAATCATCACGGACTCCCTCACTTGATGTTATCATGGAGTCACACACATGACATCCACCATGGCTCTTTCAAAGGGTGGAAACAAGGGCTTTCACCTCAAATCTCAAAGAGAAATGCATTATCAAGGGCTTGCACCTCAAATCTCTCTCAAATAGAGAAATGCATTAACAGAGGATCACTAATACTGAAACTCCTTCTCAGTTAAGGCTTGATTCTCCACCATACAAGCTTATCTCGAAAGTACACAAACTTTATCCTAGAGAGAGGCTTGGTGAGAATGTCTGTCGTCTGCTCATCAGTGTTGATATACCTCAACTGTATAGCTTTCCTCAATACCATATCTCTGATATAATGGTATTTGATCTCAACATGTTTAGTTCTGTCATGAAACACGGGATTGACAGAAAGCTTCACACAGCTCTGGTTATCACAATGAATGATAGTAGGCTCCATTGATTGTCCAAACCATAGTTACGAGACTCGTCCGGACTCGGCGAGTCCCGAGCCGAGCACACCTGGCCGGACTCGCCGGACTCGCCGCTTCTAGGAGAGTCCCGAGCCTTAGCAAGGCCGGCGACAGCAGAAGCAAAAGTCAATAAAAAAATAGAAAATTTACTTTAAAGTTTGTTTTTTTTTTTTCTTATATTATCTCCCCAACCCTAAATGCAACCTCATTTCATTCATCTGGCAAAATAGGAGGAGAAGAGAGAGTTGTGAGGAAAAATAGGAGGAGAAGAGAGGGCAACCAGCAAGCTGTTGAAGACAAATACAGGGCCACATATCATTTGGGAAGCTTCATACCAGCAAGGAGGTGCATTGAGAGCTCATTACCAGTGATTGGGAGGAGTTTGCATTGCATTCCAAGCCAAATATAAGAGGTAAGTTTGATTTTTATTGGTTTTTTTTGTGTTTTTTTAACAAATAATTCATTGTAATTTGAAAAATCATTGTTTTTTTTAGTTTGCATTTTTTTTTTACAAACCCTACTTGCAATATAAATAATTTTATAAACCCTACTTGTTATTGCAGCCACATTCATTTGCAAATCAAAACATATTATTATTTTCACAATGTCTCAAACCCCAGGCAGAAAAGACCCTGCTTGGAAACATGCTGAAATCTTTCCCGGAATGAAAAAAGGAGAAGCAAAATGTAAATACTGCAAAACAATATATCATGGAGGCATAAATAGATTAAAATACCATATTGCACGCATACCCATCCATGATGCAGCGGGCTGCCCTATAGCACCTCCTGAGGCTGTCCGTGAAATGCAAGTGCAATTAGAAACTTTTGAATTGCAAAAAGAAATGAAAAAAAGACAGAAGCATGAATTGGTGAGTTTGGGAGTTGGACATGGACTTGGTGCTGTTGGAGATGCTTCTTCCATTCCTCCATACCGTCCTAGTGCTAGTGCTTGTGCTAGTGGTACTGCTTCTGCACCAGCTATCCCTGTGCATACTCCTACTGCTGGTGGCGCTAGTACTGCTAGTGGTAGTGGTAGTGGTAGTATTATTGGCCCTAGAGTTCGTAAATCTAGGGTGGACTCATATTTTGTACCACGCACTACTCCTGGTTCCCAACCGTCGCTTGAGAGCATGGGTTGGAACAAGGACGTACATGATGCAGCAAAAAAGACAACTGCAGACTTTTGGTACTACTACACCATTCCCTTCCATGTAGCCAGGTAATTCTTTTTCGTTTAATTGTTTTAAAATTTATTATTTTAGAATCTAGATGTATCTCATTATCAAATTCAAATTTAGTGCAGTTAAAATCTTATAAAATTTCATTTTACAATACTTATGTAAGTAACTTATTAATTTATTTATGACATGTTTTAGGTCACCTTTTTGGCAAAACATGGTTGATGCCACAACCATATGTGGGCCGAGGTTCAAAGCCCCTTCTGAAGATGAATTAAAAGGCCCACTTTTGACTCAAAAAGTGGCAGATGTGAAAGCACAATTAGAGGAGCAGCATGAGCAGTGGAGGAGGATTGGTTGCACCATCATGACTAATGGTTGGACCGATAGGAGAAATAGGACGCTGCTTAATTTTCTAGTGTCCTTCGGAGGTAATTGTACTTCCCTCAATGCATTGAAATTTGAATTTGATTTAGTGATTAATAATTTAATATGGCTGATTTTTGTTTTTTAATTTATTGAATAACTGGTTTTGCTTATTCTTTCAGGTGACACCGTTTTCATTAAGTCCATTGATGCTTCTGCCCAATTCAAAAATGTCACATATCTGTGTCAGGCTATAGAGGAGGTGATAGCTAATGTGGGGGAAGAGAATGTAGTGCAAGTGGTGACAGATAATGCAGCAAACTATGTTGCTGCTGGTAGATTATTGCTAGAGAGGCACCCTACTATATTCTGGACTCCATGTGCCGCCCATTGCATTGACCTCATGATGAGGGATCTTGGCAAGCTCCCATGGATCAAAACATGTGTGGATGCAGGTAGAAACATTTGCAAATTTATATACAATCACACATGGGTGCTTAACCTTATGAGGCAATACATGGGGTTGAGGGAGTTGTCTCGTCCTGGCATCACTAAGTTTGCAACTAATTTTAACACGTTGCAATCCTTGATTCGGTCAAAGGCAGCTTTAAGGCACATGTTTGTTGGTGAGGAGTGGTCTTCCTCGTCGTTTTCTACAAGCACTGCAGGGATTGGTTTGGCTTATTGCATTTTTTATGAGCAAGGGTTTTGGACACCAGTGGAGGAGATTGTGAAGGTAAAATTTAATTCTTTATTATGTTTTAATTTTTAATCATATATTTTATTTGTTTATTTTCATTCACACTTATTTGTGAAACATGTTTACACTTTGCAGTTTATTGAGCCCTTGCTAGTTCTCCTACGAGTTGCAGACGGGGAGAAGCCCGCACTGGGCTACATATATGAGGGCATGGATAGGGCCAAAGAGGCCATTAGATCAGTCTATGGTGGAGTTGAGGATAAGTATCGTCCCATTTGGGAGATCATTGATAGGAGATGGCAAAACCAACTTCATAGGCCCATCCATGCAGCTGCATGTTTCCTAAATCCGGCCTTCCAATTCCGCTGATATCCGTGGAGATAGAGAAATTCTTAGTGGGCTCTACTCGACGATAGAGTGGATGTTGCCCGTTGTTACTACACAGATAGTGCAGGAGATAGATGCCTTCACTAAGGCACAAGGAGACTTCTTTGCACGTCAAATGACCAAAGACAGTAGGACAACATTACTACCAGGTAAAAATATATTTAAGGGCATAATTGTCATCTTTTTATATTGTATTTTATTATTAAATGTTGAACTTGAAACTTGAAATGAGATTGATTTTGTTTCTTTTTCTCATCTCAGATAGCTGATGGAGGTTGTTTGGTTCTGATACACGGAACCTGCAAAATATTGCCATTCGTCTATTGAGCCAGCCATGCAGTTCATCTGGTTGTGAGCGCAATTGGAGTATGTTTGAGCACATACACTCCAAGAAGCGCAATAGATTGACAGTGGAGAGGATGAATGACTTGGTCTATGTTCATTACAACCTTCAGCTCAGATACAGGAAGCTTTTTGACCACGACAACACTCCGATCAATCTAGATGAGGTTGATCCACAGTCTGAGTGGACCACTGAGGCTACAGATGCAATCTTTAGTGACGAAGACCTTGATTGGGTGGACCAGGCAGAGAGAGAGGCTAAGGTTGTAGCCATGGCTGAGGAGGAGGCTAGAGCACGAGGAGACATAGCTATTGTTGGTGAGAGTGGCATGGAGACTTAGACAGAGGCAGAGACTATGGCTGCAGCTGCAATATCATCCAGGAGCCTTAGACGCCTTCATAGGAAGGATGTTGGCTCCACTATGCCATAGAGTCATAGAGTCATAGCTATTGTTTTGATATTTCATATTTGTATGGAACATTTGATGTTATAGATTTCATATTCCATGACTTTTGTACACATTTGACTAGTTTTATAATTTATATATCTAAGTATGCTATTTCCTTCAGCAACGCAACTACAATTTGTGTACTTTATACTTATGTGATCGTTGTATACTTGTGTATGTGATCAAATTTGCTTTTATTTGTGTTGTATTCAATAAAGGGTGCTTGAAACAAGTTTTAAATCCTTAAAAATCTCTAAATTTTTAGGTTTTTTTCAACTTTTTAACATTTTGCCGAGTTTGCGCCGAGTCCGAGTCCCAAGTCGAGTCACCCTAGCCGAGTCTGAGCCGAGTCTGAGTCTCGTTACTATGGTCCAAACAATCCTGCCCAATCAGAAACAATAAAACCATGCAGCTTCAAATCCACACCTGCAGAATATCTCAACCCATATCCAACTGTGCCATGCAAGTATCTCAGGATATGTTTTGCTGCAACAAGATGTATTTGCCTTGATTCACACATGAACTGACTAAGTGCACTCAATGCATAGTAGATATCCGGTCTAGTGTTGACTAGATACATCAATGAGCCAATCAATTGCATGTACATCGTGGGATCCACCAGTTCTGAACTAGCTGCAGCCTCCTTCAACTTATGTAGGTTGGTCTCCATAGGTGTAGACATAGGTTTGCAATTAATCATACCAAACCTTTTCAGAATGTCAATGGTATACTTTCCTTGACTTAGAATCATCTCATCTGACTTTTGCCAAACTTCTAAGCCAAGAAAGTAATGCATGAGACCAAGATTCTTCATTTCAAACTCAAAAGCTAACTCCCTCTTACATTTGAGAATTAGGTGTTCTTCTCCAATGATAATCAAATCATCAACATACAGAACCAAAATCAATGCTTCAGCATTTATTACCTTGAATTAAAGGTTAGAATCTGCATCGTTCTTTAAGAAACCCAAACTCAATAGGTAATGATCAATCCTTTTGTACCAAGCACGACAAGCCTGCTTAAGACCATACAAGGCCTTCTTCAGCCTGCAAACATGAGGCTCCTTCCCATGTACCTCAAATCCATCAGGTTGCTCAATGTAAACCTCTTCTTCTATTACACCATTCAGAAAGGTTGCCTTTACATCCGTTTGGTGAATCTTCCATCCTCTAGATGCAGCAATAGCAATAATGGTCCTGACAGAAGTATACCGAGCCACTGGAGCAAAGGTTTCTTCATAGTCAACTCCCTCTTTTTGTGAGAACCCTCTAGCCACGAATTTGGCCTTGTACTTCTCAATGCTCCCATCAGCGGCATGCTTGATCTTGAAGAGCCATTTAGAAGACACCACAGATTTGCCTTCGGGTCTAGGAACGATGTCCCAAACATCATTCTTAAGTATGTATTGATACTCTTCAGTCATAGCATCTTTCCAAACTTGTTGACTAGAAGCTTCTTCAACACTGGAAGACTCTGACTCAATAATCTGACTCATCAAGGCTACATAACTGGAGAACTTATTAGGTCTCTTACTTTCTCTAAAGGTTCCTCTTGGGGCTGCAAAACTTTCTACCTCCTGCATTATTTTCCTTGCCCAAAGAGGTTTTTTCCTTCCAACCACAATATCTGTAGGCCCATGACTAGGTTCCAAGTGTTAGTGTTTCTTAGATCAGATTGAACAATACAAGTAATTAAATAATTGCAACACATAAGACAATGAACACACAAAGATACCCTGGGAAAACCCTCCTCTTGAAGGAGAAAAACCCAGCAAATGATTCTCTTATATAAGGTAACACAAGAGCAGAAATCTGCTTACAACACAGGCCCAACAATGGCCAATAGAGAGTCACAATGAATTTGCACTTTTCCTTAAAGCACAAGATACAAATGAATCTGCTCTTCCTTGAAATCAGACTGCTATAACAAATGCGAATTCTGCTCTTCAATGATATATGCGAACTTCTACTCTTAATGGTAAATGCGAACTTGCTTGATAAAATGGAATTGCCTTTTACAATGATAATGACCTTGTACTTATACATCATAGGCGCCTCTTCATTTAGGTCGGCCTTTCTTGAAAATATAATAAACAAAAAATATAACTTTAGGTCGGCTCAAATTAAGACAAGGATAGGCGAACCATAAAGGGTCAGCCCTTTAGCAAATATATTGTTTGATATAAATTAAATAGCCGAGAGGCTATCCATTTAATTTATCTTTCCTTGGGAAGTGCAAACCGAAGCTGTCATAATCATCAACACCAAGGACTCGACTGGATCATCATCTCCTTTAGGTTTTGGAGCCTCCTTCTAATTCTCAGGAACATGGTCAACTTCCATATCCTTAGGAGGCTCTTCATCATCGATCTCCATATGAGTGCCCTTGGATGTTCTGAATGCAACATCCTCCTCAAATGTGACATCTCTACTGATCTCAATAGTCTTCTAACCCGGAATGTAGATTTTTTGGGCTTTTGATGTCTCACTATAGCCTACCAAAATTCCCTTCTTGCCAGAAGGTTCCAATTTTGTCCTCTTTTCCTTTGGTATATGAACATACACTGGACACCCAAAGATCCTCAAATGACTTACTTCAGGCTTCACCCCAGAGAATGCTTCTTCAAGAGTTATATTCTCCAAGATTTTGTGAGGACTCCTATTCTGGACATAGACAGCAGTCCTGGATGCTTCAGCCCAAAGAGAGATTTGCAGGTCTTGGTCATGAATCATGGCTTTGACAGCTTCCACAATAGATCTGTTCTTTCTCTCCGCAACACCGTTCTGTTGAGGATTATAAGGAACGCTGAACTCCCTCTTAATCCCTGCTTCAATGCAAAAGTTACAGAAGATGACAAAAGTGTACTCTCCTCCATTATCAGATCTCAAGACCTTGATCCTTTTTCCGAACAAATTCTCCACCTGAGCTTTGAACTCTTTGAACCTCTCTAAGATCTCCTCAGATTCTTTAGATTTCAAGAAATAAATCGAAGTCTTTCTAGAGTAGTCATCCATAAAAATAATGTAATACAAGAACACACTCGAAGACGCAACAGACATAGGACCACATAAATCAGAATGAATAAGATCTAAAACACATTTGGATCTCCTTTCACTACTATGGAATGGACCTTTTGTATTCTTACCCAAAGCGCAGCCTTTGCAGGTTCCTTCATGCTTTTGGTTGAATTTAGGAAGGCCGGTCACCATCTTCTCCATAACAAGTAGAGCTTGAAAGTGAAGGTGAGCCAATCTTCGATGCCAAAGATCACACAAACTTGAGGAGTCATGCACTAGAGCCTGAATGGGACGATTGCATAGCCTGTAGAGACACCCATGTCTAACTCCAACCATCCGAGCAATCTTGATGTTGGAGTTCTTCGCCCATATGAGAACTTTGCCTTCTGAAAAGGCAACTTGATAACCCTTGTCTTCCAAGGCTGAGATGGAAACAAGGTTTCTCTTGATGCCTGGAACAAATAGCACATCATCCAACTGCAAGGAATCGCCGAAATCCAAGTGAAGAGATGAGGTCCCAACTCCTTTAACAGAATAACTAGCATCATCTCCAATAATGACTTGTTCGCTAGAATCTTTCTCCACCAAATCAGATAGATGCTCCCTAAATCCGGTGATGTGGCAAGAGGCACCACTATCAATCAGCCAAGTGTTGGTGTTGGTAGATACATTGTTTGACAAGGCTAAATAGAATAGGTATTCACTTGTATCCTTCTGCATGGAGGCTTCATCGACATTTGCAATGGCGGCCTGTTGCCTAGGCCTAGTGGGACATTCCTTTGCAAAGTGACCATACTTGTCACATCGAAAACATTGGACCTTGGAGAGGTCCCTCTTCCTCTTAAATGCGGGGCCACCATCAGCTCCTTTATCTCTATTTCTCTTGAAATAGCCTTTCTTCCCATCTTTCCCTTTCTTCTTCGAGGATTGAGTGGCAAGAACATGAATGTCTTCATTAACAGAGCTTTGCCCAATACCTCTTGCAGCCAACCTAGACTCTTCTTGAATACAGTTTGCCCTCTACCGATCAAACTTGGGAAGTTTTGATCTTGCACTGATTCCCTAAATATAGGACTCCCAAGATGAAGGAAGACCATTAAGAGCCAGCATGGTCAAATCCTTGCTATCGACAACATGCCCAATAGACGAGAGTTGATCTCTCATTTCGGTTATTCTCATGAAGTAGGCAATGACAGATTTTCCCTTCGCCATCTTCAAGTGATGAAGTTGTTGCTTCAATGCAAGAGCCCGGCTAGTGTTGTTGATCTCGTACATTTCTCCAGGGTTTTGAACATCTTTCTCGCAGTCCTTAACTTGGAGACAATAGGAACAACATGATCCTTCACGAAATCAACTAGCGTCTTCTTTGCCCTAATATCTTTCTTCTTCCATAGGGCCTTCTCTTCCTCATCCGTAGGCTCGAAGGCGGAGCTCTCCACAAACTCTGCCAATTCGCTTTCCTCCAAGGTGAGCATGATCCTGAATCTCCATGAAGTGAAATTTGACACTCCCTCAAGCCTATCCTCAATCTTAAGACCATTCACCATCTTGATGGAGAGATAGAGGTGAATAAAGATGAGAGATAAAATAAGGGTATCGCTGTATTAAACACAAATCTGATCATGATCTTCTTCAAACCCGCTCTGATACAATGTTAGATTTATGAGATCAAATATTATGCATAGAAATTAATTCAAAATTGACACAAGAACACAGCCAATACCCTGAGAAAACCCTCCAACCTAAGGGAGAAAAACCCAACCTATATATCTCCTATATATTGATAATAATAAGAGCAGCAATCTGCTTACAACTTAGGCACAAACACAATGCCTGAAAGATACAATGAACAGCACCTCTCCTAGATGCAAAGATACGAATAAGATGATTCTCCTTGAATCGATTTGCTGATACAAAATTCGATCTGCTCCTTAGATCGCACTTCTCCTATAATGCTATGAATAAACTTGATGATAATGAATGAGGAAACACCTTGTATTTATACATTGATCAAGGTGAGAGAGGTCGGCCTAGCCAAGAAGGGCGACTTATCAAAAATTGCGCCACTTCAAGGAAGGTCGGCCTAGCCAAGAAGGGCGACTTATCAAAAATCACGCCACTTCAAGGAAGGTCGGCTCTTAACAAAAATAAATAATAATTATTTAACACTTTAATATTTTATTTGTCTCATCATTAAATGAAGCACCTCTTCAAGGAAATCACTATATATAAATTTAAATAGCTAAAGCTACATTTAAATTTATCTCTTAATCAAATCGCACCTGGAAGTATTCTTCACGTGGTTTTATATAAACATCAACATATGGTGGGATATTGATCCCGAAGATGTGGCCCAGGTTGATGAAGAGTAGACAGCAGAGGGTTTAGTTGGGATTTTGTTGGTTGAGGTTGAGGTAGACCATCGCAGTGGCAATGATTCAAAGGATGACTCTGATTTTGATGCGGTTATGGGCAATGCAGATTAGGGGCAGCATTGCTACTGCTCTTTGTTTTTTGTATTTTTATTTTCATATCATGATTCATAAACTTTAAAACTATATGGCAGCAATGTAGCCTTTAGGCATTTTGATATAAGTTTATAAATTATAACTTGGAGGTTGTTTCATGATTCATGTATGTTAATTTTGAATTTTGAATGCGTATTGAGTATTGACAAATAATGTTGAACACAAATGTTATATGTTAACGTCCTATAATGAATATTATGCATGCCTTATCCATGTTTTCCTATGAATATTTAAAATCTCCCTATATTTTATATAGCCGTCCCCCCGCCGTCCCCAATTTTGCCCTCAAAATCTAGAAACTTGGGGACTCATCCCGCCGTCCCCGTCCTGGAAACTTGGGGTAACACTGACAATAATTCATTATGCCAGTCAAGATTGTATTTAAAATGACCAAGAATCCAATCTTTGATGCATGCACCAAGGAACATCTTCATTATATTGTCAATAAAAGAGATTTTTTTTAGATTGAACAGCTGAATAGAAGACACTTGATATCTTCACAAAACCACTTGGACCAAACAACTTTGTGAAATTTACAAATAAGCTATATGTTGTACCATGTATGGCCATTAAAGGAGGCTATTAAAATATATGCAAAAGTCGTAATAGTTAGAGGTTAGTTTTTAGTTATGAGTTAGCTAACAACTAGGAGGAAGTTGATAGTTTCAAAGTCAATAGATGCAATGTCTCCTTTTATTTGACTTTAAAGAATAATTAAATGATTAAAAATTAAGTTGTTAAAAAATTAATAAATTAAAAGACGACTAATCTTAATTATTCAAAAAGGGCATAAAAATAATTAATTAATTAAAGTTTAAATAGTCCTAAGCTTTTTGGGATTATTTATACTTAATTAATTAAATATTGAACCTTGGTTATTTTAATAAAGTGACTTTATCTTATGTCAATGGAATATTTATTAAGTGGGTCACTTTATGAGCGGGAATATAAAATAAGTATAGTCACTTTACAAGCAAAAAGAAATTAATATTTAAAAGGTGTTTTTTAAAATTGATACTCCGAAAAGTTCCAGGAGGATTTTAAAAGGAGATTTTAGAGCTCATTTGCACATTCTTGACTTGTTATTTTCTTGGAGAGCTTTGAGAGCTTCTGCTTTCAGTTAAGCAAACCCTAGGATGAAAACGTTTGGGCTTCTTGGTTGATTGGACAAAAACCCATTTCAGCCAACCTTGGTGGATTCATCCAGAATTCACAAGTGTGCGGATTTGAAGGAGACTGTACGAGAAATTGCTTGATAAGAATTATCATTCCCGAAGACATAGATTTAAAATTTTGTCAAGTGTGAGGTAGAAATTTATTAAACTTGCAGGCGAACAATAAAATTATTATTGTGGTGTGTGCATTGGTGAAAAATCAGAAAATATAGTGCAGTGTGTGCAAGGGCAGAAAGCGAATGAGATAGAAATAACAAATATTGTGGTACTAGCTGAGCATTACCCAACTGTATCTTTTTATGCTTTTGGAGGGGGCCGAACCATATTTTATGCACCCCATGTAAGGAGTGATCTGTCCAAGAAGGCCTTAAGCCTTGTAGAAGAGTCAACACAACTTAGTAAAGGCTGCCTGTCAATGCCGCAGCCTCCTAGAAAGTGGTTTGCAGCTTTTAAAAGACTGTTGTATCAAGAAAACAAGGAGTTGTACCTTCAGTATGAAGCCATACAGCTAATTTGGGAAGTTAGCATTGCTGATTGGGCATTGGTGACACATCAGCATTTGAGGTCAGCTATATTTCAATAAATATTGATCAATATTTAAAGTTGTTGCTGCTGTATGTGTCTCCTGTGCAATATCATTCTAAACAACAATACAAATTATTATATAAAATTCATTTGTGACCATATTTAGGCAATAACTTGTTGAAAAAGTTATTAACTATATGTGATGGTTGGAAAGTGGATGTTGTGAAGTTTACTTGAGATATCTCTTTAAATAAGTTGAAAATAAAACCCAAAACAATTGAAACATAACTGTTCAACGAAATGCCTATGTATCAAACACTCTGAAAATTTGCAAAATTTGGTATAGAAAATTGGTCTAGGTTATTTCGGTGGTATCAAAGCATCCATGATTATTTATGTCAATTGCAAAAATTTAGAAATACTTTGGTACAGGATATTTCAATAGAAGAGCACTTTAAATGTAGTTTACACTTGAAATTTATTGTGAGAAGCTTTGCTCCCTCTTCTATTGTACCTTCCTCTATTTAACCCATAAAATGGAAAGTCCATTCTAACAAAACAAAAATGTAATGTAAATTTGTAGAAAACTAACCTATCACCAGAATTTGCTCTCATGTGTGCTTCAATAACCCAATTGTATGTCTCTGTGTCAGGCTTCATAAAATCTACAAAAAGGATCAAAATCTCAATAAAAGACTACAACCACTTTACTAGATATATGGAATAATAATAAACGTCAAATTCAAATATCTTTGAATAATAATCTTATAAGCATAGGGAAAATTAATGAGGAACAGCACATCCACTCACTTAACAAACACCCTCAAAATTAAGGAATATCATTTTGAACTTAATGCATATGTGATTACAATCATGTATGGTTATCCAAAAGGCAGGTAAAATCTCCAAACTATTTTTTGAAACACTAATCAAGGAGTTGTCTAACTCTATAGTACACAAAGCTGTAAGAATTTAACATCTAGAAGATATTTAATATGTTAAAGGAATTAAAGAGAATCAAATACAACCTACAACTTTGCTTGTTAGACACACATCTGAAATTAAGTGTGTAGGAATAGCACAACAACCAGCTTTGAGTGTTCAATGATCAATCTTTGTCATGTCCCCGAAATAGCAACACAAAAACAAAAACCCAAACATTTAAATGCAAATAAGTAAATAAAAATAAATATCAAAATACATGTTAAAAATATAGAAAGAAATACCAACAATAATAATAATTATAATTATCACATAAGAGTTAATATAATATTATAAATATATATATAAAAAATAAATATATTAACCACGAATTCAATTTATATATATAAATATATGAAAACATATAATATATTAATATATGAACATATAGGGACAAGGCAGCAATTAATTATCACAACGCTGTGATTCCCTACATTAAGAGCAAGATTATATATAATGAGCAAAAGGTAGTGAATCATTAAAAGGTGGCAGCGATAAGTTTAAGACACCAGCAATTCATGTTTTAAGGGTAGCAATAAACTTTAATTAAAGGCAGACCTTTTTAACAAAAAGCTATCTCCTTTCAAAAAGACACGTCTCTCTAGAGACATGAGGATATAAAAGGAAGGGGAACATAAATGAATAGGGAGGGTATCGGAGAAATGTGGAGAAACATATCGATGGCTGAGATAAATAGAAAAGGAACAAGTCTTATATATGAAATCAGATCAAGGATAGAGAAGAGGAATATTCAGACCAACAGATTATAATGAAATAATATGATTCGGGACAGGCAGCAGATGAAAAAAATAAGGGAATAAATCATTATATCTACTGAAAGTAAATACTGTTGCTGCAAGACATTATGGGAGGTAAGTGTAGAATCTAAAGAAGAATATATATTTAGATATAGATATGAATACTAATAAATATAAGTAAAAAAAACAATTATATAAAGATATATAAATATCAATATCAATTAATGAAAAGAAATGATAATCATATATAGATATATGTATTCATACCAAGAAACTATTGTAAATTGAAATCAGTTGGAAATAATAATATATATAGAATATATAAATATATTATAAAATCATATATATATATATATATATATAAGGGTAAGTAGATATGTGAATCACTTGTGAATATACAATAATGATACTTGCAACAATTATTAAGCCTTATAAGTAATGATGACTCTTTAATATAAACATAAGTAGATTATGTATATTTATGAATTGTCCTCATTGTATGATCAATTCAGTATAAGGTTGAAGGAGGCGAGTAAGGAAACATGGAGAGATATAGCAACTCAGGTGATGTACTCACTTAGCAATTATATTTAGCATATTTTGAATATAAGAAACTAATACTGCTCATCTGATTATTGGTGCAATGTTTTCCTTTGATGTTATCAATATTATAATAGTTTTATCATAACCATGAATGAAACTAAAGATATGATATAGCTGCATTTAGTTTCCATCATTGTTAATATTGCATTGGATAGTATCATTGATCATAGACAAACTAAATATGATGAGAATTGGCATTGTTGTAGTAATATAGATCCATGTACTTTTTTTGCATTATGTTACATTTTCATGCATCCATATAATACTCTCAAACATGATACATGCATATAAATAATTCAATAGTAAATGCACAAGTGACTGTCCAAAGATTGTTTGCTCCGTAATTGTTACCCTATTAGGCGATGAAGCATAGTCCAAGTGGTTAGCCTAAAAACTCCACTCTCATGTCCCTTAGGCCCGAGAAATGGGTTTGGACATAGAGAGGTGGGGGTCCCACCGTAGGAAACTACACTATTATAGGGGTGGTAGGTCGTAGGCCCTTGGTCCTTAGGGCTTCACCTTTTCCCTAATAGGGCAAGTGTTTTCTGAGGTACTTCCATGTATGGAGAATGCAGGTACTAAGCCGTTAGGAAAGGAGGATTGTGGTGAACAACCTCCCATGCCTAACAAGAAGGCTTCAAGGCGGATCCACCCAGGGCACTCCTCATGTCTTCATAATTGCATTTATGACTATGTTTATATTTGGATATCTAGATATTAATGCTAACAAACATATGTATATGTGGAAATGTGGTTCATATGGTGAATGCAGGTTTCAATCCAAGATCACTTCATTAAAGGAAACATTTATTTGAAAAGATGAAACCCTAAACCTAATCAACAAGCAAATTCTAGGTCAAACTAGGTAAGGGGCATTACAATCTTCAACTCTATCCATGCAATAGCAAGCAAGAAAATAAGTTCAACAATGGAGGAACTTTTTTTTGTTTTTCATTCACAATATGATAAATGAGTTTGTTTTTGCCCATTATGTGTTTTATCACTCATAAATTAGGGTTGGGGGGCAAATTAGGTTTTTTATGTTAAAAAAAGAAAAAAATTATATTATTATTTTATTTTATTTTTGAAAATTTGCTGCTTGGGCACGCGAGCGACTCAAATTCTCCTATGGTCCACTCGAGTTTGGCAGGGCCGAACCCATAATCTGTGGGCCAGACCCTGTTTGAACCCTGGTCGGACCAAGTGGGACTAAGGGCCTCCCTACTACGAACTGGTAACATAGTTTTAAAGTTTAAGCCCATGTAATTGAATATTTATACTTTTAGTTTGTTGTGTTGTTGCCTTGTAAATACAATGCTACAATGGTTTGAAAAGACTCATTTCTATATTTGAGTGCATGCCACTTTGTAGTCAAATTGAAATCGATATTTTCTTTCATAGTGTATTCCTACTCTTTACATGGGACCTTAACATATACTCCATGATTTGATTTACTACCTCTTTTCTTCTCTAATTGTGCATAATAAACTACTAATGTTGAAATGAAGTTTGATTGTGTAAAGATATCTTTACATAGATTTTCTATGAACAAAGGGTCTTCCCTATCTAAAGATTAGTTTTGGTGTGCACTTGTTAAAATATAAGTACCATTGTTATTGTCTTCTAGGGAACTTTCCTTTTGGGAAAAAGCTAAAAGTATGATAACATTTTGTTATTTGTATTTACTTTGAACTCATTTTTGCAAGGTAATATTTATAAGTTCTCACTGTCCATAATAGTGCTGCTAAGATTTGCCATATATAGGATATCTTTGCTTGAGATCATCTATTTTCTTGCTTTCTTAAGTTATCTCTTTGTCATCTTAGTAACATTTTATGTATATTGTGTGTTTGATAATGTTTACAAATGTTGAGTGGTATCATTGGGTCTGGTACTGCAAGGATGGAAGTTTCGGTCAGCGGTTTTTTAAGGATGTCAAATATTTTTGGCCTCTTTCATAGAAATGTATTTGTTTTCCTTTGTCACTCTTGCATATTAAGGCTATCTTTAAGACCTCATGGGTAAACTTTCTCAAAAATCTTGTGTGTCTTAAAAAACTTGCCATTTTTTGTTTTTACTTCAGTTGTAAATTATTTTAATTTTTTTGCAATCCATATGTTCATGGCATTTCTGATACAAGCAAACAACTTCTATTCCAGTTTCAACCGTAGTGTCTATGTCATATACAGTGGAGACTTCAACAACCAGCTGCAACAGATTTTTTTTTGCAGCAATTCCTAAGATTGTCCAATCAGATACTCAAGGTAGATGTCAACCTTTTTTGGTGATGATACTTTATGCTTACAGTTTTCAATATTAAAGTCAAGACTAGCCTTATGGATATGACTTGAATAAAGTCAAAGTTTTAGTGGCACGTGCATTGAATGCGATTAATGCAATGGATGGTGTATTAAATTAAGAATATATATAATTATAAATAGTTGGGAAGCTCGTATCCACTTAGATTGTGAATATACAAAATTTTCTAAGTTTGCAAGGAGAAGTGATATCATTGTCACAACAATCTATAACAATGATAGTATATGTCCTATTTTACCTTGATTAGGCATTTATTTTGAATTTTTATAATCCCTTGTTTGGTTGCCTTGTCGCCAAAGGGCTCCATTGAACTTTGTCCATGATATAGACCCAATTTTTAGTTATAAGGCACATAGAATGCCTTTTTTGTTTCTCAAATCATCTTACTATAGTTTGAGATAGAAATTAATTTCAGATGTGTGTCTAACAAGCAAAGTTGTAGGTTGTAGTTGATTCTCTTTAATTCCTTTAACATATTAAATATCTTCTAGATGTTAAATTCTTACATCTAGAATATCTAACATCTAGATTCTCTTTAATTCCTTTAACGTATTAAATATCTTCTAGATGTTAAATTCTTACAGGCCATTTGTGCAAGATCCTTGGACTAGGAATCAAATTTTGTCCACGTGAAGATGGTAAAGGCATTACATAATCTTAAGTTCTCATCATCTTAGTCTATCAATCGACTACAATAGGAGTTGAAATCCTCAACATCTCTATGTATATATAGTTAAGTAGTATTAATTGTCTATCAATACAAATCTGCTCAAGTGAACGAGTGTGATATGTATGTATGTAAGTGTACATACAGACATATATATATATGATCCACACATAGATCTATATGCATCGATATATATAGTACAGATTTCATGTATATGTATGTGTATATAAATATATGTATATGTACATATACACATAGATATGATATACACATACATATACTATATATGTATATATGTATATGTATATGTATGTGTGTTTAGATATACATATAGATATATTGTAAGTATCAATTCAATATGTTTGTGTTTGTTTTCAATATGAGCATGTGCCTTGAGTACATATAATGTCCCCTCTAAAAATATCTCATGTGTAAAAAACTCGCTAGCATCATCTCTCAATTAACCATTTAGTTCATGTGACCAACCTGAAGAATAGTTAAAATCATCCTAACAAGAGAAACATGAGAGTGTGTGTGTGTGTGTGTGTGTATTAGCAACCATCAATTCAATATATTCATGTATGTTTTCAATATGAGCATGTGCCTTGAGTACATATAATGTCCCCTTTAAAACTCTCTCATGTGTGAAAAACTTAATAGCATCACGTCTCGATGAACCAATATAGTTCATGTGACCAACCTTAAGAATAGTTAAAATCATCCTAACAAAAGAAATATGACAGTGTCTGTGTGTGTGTGTATTAGCAACCATCAATTCAATATGTCCGTGTGTGTTTTCAATAAGAGCATGTGTCTTGAGTACATAGAATGTCCCCTATAAAACTCTCTCATGTGTGAAAAAATCAATAGCATCACCTCTCGATGAACCAATAAAGTTTATGTGACCAATATTTAGAGTAGTTAAAATCATCCTAACAAGAGAAACATGAGTACAACATTCTCAAAATGAAATTATCAAGGTCTAATCCAATTGAGCTCAAATGTCCTAAATATTAAAAAAGCATAGAAACTACTACAGTTAAGGATAGTCAAATTGCTCTATTTCGTGACAACAAAACAAAACAAATTACAAGACACATGAAAGTATTTCTTGTACAGAATTATCATCAACTCCTTGCAGTTATTACACTAGAGAAATTGCATGTACATGATTCCAAGAAGCTAATGCATTGAAATCTATTAGTAAATGCTAAATTTCTTGAAAGTGTAAAATTTGTACCCAAATCATCATAACAAAACAAATGTACTTGATTCTAGATTATTTATATGCCCGCTACTACAATAGGTGAATGATATCAATTAATACATTTAAATCCTGATAGCCCATGCTAATACAGATATTAAACAAATCCTTCTCAGTTATATGTCCAAATAAAAAATATTGATAGTTGCAAAATGAAATGATCTGTACCTTCACCACACTCCATTTTCTCAAACGTATTTGCAGCTATTTCTGGGAATCCTGATGTTGCCTGAAAAAATTGCACAACCAATGAGACCTTTAACTGAAAACATGTGTTCCTTTAAGAATAATTCTATAATGGCAGACATGTTATACAAAGAGATCGTTGACAAAAAAGATAATTGACAACCATCATACAATAAAACACATTTTGCAATAGGTAAATAATTGCTTTGCCAAATTTAAAAAGTGCATGTACATTTATAATCATTCTTGAAAAAATAAAATACCAAAGCTACTTCACATAGCCTTGGGAATAACTGAAGTGTGCAAACTGTGCAATCCACCTTTGAATGGTACAAACAGGCCCTTTTAATCAAATACTGCAGTACGAAACTACAGAAAGAAACCATTAACAAAATCAGCCCTGTAAGCGTTGTCACTCCAAAACAAAAATAAATCTCTTCATCCAACTGTTTAATTAGAAACCAGGTCTAGTGGATAAAAAATAATGAAGATCAAATTAACCAACAGCAGGAAGGATCTTGAGAAGGTAACTGATGGGAAGAGTTGTGGGTCTCAATCAGATCAGAGAGTGGATTCAAAATAATAAAGACATTAATAAATTTTTGGACTTGGTCAAATGGATTAGATTAGTTAAGGACAAGACCTAAAATACCAGGAGAGGAAGGAAATCAAAACAAGATTTGCAAGCTTTATTAAGGCCTTACAGTATAACATAAAGATATTGTCTTCCTTTTAAAAGTACATATCTCAAAATCAAAACATGGATCAAACTGACAAAATCTTCCAAAGGATTATTTCATATATTGAAGTTCAAAACTATAAAACTTCAAACAACATATCGGTGACTGAAATTTTGTTATGCAAGGCAGTTTTGAAACATTTAATGTCTGATACTCACAACTGTTTTCAAAATGAGACTATAAAAATTTTCATACCTTGCAAACAATAAGAATATTGTTCGCAAATGTTTTCGAAAAAATAGCTTTGGGTTGTATAAATCCTACCTAGGTAAGTCCATCGCATCTGAACAACAAATGATATGGATAAATCCATATGGTCAGGAAATATATGATTCCTTAAGGCCATCATATTGAAAGAGAAAAGAAAATGAAAAGAAAAAATCTTGATATTTGGAATTCCAAAGGGTTTCCTTGAAACATGTGAAAGACAACTTCTATGAGCTTTTGTGCACCTAGTGTTTCCCATTTATTTCAATTGTTTGAATGCCTTAATGGCACATACAACATCAAATTGAAATCACCAAACCCTAGACTTTGTCTTCACATTCAAGATTATTTTCACTAATAAATCATTTATTCCTCATTCCTTCAATTCAGAGTTTTTTTAGACCTGTAGCTCAGTTATTACAAATGCAGGATTACTCTTGGAAAAACTTGTTTTCCCTTCCTCAATGGCCGATAAGAATTTAAAATCACAAATTTATGATGGTTAAATATTACCATTATCATTGCTTGGCTTCCAACTAATTACAAGTCAGCTTTTACACCTGAACATGGCAAGGCAACTGGTGATATAGTCACCATGTTACGACAGGTGTATTGAAAACAAAATTTCGCAAGAATTTGAGGATCAGACTTTCTAAGAAGATTGCAATTTGGCTTTCTTGAAGAGATGATAGATAGAGGGGTTCTTATTTATCTTGTTGCAATTGATCATGTCCTTCAGTTCAGCAAAAATATACAAGTTTTTGGAAAAGCAGGCTTGGATCTTCATAGGTTTGTGATAAAGGAGAGAAGGGCTGTAATTAAAGATTATCCTCAGATTTGCTCTCAATACACCTTTGAACTGGCTTCTCGCCTGCACTTCAATTTACAGATTCAACTTAATATATAAATGTCTGTCAAAGTGGAAAGCATCCAAAAAAGACCATCAAAGATTCTTAAAAGGAAGTTCTTATCCTCTTAGTGAATGGAAATTACTCCCCTGCACAAAAGGGTTCTGGACTGAAGATCAGTGTTTGAGGGCCTGTTACATAAGTCAAACAAATCAACACCAAACTTAAAGAACACATTTTTTATACAAACAATGACAGCATTTAGAAGTCCCCTTTAGCAGAGCACTCATACAACACTAAACATCAAATTTGTTTTAACAAAGTTAAAGTCCTGGCTAAAACTAAACATTATGATGATAGATTAGTTAGAGAACCCCTGAGATATGAATTTAATCATAAAATATCAACAAAGAAGATGCCCTTACTCTCAACCAATTTTGGCAACCCCTTATCAATAGATTATTCAACTATTAACTTGAAAATTAAATTTTCCCCACCCTTCCTTTTTTGTGTCTTTCCCACTCTTAAGCTTACACTCCTTTGCACATTATTATACCTAAATGTATCTTTGGCAGTCTAATCTACATTTCTAGCATAATTACAAACAATAAATTTTATTAACATATATTTTTCTCATCTTACTAATTACCTGAAATAATATTTCCATTAAAAAATTATTTATACTATGTAATCATGCTCAATTGAAAATTGTTAACATTATACTTTCTATCAAAAATATTTCAAGACTCTCTTGACCTTGACTGAAACCACTTATGTGCTTTGAGATACAAGGATGCTTAGGTGTGATGGAGAAAAGAACACTAATTTTAACTGAGTTGAATTTGAAATTAAATGAAAAATAAACCTTGCTTTCAAGAATTTTTAAAAGAGACATTTAGTTGTAATATTCAAAGTAATATCAAAAGGGAGAAAATGTGCCCTACATATTTATTTGTTTTTAAATAAAAGTGAGGTAACATGGAGTGAATGCATTAAAATTTTATTTTTATGCTACAGTACCATAAACTTTATAATAAAAAATTTTAAAGAAATAAAGCCATTTTCTAGTAGCTTGGACGTAGGGAAGATAAAATGACAGGTGCCTTACCAAAGTCGATGGGTAATGTTACTTGGTTCTGAAAATTATAATAGGCAGAGCTACTCTTCTGGCAAATAAAAAATTCAAAAAAAAAAATCTGCTTACTTGCTTTCCAAGTGTAAATGTTAATGATTCCCCTTTCTAGTCTTTCATTGTGAAATCCTCATGCCCTATGTTCATTTTTGTGTATTTCAAACCCTAACCACTTTCATCTTATAGCCAATGACAAGATTTTTGACACTTCAAACGAGGCAAAAATTGGAGTCTAAATAAGAAAATTATGGCTCAGGGAAGAGAATTGGAAAGAGGGGTCAAAATGTCTATTTCCTAAGTGCCAAAATTAGCAAAGTGGCATGATGGGTGCAAAAGCATGATTTCAATCAAGAAATGGAAAGGGGCAAATTGGCTTGCTACGCACATAAGTGTTCAAAGTGTGCTTTAAGTCTTAAAATAGCAAAGTGGCAGGAAGGCTCAAAATGCATGATTTTCAATAAGTGGTACAAAGTGGCAAAGTGGCACCTAGCACACAAAAGCACAACTCTGCATTGGAAAAGACTAGATTTTGAAAGTGGCAAACTGGCATAAATGGTGCAAAAGTCTGATTCGCATGATTCCTAACTGCAAAGGCACAAATTGAAAATTGGCAAGGTGGTGTGGATGGTGTGAAAGCATGATCCGCACAACATAACTGTAAGGCCAAATAAATTAAAAGTGATAGATTGGCTTGGGTGGCAAAACAACACAGTTACGCAATTCAACATCAAAAAGATAAATTTTTAGTAAGAAGGTAAAGTGGCAAGAAAGGTGCAAAAGCACAACCGGAATGATTTTGATCAAGAACATCACAAGTGGCAAAAGAGTCTAAATTTTGCACAAGAGGAAAAATGGGCAAAATAGCATGAGATGATTGAAAGCACAATTGGAGCCTTGAGGAAGAAAATGGAAAAGTGTTGTATGACTAGAGAAAATAATGATTCACAAATTGGCAAATTAGCTTTAATGAATCCAAACTGCAATTTGCACAATTCCAAACCATAAAGGAAAAGGAGATATGACCTTCAGGGCAAGAAAGCACAAAATTGCATGACTCTCCATTAAGGTTTGTTAAAAAGAAGAAAATGCATTATTCCAAGACCTAAAGCACATTATGAATAGTTTGTTTCCAATAAAAGCTAAGGTTTCTCTCATCAAGTCCGTTGTGCCATTTCTAATTGAGAGTGGAGTGTGCAAGGTTTGTTGGGCTTCATATTTGAAAGGAGATTGCTCTTTGTCAAAATTCATTCCAACCAAGGTCATCTTTGCACAAACGAGACACCAACTTAGAGAAAGGCAATGCACACCTAGGGAAAAGGAGCTAGAGTTTTTTATAGTACCAAGCATTGGCACAAGGTAAACTGCACCCAAAATTCATAGGGAAATTCTAGGGTTTTGCAAAATTTTCCAAAGTTTTCTCTATTTCTCTGTCAACCATGGGATATTATTTTTAGAGTTCAGGAATACCAGAAACAAAAGTAGATTGCTACATGTTAGAGTTTTAATTTGTCCCTTTCAAAACAACACAAAATGGAATAGCATGTAAGGTAAAAACTTTCTTTGAATGAGAAAGCAAAGCTCCTTTATATATAGAACTTAAAGCAATGGAAACAACCTATCTTTTTGGTTCTAAGGCAAGGGCATAAGGTTTATCAATAGTCATACTCAAAATGACAAACCATGGGATATCATTTAAAGAGGTTAGGAATACCAAAAACAAAAGTAGCTTGCTACATTCTAGAGTTTTAATATGTCCCTTTCAAACTAACACAAAATGGAATAGCATGTAAGGTAAAAACTTTCTTTGAATGAGACAGCAAAGCTCCTTTATATATAAAACTTAAAGCAATGGAAACAACCTATCTTTTTGGTTCTAAGGCAAGGGCATAAGGTTTATCAATAGTCATACTCAAAATGAGTGACTTTTTTGTATCTTTTCTCTTGAAATCTAATACCTACAACAACTATTGGCATTCACACATTTTAGCTAAACACAAAGACTAAAAAGAACAAATAAAACAAAAAAGTTGGAATTGGAATCAACACAATAAACAAGATCCAATAAATTCTATGTTGTTGGTTCTTGCCCTAGAAGCCCCAGATATAGGTCTAGGTCAAATCCAGTTCAAATTCTACATCAATCCGAGTAAGATTTTGCTAAGGCATGTAATTTCCTTTGTGGGTTCGTCCCAACCAAACACAAAACTTCAATGAATTGTGCAGAACCCAAAACAAATCTGCTGCAATTTACCAAATCCTTTTTTTTTTTTTTGCTTTTTTCAAGTGCTAAACTAAGATTGAAATCAATGCTAAAGTTAATAAACAAACAATAAAGAGATAAACCAATGCTTATTTGGTTCTTCATCCATCCAACATCCCTACCATGTCCTTAACATTGAATGGGCAGTTATGTGACAATTTATTCATACTTGATCATGGGCTGAATTGACCATTCGGTCTTCCAACCAAGTGCAATGCATTCAAATTCAAATGCCCATGGTCAAGAAAGGAAATCTACATATGTGACAATTTATTCATACTTGATCATTGGCTGAATTGACCATTTGGTCTTTCAACCAAGTGCAATGCATTCAAATTCAAATGCCCATGGTCAAGAAAGGAAATCTACATACTAAAAAATAAAGAATGGGGCTTGCTTCATTCAGAATTTTACCCTTTAGGCTTCTCCCGCACCCACCCTTCTCATATTCAAATGAGAGACTAGGGCCAGGAATAATATTATGCTTGACATATTAATTGTGGCAAGGCCTAACAACCTTCTTTTTTAATTTGACTAAGTTTTTTCATTTAATTAAAATGGACTTTAGTCATTACTGTGGTTATAAGAGAGTAACAATATTCCTTAATTCGCCCCATAGGGCTTTGAAATTATTAATTTAATATTGAACAATGAATATTTATCATGGCATTCGAGTTTTGACTAATTGATATTGAAGTAGTATTTAAATTTGTTTTGGTGGTTTTGTTTATTATATGATGTCATGTGGTATTTTGAATTTAATTCCTACTTTTAGCTTGAAATGTGTATATATTAATGATTTTTATATGTTTTTTGTATAGACGAATCTAAAACAAACCCAACCCCAATTTTTTTTTTTAATAAATTCACCTAGTAAACCCACAAACCTAAACCCAAACCAGCTACTTAGGATAAATTAAATAATAGAAATTGCATGCAAAGCTAAAACATCCACATCAATGAAAATGGTAATATAAAGCCTAGAACAACCACTAATTTATATTCAATATACCAAATCAACACATAACACAAGAATCTTGAACAATAATCACATCAGTAAGCAAGTGTAAAATTAACATTCAATAAATATCTTAAGTACATTAGTGCGATTTATAAGGTTTTTTACAATATTTTGCATGCAACTTATTTAAGATAAATAACAAGCATACTAAAGCTCCTACACTAAAAGTAACTTGCTTGCACATACAACAAGCCTTAAAAACAAATTGTCTAAAAAAAAAATCTAAAACAAGATATTCTGAAATAAATCTTGACTAAATATTTCATGTCCTACAATAAGCCTTTTCGAAGGTTATCTAAGAATAGCTCTCCTCAAATAACATTCTAATTTTCACCTTTCAGTTCAACAAAAAACAAAACATCATGCAAGAATAAATCTCTCTTCAATTAAGACGAGGATTGAGAATTTAAAACTAACCTAAAACCCTAATCTAAACAACATGTACTTGTTATTTACAATTTGTATAGGTGTGCTTTTTGTGGTGATTTAAACATAGCAAACAAAACTATAGGTATCTTTTTGGATTTTAACCTAGTGCAAAAGGCTAACGTGCACTTCAACGCAAGGTGAAGAATATTTGTTCTTTCGATTGAAACTAAACCCTAAAACAACTACCTCACTTGCATATGCCACATTTTAGATAATTACGTGTGGTCCTATACACCATATGCTCTCACCTTGCCCATCTTAGGAATTGGTTGATCAAAAAGTGATAAGGACATTGCATTGTAGCTTGATTTTAGTTGAAAATTTCAAAAGAAATTGGGGTGCTTATTATAGTGGTCTTAGAGACAATGATCTTGCCAGCTTGTGAAACTATTCCTATCATGTAGGTTATCCTCTATGAACACTAGTGAAAGAGAAAAGAGGTATTATGATAGAGAACATAGAAAGCAGTATCATTTTCTGAAAAACTCAGTAGAAGAGACATTTTCAAAAGCCTTAGCTGCATATCAGTTTTCCATAATTGATATTAAAGTCACCTCAAAGAACATGGCAGAAAAAGACAAGGGTGTCAGCACTCCAAAAAGTCAACAAGCTAGAATAGAGAGAAATTTTGATATCATGCTTTGACATGATGGCCTAGCTTCTCCATAAAATAAATCAAACTCAAAAAGTTCCCCAAAATCATAATGGAGAAGTTAGCACTTCAAATGTCAATAATCAACAAGGCAATAATGGCCATTCTACTAGAATTGTCGTTGGGTCTGTTGCTAGACCTCTTCAACCTACATTCACTCATAGGGGGGAGGCACAACCCAAGCAGGAAGCACAAGTTCCTCTGGCAAGTGAAGTTCGGGCAAGTTATGCAGAATATGTAACTCTTCCAATGGAGATTCGAGACATATTGTCTCTTGACCAATTTATGAATCAGAAAAAGAAGAGAGGTGGTGAGAGACAAGAAAAGAGGCCTAGATGTTCAAACTTCAAAGGGATTGTCAACAAGCTTTGGGAAAGGTTAAACTTTCTCATTTTGATGGAAGTGACAAGAATACCACTCATGCATGGGTCCAAAAGTTGGACAACTATTTTTCTTTGAAGCCAATGTTAGAAGAAGAGGTAGTTAAATTTGCCACCTTGCACTTAGATGGAGCAACTCATGAATGGTGGTACCATGGGTTGGTAACCCAAGGCCCAAATCTCATTACTCACCTATGATGAGTTTACCAATAAGCTCATTAAAAGATTGGACAAGAAGGACCCAGAACTACAATTCAAAGAGTTTGCATAGTTGAGGCAACATGGGACAGTTGATGCCTACATTACTGAATTTCACAAGCTTTCTATGATGGTCCTAATATTTCAAAAAGAAGACTTGTGTTGTTCATTGAAGGGTTGACCGAGCCTCTCGAGGGGTGGACCTAACAACACTTCAAGATGCACTCAAGAAAGCAAGGAACGTGGAATTTGCTGTTCCCAAGAGTAAATTTCAACTCAAGACCTTAAGACATGAAAAAGATAAGAAGCATTTTCACAAGGAGTCAAATCAGTCCAAAATTTTTCCTTCAAAAAAGGATGATGACCTCTTAGATGAACTGAGGAAAAATTATGCTTTACATGCAAGGAGCCATGGGCCCCAAGCCATAAGTGCTTTGAGAAAGCTCAAGTTCGTCAATTGGAAGTTTATTCAACTGATGAATCTAAATCAGAAAATTCAAAACAGCAAGCTGATATGGAAGAAAATGAGGAAGAAGCGCCAGAAGGACCTAAAGAAGAAAGGGAAAATGAAAGCACTTTTTCCCGACTCTCAAGTCTTCAAAAGAATGATTTCTTTGAGATTGTCCGTGGAGTGTTGTGTGGGCAGCGAATTGTTGCTCTCATTGATACAAGTGCTACACACAACTTCATTGACAAAGGAGTTGTAGCACAAAGAGGCCTTACGACAGAAGACTTTGAAGGTTTCAAAGTAACGGTTGATAATGGATTCACTCTTTTGTGCTCAAGGTGAACTTCCCAATTAAGTCTACAATTGGGCAGCTATAAATTCAAAGATGATTTTTATGTTGTGAGCATTTCTTACACCATTGTTGTTCTTGGCATCCAATGGCTCCAATCTTTTGGGGAGATCACCTTGAATTTGCAAACAATGGAACTAAAGTTCCAAGTTGACGAAAAGAAGATTGTGTTGAGAGGAATGTCTAATGGAGGACCGAGTGTTGTCAATGTCACATGCAAAAGGATGTAGAGAATGTTTCGCCATGAGCATGTTAAGTGGGCAGCCCAATGTATCATCATGCCTAACCTTTTCCAAGCAGATTTTGATTTAGAACAATCTCCTAAGTTTGCAAATACAAGGTTGGGACAAAAGGAAGATTGGTCTAAACAAGACAATGGAAGTGACTTCCAATCTTTTGATAACCCGCTCTTTAAAATGGAAGCAAAATTATCTTTCGATAATCCACTTTTTAATATGAATGTTGAGAGTGAGACACTTCCTAATTCCAATCATATAACAAGTGACAATAACATGATATGGAATCCAAGTGAAGTTTTCAGGCATGAGATAGATGTTATTTTTTATATTGAAGGTGAGTTTCAGTTTGTCAAAGTTTTCAAATCAACAACTACTGGTGAGCAAATTCATTATCTTTATGATTATAGCTTAAGGTATAAGAGTATTATTCCAAATGAAGAAACCTTAAGCACCTTTAAAAGTTTTTCGGATGAAACTCACATAAATACCAAAGTAGTGTAGTATAAACATGATGGAGCTACTTCATTATTGAGCATGTATGCAAGAGATCATCAACAAAGTTTCTTGGAGGCTTGCAGCTACCATCACTTCAATCAGCCATCACCTAACTTCAATTACATACATTCAAGTAGGTTGGCAAGTAATGCCAGTCAAAGGATGTGGCATTTTTCAATTGGCGATTTTGTGTGAATATTTTTCAGCATTTGTAGATGGGATTTTAGTCAATACAATGCTCGCTTTCCATCTTTTGGTAACAAAGTTTCAAATTTGCAACTGTTATTCCATCTTTAGACTATTGATTTTGATGAAATCAGATTATAAAAAGTTATTTACAGACTTGAACAATAGAAAGATTGATCAACTTCAAGTCACTGAATCATTGGACAATGTTGAAAAATTGTTTCAACCTATGTAACTCGAGGATGCAGGGACACCTCGAAAGCGTCCCCACACCGTCCCCAAAATCCACCAAAAATCAAAAATGTCCCCAGTACGGCCAACAAAAACTTGGAAACGCCCAAGGATACCTAGTCGTACTTGAGATGGCCAAGGGACGTTTGTTCGTCCCTCAACCATCCAAAGGATGGCTAGCCATTCCTTACGACCTAGCCATTTTCCAATTGCTTTAAAAAAACGTAAAAAATAATAAAAAATAAACCCTAAACCTAAACCTAAAAAACAACAATATAACAATCAAAACAAAAAAATAGCTCATTTGTGTCATTTTGCAAATTGTGAAGAGCCAAAGGAAGAAGAGCACAACTATAAGAAACCAAGTGAAAGAAGGAAAGAGAATTGAGCAAAAGGAAAAAGAAGACCAATCCCCATCATTTGAGGTAAGTTCATTATTTTTTGTTTATTTTTACAAATTATTTTGCATTTTTTTGTTTTTGTTAAATATTTCAAATACTTAGGAGGGCTGTTTTGTTTGTGTGTGTTCTATGTTTACACTTGCAGCTATCATTTACATTTCAACCAAAAAAAATCAATGAGCACTAGCAACAATGAGCGTAGTGAGGGTCAAGAAATTGAAATTGAACAAACATGCCAAGGAAGTTCTTCAAGGAGTGTGAGTGTTTCAACGACACCTAGTTCAAAAAATCCATTTCAATGCCCTTCCAACATCTAGAAAAAATATGCAAAGGGCCTATTTAACCCAAAAAAACCTCTTTTACAAGTTGCAACAACAGTAGACACTAAGAAAAAAAACTTGGGGGGGCAAAAGAGTATGGTTGTGTCATATTTGCAAGGAGTACTATAGGGGCAGCTACATAAGATTTTACTCCCATCTTCAAGGCATACCTCGTCAAGGGATAAAAATATGCAAAACAATTACATTAGTTGAGAAGACCGAGGTGACTAGATTGCACATGGAGGGTGAAGCCAAAAACAACAAGAATGCCAGTGGGGTTTTTGCAGCTTAGTGCATCATTTTCTAGTGCTACTACAACTAAATCTAGGAGTGTTGTGCCTAAGAGTCAAAGAGGAAAGAAAAGGTCCACTAGTGTTGCAGGCATGTTTAACATGAAATTACAAGATGTAGCTGATAGTTCTATTGAAAAAAAATCTATGTTAATGTCATATCATTTCATGTGGCATGCTCTTTGTTTTTTAAACAAATATTCAAAGATGCACTTGTTGCTGGTCCTTCATATGTTCCCCATGGAGATCATAAGCTATGCACCCCCTTCTTGATAAGGAGTATTACAAAATGAGTATAATGATGGAGGAGTTGAGACAAGTTTGGATAAGGGATGGTTGCTCTATCATTATGGATGGGTGGACCAATATTAGACATCGACCACTCATCAATGTTATTGTCGCATGTTCAATAGGCTCTTATTTTCTTAGAGCTATTGATTGTGCAAGGAAGAGGACGAATGCAAGCTTCCAATTTCAAATGTTGAAGGATGCCATAGAAGAGGTTGGACCCTCTAATGTTGTACAAGTAGTGACTGAGTCAGCCTGTGTATACAAGTTAGTTGGCATAATGGTGGAAGGTGCTTACAAGCACATTTTTTGGACCCCATATTGTCTTCATGCATTGAACAACGCATTGAAAGACATTGGGAAAATAGAATGGGTGAAGGAAGTTGATTCAAATGTTCATTTGTAATCATCACACATCACTTGTTTTGTTTAGGAGTTATTCAAGGAAGGAATTCCTCAAGCCTGTGGATACTAGATATGCTAGCTACTTTATTTTATTGGAGAGGATGATTGAGGTGTAGGAGCTTCTACAATTGATGGTGGTTAATTCAAAGTGCACTAGATGGGCAAAGGCAAACACAGCTGAAGGAAAAAGTGTCAAACAAAAAATCCTCAACGATGCTTGGTGCTCCACAATGAGGCAAGAGGTTGTTTTTTATTTTTTAATGAATTGCTGATTTTTAGTATTAAATTCATGATTTTACTATTAACTAATACATTGCTGATTTTAGTATTAAATTTGTCGTTTTATTTTATTATTGATATTTTAAATTAATAAATTGTTGATTTTATTATTAAATTTCTGATATTTTATTTTTTATTGTTTCCAAGTTTCTAACTTGTAAATTTACTGTATTATTTTCATTCTTTGCAAATATATTTGCTCCATTATCTCACCTGCTGTACTAGTCATAAGATATGCCGATACAAACTCTCCTAACCTTGGAGAGATTTATGAGACATTTGACAACATGCTTGGACAAATGAAGCAAGCAATTCATAGAAGAGGCCCTTATTTGAGATTTTATGAAGAGCACATTAGGCCCATTATGACACGGCAATGGGACACTATGAACACATCACTTCATATGACTGCCTATGCTCTAAATCCCAAATGGTATACAGCAAGACCTGGGAGAGTGCCTCTATCTAATGATGAAGAGGTGAAAAAAGGCTTCATGAAGACCCTTGGGATAATGTATACTAAGGAGAAGTCTAGCAAACTTAGAGCACAGTGGCTAGCCTTTGTCAGTCTTTGTTGCCCAACATCCAGTAGACTAGAAGCGAGGATGGATAGAGCTACACTAGCTCAAATCGACCCCATTTGATGGTGGACATGGCATGGCAAGGTTGCACCAGAGTTGAGGATGCTTGCCACTCGTCTCCTTTCATAAGTTGCTAGTTCCCTGTTGTGGAGAGGAATTGGTCTACATATAACTTCATCTAGTCAGTCAAGAGAAATAAACTTACCTCTAGACAATCAAAGAAGTTGGTCATTGTGCATGGTGTCTTGTGGCTTCAAGATCGATAGATGCCTAAGTATCATCAAACTCCAACTACACATTGGGATGTTGATCCAAGAGATACTACATAGGTTGATGAGGAGGAGGCACATGATGTATTGCTTGAGGTTCCATTGGATCAAGATGAAATAGCCTCTCATAGTGGCAATTACTCAAACTCAGATTTTGATGCAATGTTAGGGGATGTTGATTAGGAACAACTGCATATTTCTGTATTTTTGTCATTTTGTAGTTAAAACTTGCAGCCTTTGGGCAATTTGATGTAATTTTTATATAATATATATGCACATTGTCAATGAATGCAACTAAATTTTGATAAAACTCCATTTGTTTGTCGCTTTCTATGAAATAAAAATATTAAGTGAACTCTAATATTATATGTTAAGTTTCTATGATATATATGATGATTGCCTTATCAATGCTATCATATGTATATTTGAAACTTTCTATATTTTTTAAATTTTCCCTATTTTTTAATAGTCATCCCCTGTTGTTCCCTAAAAAATGGCCTCCCTCCCATTCCCGGCCCCCGTCCCCTGTCGTCCTTGTCCTAGAAACTTGGTGTACCATAGGTTTTAGCTGAAAATAATGAATTTTCCAGCCAACATAGCTTTGTTTAGGATGGAAAACCAAGTGAGTCATGGCTGTCATAATTTGTTTTCAGATTGTACACAAGCTAATCTATGTCCTAATTGGTGAGCAAGGGAGAACTCCAAATTTCTTGGAAGGCATATGATTGATCAAGCAATGATTTTGATAATGGCAGTGAGTTCAAGTGGCCTTGGTAAGCCTCATGATGCTTTTAGAATGTGATTACATCCTTTTGAGAGCTCTCCAAACTTCTTGGAGAAACATTTTATTTTTAAATTTTAGATGAATGCTAAGTTGCTTCAGTTTGTCATCCTAAGTCCTTAGAAACATTATGGTATGGTCAGAATATCATGCTCATCTCATTTTAATGCTTTCTGCAACTTGGGTGAATAATTATAACTTAAGTTGTCCTAAGGCAGATAAATTGAACCTAATTTAACCTATGCTACCATTGCTTGTTGAGAAAAGAAAGGAAGTGGCATGAAATGAAATATAAATAATAATGGGTTGATGCACCAAATGTTTGTGACCTGTACTATTGCTTAACACACACAATTTGTTCAATGGACAAGTTATTTCATGCACAACTTAGGTTTTGACATACTTATACATCAGTGCTTCATAGGAAAGTTGAAGTTTTCTCAATTCTATATGGAAAAAATTCAGGAGTTTTCACAATTAGAAGTTGTTCAAACCAGTGACATAACCTATAACCTGCATAAAATATGTATATCTTTGCATGAAGATGCTGAAGGAAATGAGACATACATTGAGGATTTGCATATAAATCACAAAAAATATATATCAATCATTCATGTTTGCACACAAAAATACAGATTAGAGAAGTCAAAGTACTTGTTTTATTGATAAATAAGTGTTTACAAACTGCTATACATGCCTGAGAATTGGATTTCTTTGAGTTATAATACCAATCTATGACTAGAAAGAACTATTCTCAGCTACAATACTTAGTCAAAAAAGAACCAGAATTGAGGGAATGCTGCCCTAGGTGTCCCTTTATGCTGTTCAACAGCTCCCTAATCTTTTGCAACATGTTTTTGCAAATAAATGACGAGTTCTCATTAGTTTGCTAGGTCAAACCTCCTGGGCGCTTAGCTGACCTGTCCCTGTTTTTTAGCTCCTTAGAGTGCTCCATGATGCTAGTTGAATGAAGAATCCTTACTTGCTTTAACCTTTTTCATTGACGATGCCCCATAGAAGACTCCTAGATGCTCTCAGCTGCCTTAAACTGGGTTAAACTGCCACCTATATTCCCTCAATCTGTTGCACAAGTCATCAAACTGCCCTAGATTCTCTCCATCTCCTTGCTTATAGGGAATGTGAAAAAAATGTTTGAAGCGAATAAAATCCCTAGGGGCGTGGGAGATTTTAAAGGGGTTTAAAACTCCCAAAGATCCCTTTCTTTTATGCTTCTTTTACTCTATCTTTCACAAAACATAAATACTGTCATCTGCAGACTTGTAGCTATCTCTGTTACCTCTCAATCTATCATCCATTCCACTGTTATAAGAAGTTCATTGCAACATCAGGGTCTCTATCATGTGCTTATGTCTCTAAGCTTACAAGCATTTGACTATCATATTCAATGTTTTCTTCATGACTGGCATATTCATTGTTATATCAGTGTCCTTGATTGTCATCCCATTATTGCTAGGGGCAAGTCTGCTATGTCTTTGTCTTCATTTCCTTACCATGACTTTCCTTGTGATTATGTCCCTGTGAAGCCCTTGTTTCATTGATATTTCTTACCAGACTGTCATTCAAACCCTTGACAGTACTGTTGTAGAGCACTGTCATATATCATGAAGTCTTCATTTGATTTGACCCCTCTATCCACATACACTCTGTTGCCTTTCTTCAACAGTGTCTCCCTTGTGATTTCACTGCCATACACCTGATGCTTCAATCTGCCCTCATATCATCTAGCATGGCTGTCCTCATACAAATGGGATCCCTGCCATATAGATGTAAACTCTTCCAAGAAACCCTACACTGTTCATGTGCTCTTTGCATAGACCCATATGTTCCAAGAGTTTTATCTTTTTAAAGCTTTCTATGACTATTCTTGTTTGCCTGTTTGGACGTTACACTTGACACTCCCCTTTTGTGGCTCTCACCATTGCATCTTTGAGGACAATTCTGTTACTTAGGTGTGTATGCCATCAATGATATATGTGACATTGTTTGATTTGATATCATTCTTTATTGACTTCTCTTCCCTGTCTTCTAAACCTCTGATCTTTTACCATTGTCAAGGACATTTTATCTCTGTTCACTGTCATCACAGTCCTTAGTCTTCATGACTGTTCTCCCACCTTATAAACCTCTGTCATACATTTTGAAATGTGCCCTTTGTTATGCTCACTGTACTCTATCATTTATGCTTGTCTTTTGTCATGACCTATCCTCCTTATACTCACACAAGCTACAAGGATTATCTTTCCTCTGTGTTTGTCAGAACAGATTTGACTTAAATTAGGTCTGCTTCATACCTCTTTCTTATAACTGTCCTCATATCTCTGTTATTATCGTGCTTTGAAAGCTCCTTTTATGCATCTTGATGTGCCTTGCATCCACCACCTAGTGTTAGTAGTGGAGCACAAAACAAGGGACAGTACACCCCTTATCTGTTGCAACAAACACTCTGTAGGGTTTTCATAAACAGTCTTCCTCAATAATCGTTGATTTCTTCTTACCCTACTGCCTTCTAGACTTCTCTTCATTGTCATTAGGATGAGAGGACTGTATTTCTATGATCTTTGTTGATCATGACCTGCAATCCTAACAGTCCCCATGAGTATCCTTCTATTCTCTGCTCTTCATGAGGTGACTGTACCCTGTCACATGTTCTGGCAGCACCCTGTCACATGAATCATCATAATATCTATGGCAACCTACTGTCTCCACATACCATATGACTGCCACTACATTTTTCTGTTTGAGGACTGCACTGTTAGTCACTATTGACTTGCCAATCATGACATCTTACTTGTCATGTATCCTTAACCTCATCTTCTACCCTATATCAGTAATGGCTTTCTTTCAACTTTTAACAAAGATTATCTCTGTCTTTCATCATGCACAGGTGATATGACAGGGTTTATCATTACCTTAGGGTATTGACTTATTGAAAATAGTTCTACCAATCTTTATAGGAGTTTTAGCAGCAACAAAAACTTTCTGTGGCATCATCCAATGCAAGATTCCTTCAAGTTCAATATGACAGACATTCACCATTCTATTGGTAGTAGAGCATACTCAAAAGGGCAGTATACTACCATTATCATTTTGTCACAGCAAAATTGTGGCAAAGCATTTGACAAGGTTTTCTTTATAGCTTATCACAGGGATTTGAATGTTCACAGTGGCAAAACTCTTGACTCAAACCTTACAGTGACACTGACTATTGACAGCAGTTAGGAGCAGATTTTGAACGTCTCTTATGAGATTAAACCACTATCTCAGTGAATATGCCAAATGATAGCTCATTTTCACTTTCATAGACAGTCCTTATTACTCTTCTTGATCCTAATGCCCTCTAACAAGAACTTGACACCTTTATCACAAAAACCCTAGCCTGTGATTAATATTTTCTTACCTTGCAATTGTCACATGGATCTGCTGTTATTCTTCATGGAACAAGCTCATTACAATCATTCGTAGGCACTTCTCCTGCCCCTTTCATTTAACTTCACGTGCATATGTCTGCATGGCTAAAAGATGATGATATCTAGGGGCTATACACCCATTTCAAGCTCCCTTTCCTTCAATATAGAAGTATTTTCATGTCAAACTGAAAAGAACAACCCTTTATGACTTCTATAAGGGAGAAAATAATGAAAACATAATGTTGCGTGTACGCATATCTTGAAACTGAGATTGGATCTCCATTTTATCCCTCAAAATAATGCTTGAAAGTTGAAATAGCCCTGGCTGCCATGGAAAGCTTGCAGACTGTTGAAAAAGAGACCCTAAAATATGATAAAACCCTAATAGCTCAACTTGTTCTAATGAAACTCAAACTCCTCTTGAAATATGGACTCCTCCCTTTTGCATGTACGTAGCCTTTTGAAAACATTAAGGTTTTTTACACTTGACAAGACAAGGCTTTTTTAACAAGGTCAAGGTATTTTAGAAATCCTAACAATTGCTAAAAACTTTCTAAAGCGTAAAAATATGACTTAAAGACATAATATAGACAAAAGACATTTATTATATTTTCACCTTAGAGAGACCTCGAAGGCTTTGAATGAGAGTTTGAATGACTTTACAACTTCAAGAAAACCCTTGTTAGTGGCTATTTAAACCAAAAGGTGAAATAGGCTAACAGTAATAATCTCAACTATCAATTTAGCTGATATGTTGCATGTTTTAGATTTGTTTCAAGTGGTTGAGATTAATTTACAATAAAGCTTACATTTATACAAAGCTATTCCTAGGATTAAAGTTTGCAGTTAAATTTATTCATTTATTTTCATGCATTTCCTTGTAAATAGTATAAATGTCTTTTGCACTTAGATTTTTAATGATAATTCTTAAGTCTGCTTATTGTTGAGATTGTTGTTCACAAATTTATTATTCTTGCAATTGTTCATTTTGTGAGTTGGGTGTTTTCAATAACCTTAGCAAGCTTTGTATTGTTAAAGTTATTGGAAGACATATTGTGGTTTTGCACACAATCCTTCATACTTGATTCATAACTTGCATTTACATATTTGTGTTTGTTCACCAATCTTACTTGATTCAATTTATGGATTTCAATCTTTGCATTTAATTGAAAATCTTAAACATCTTTTAGCCATATTAGTTTACTTTCTGTAATGGATAGAATTATATAAAATTTCTTATTTAGTGCAGATAAACTAAAAATATTTTGTGCTATAGACTATTTTTTTGTATTGCATACTTGACAAATCTTGTAATTCCAAGTCAAAGGGGGCTTCCCCTACTAATTTGAAAAACAGTTTACTATACATGCTGTTCCAATTTGTGTCCTATTGAAACGTGTGAACTAAAATGCTAACACATTTGCATTTAGATCGGCATTCGATCAATTTCATTTTATTAAGGAAACCAATTATAATTTCAGTTTTATTTTAAACTTTAACCATGGAAACAGCCAACAGATATGACCATGAGCAAAAGCTCAAGAAATAAGAAGCACAAAAATAGAATTGAAAAATATGCCTATTGGAAAAGCTTATGCATGCTAAAAGAAATGAAGTAAAATAACTAATTCGAAACAATAAATGGGGTGACTACCATATTGATTTTCTTTATACCCAATGCAAGTCACTTCAGGGTCATACCTGTACACTAAGTAGGCAATTAAAATGAAAAGTTGTTGGCATTCTTCCATAAGCCTCCATATTCCGTACAATCATCAAGGCATTAGCATGATCCCCAGCTTTACAATTTTCTATAATCAAGAGATCGTACAGTCTATCAGTGCCTCTTAATCCCCCTTCTGCACCCTTCAAAAAAACATCATTTGCCTTCTGTAGATAACCAGCTCTAAATAGCTCCTCTGCAATCAACAAAATATCATGTTGGCAAAAGAAAACTTGAAATCCCAGGGAACAGCCTTGAAGACAACAAAAATACATTCGTTCATTTACTATGGGAATAAAATAGTATTAATGCCATCAGAGATAAATTATTTTGCCTAACTAGAACCTTCATTGCATCATCACTATAGAATATTATAGTTTACCAACAAGAACAAGCCAGGCTCGACGAATATCAAACTTGAAGTTTTCCATAGCAGCAAGGATTTCTTCTCCTCTCAATTCATGACCCTTTGACCCAAAGAGTCGAACCACTGCAACAAATGTCTCTTCTAGAGGACGAAGACCTAAACTGACTTCCTTTCGCAATAAATGTGTCTGCATCAATCAGACTATCCTCTGAGCATCAGTGCTTTTCTCCAGATTATATTGGGGTATGCATCTCCATTTTCTCAGTTATCAACACACAAGATGAAATAAGGAAATCTATGAACATGAATCCTAAACAGACACTAAATTTTTAGACAACAAAAATTATCTATCCAGATTTAAAACAATTTATTAGAATATGATAAAAAGCATGAAAATAATACATGTACTCTAGACCTGTAATTGATACAACCATTTAAGATGAAAACTTGTGAAATGAAACATTTAGCTCAAGACAATGTACTACATTATAAGCAACAGAAAAATAACAATCAGCTACAATACTGAAAGATATAAAATAAAAAACTAACCTGTATCAACACATACAAGCAATGAAATAGCAGATCGAAACTTAATCTCTAATAATTTCTTGGGATGTGCAATACTACCTAACTTGAAGTAGTGTAAAAATAAATTGCAATTAGACAGCTTACATGGTTTAGACAGTGTGCAATTTTTTTACAGCCAGTTCACTGAGCAAGAACCTTTTCTCTGTTGCAATTAACAAAGCAAGGAATGTGCTTCCAACCTTGCAAGGATATGCTATTAAGTGGAACAACCAATTGGATTTGAGGAAGATGAGAACATGGGAAATAGTGACAACTAAATTCAATTTGGGATTCAAGCACTAGCACACTGATGTTCAATTTTTAAATAGTTGGGTAATCTAAAGCAACAAAAAGATGAATCATTAAAGGACTACATAGAAGAATGTTGAATCTAATGTAAACATTGTACAAGCAATTGGTGATGAATTCAAACAGATATACTTTGTGAATGGAAAAAGGAAGACATTTGAGAAGAGCTTATGCGTTGTACCAATGTCTAGTTATACAGGCACCCACAATCTAACCCTCAAAGCCACAAAATGGCAATAATACTCACAACTGCAAGAAAAGACTTGTCAGATGATAAAGGAAGATAAAAATAAATCAGAAAAGCCAAAAAAATGGGGTTGGAAATCTCACACCAAAGAGCATGAAGAGGACCAGTCCAATCAAAATATGTATGATTTGTACCATAGTTGGAAAACTTGCCAATTGCAAGTACTTGGCAAGCCCGAAAAATTTGGTTTGGAAAAAAATCGGTAAAAACTTGGCAAAAAACTCGGCAACTTATAAAATTGCTTAAATTTTATTAGGTTTCTTTTTGCTAAGACGCCGAGTTTTTAAAAAAAAACTCGGCAAGTTTTTCTAGGCGAGTACTTGCACCAAAAACTCGCAAGTTTTTGGCAAGTTTTCCAACTATGATTTGTACATTAAAAGCCACAATACAGTGGAATGACCATTGAATTTAAAGACAAAATCAAAAAAGATTGACAATTTTTGTTAACTCAGCAAACCCTACGAACAGAGGTACAAGTATCAATGCAATCAACATTCAAACAGTTAAAGCAGCAATATTAGCAAACTTAGAAGGTCATTGATTCATAGGAATAAGAATGGTAAACCTTGGAACTGTAACAAATCGAGACCTCGTAGAAGAGAATGTTTTAATTAATCAAAACCAACCAAAATGTGTTGAATGTGATCTCCAAGATGTGATGATGAAGATTGTTCCAAACCAAAATCAAACACTATGGTTAATATCGAGAACAAGAAAAAAGAAAATTATGTCAACCCAGACAACAATGGGAAATGAAAATAAGGAAATGAACATGATGATAGAAAAATATTGGATAAATGATATCGCCGAGGCAGTTTAGGATTTAAATCAGCAACCAAGTAACAATGGCGAGATGTGGGAAATCATTCAATCACCTCCATTGCATGAAGGATGATCTAAAATGGGAAGACCCCAAACAGTCAAGAATTAAAAAAACAAGGGAAAGTTGATGAGATGGTGAATCTAGAGAAACGAGATGCAAGCCAAAACCCATTACAACAATTATTGACATTGATATATGGCACAACAGTGTTGGTTTTGGAAAAAATTGGTATGATTATTCACCACAATCAACATAAGCATAAGTACAAGGAAACTGACAAAACCAGCATATTAAGACCATCACGCTGTAATGTCCCCTTTTGGGATCACCTTATACTTTGCCCTGAAATCACAATTCCAAATGAAACCAAGAGCAGATTATAGTTAAAGACATAATTTCCTACTCAAAATTGAGATGATGTAGATCTGGTTATGGAAACCTGCAACCACGTTAGATAAATATGATAGGCGTAATCCATGAAATACATTTAATTCTAGGTCTAAAAGAGATTATATATATGTTGAAATATGGTAGCTTCGGTTAGATATAGAAATGATGATCGATTTGATAATATGTGTGTGTATATATATGTTAGTATGTACTAACATATGTATACACACATATATATTATTTGTATATATATTCATGTCATCATTTATATATATCGAAATCTACTATAATCCCAAGTATATTATCAATCTGCATTTAGAGGTTATTACTTGCAGATTATTAGCTTTACATGTTTCATTTAGAATCCCAATCGAGCATCATTATCGGTGATCATTTCCAGATTGGATATTATTTATCTATGCAAGATAAAAATACAGATCGAACTTAGTAAGCATTTATGTTTATTTAGTAACTAACCCCAATTAAGTGATAGGGTGTTTAGTTAGATGAAAAGGCACAAATCATGAGACATCTCATGAATGGGCGTGCCTCCACTTTGTGGAGACATGTCCGCTCATGGGACGTGTCTCTCCATTTATATTTAATACAGATCCGATCCTCAATTGGAGACATCGAAATAAATAAATGTTCTACTCTTGAGGATCGAATACCATTAAAGAAAATTCAGACTTGTGAATTCATGATCAATATCTCCAATATTGATTTGGCATCAACTTCATATTTGTTAAGTTCAATATTCTGATTATAATCTAAAGGAAATTTAATCATATTTAACATGGTATCAGAGCCACGTTAAGAAAGATCCGATTAAATTCAAGATATCAAATTACTTTAAACATATTCTCTCTTGAAATCGCAAACACATTTCATTCTTCATAATGTCAAATATAATCAGATTCGAGGATTGTCTTGAAGGTGCAAACAACTTTACATCATGGAAATTTAGAATCATGATGATTTTGAAAGAAAATAAGTTAGACTCATTTGTGAAAGAAAACAAGATAGAACCAGAGAATGATCTAGAGAAGACTCAATGGATTGAGAACAATGAGAAAACTATGAAAATTATAGTAGATGCAGTTAGGGACCATATAGTACCTATTATGTCTAAACATGAGACTGCATATCTAATGTTTAAATCCCTTGAAAGCACTTTTGAAATAAACAACACCAGTAGGACCCTTGCTCTAAAGAGGCAACTTAATCATGTACAAATAAACAAGGAAGAATCTATTAATACATATTTCATGAGAATCACTGAACTAAGAGATCAACTGTCAACAGTTGGATATCAAATTGATAGCAAGGAGTTAACAATAATAGCTCTAGGTGGCCTACCAAACTCATGGGAGTCATTTGTTCAAGGAATAAGTGCAAGATCAAAACTCCCTAAATTTGATAGGCTAAGAACAGATTGCTTACAAGAAGAAACAAGACTAATGACAAAAGGAAACAATCAGAAACCTATAGATGAGGATATTCATGTGTTAAACACAAATTCTCATAAGAAAGGTAAGAAGAAAAACTTCAAGAGAAAGAAGAATTCTTATGGGAAGGGATCATTCAAGAAAAGGAAAGACATCTCCCAAATACAATGTTTTAGATGTGATCAGTATGGACACTATGCAATCAAGTGCCCTGATAGAACAAAACAACAAGCATCCTTTGCTAAAGTTAGAAAGACAAATATAGAATATGATTCTGAGAAATTTGTCTTCTACTCAGCATTATCAAGCCAAGTATCAAACAAATTCAATAACTGGGTAATTAATAGTGGTTCATCAAGGCACATCACAGGATTCAGAGAACACCTAGATACTATGATAGAAGAAACTTATGAAGAAGTAACTATTCGGGATGATTCTGCACATCCAGTAAAGGGGGTTGGAACTTGCACCATAAATTTGAAGTCTGGCCTCTCTCTACAACTCACTGGAGTATTGTTTGTACCAGGAATAAAGAGGAACCTAATATCCATTTCTGCTCTTGAAGACAACGGATATAGGGTTACCTTTATGAATGGAAAAGTTCTGGCATGGCCAAAGAACTCCACTATAAAGAAAGCACAAACTATAGGTATAAGACAAGGATATCTCTACAAACTGTGCACTGACACTAATCAAGCCCTTATTCATGAGACCTCTGATTCAAATGAAATTTGGCATCGAAGATTAGGACATATTCATTTTCGTGCCCTACATTCAGTAGAAAAATTAGTAACAGGATTGCCCAAACTAAAACAAATTCATGAAGGAGCATGCAAAGGGTGTGCCCTAGGGAAGAATACAAAGGGGACCTTCCAAAATAGTTTGAGTAGAACCAAAACCGTATTAGAACTGGTACACTCTGACTTATCTGGACCCATGTCTGTACCCTCCATGGCAGGATTCTTATATTATGTAATATTTGTAGATGACTTCTCTAGAAAGACCTAGATATATTTTCTTAAATGTAAAGAGTCAATAGAAGTCCTTAAAAGGTTTAAGGAGTTCAAAGCTCTTACAGAAAACTTTTCCAGGAAGAAAATCAAAATACTAAGAACAGATAATGGGAAGGAATACACCTCATAAATTTTTAAGGAATTTTGTGTAATTGTTGGGATTAAGAGGGAGTTTACTGTAGCCTACAATCCTCAATAAAATGGTGTTGTTGAGAGGAAAAATAGAACTATTGTAGAAGCTGCTAGAGCAATGTTGTACGGCCAAAACATAGAAACTTCATTTTGGGCAGAAGCCTCCAGGACAGTTGTCTACATTCAAAATAGATGTCCCCACTCACATCTAGATAACAAAACTCCTGAAGAAGCATTTACTGGTGTAAAACCTGACATAAGTCACTTAAGGATCTTTGGTTGCCCTGTCTACATTCATGTACCTAAAGAAAAGAGATCTAAATTAGAACCTACTGGAAATAAAGGGATATTCGTGGGCTATAGTGAAACCTCAAAAGCTTACAGAATATACATATCCGGACAGAAACAAATTGAACTAAGTAGAGATGTCATCTTTGAGGAAGACATTGCTTTCAAAAGGGCAAAGAGTTCTAATGAGATAGAAATTCAAGATTCTCCTAAAGTCATAGAGGAGGATCCTGCTCCTGAGATTCAGAGGGAGTATCCTAAAGAAATCATAAATAAAAACCAAACTGCTCTAGAAGAGAATCCTAATAACAATAGCAAAAGGAGACCACTTTGGGCTAGAAAGATGATTGAGGAAACTAAGAATTATACAGCACCCAAAGGAACTTTTAGAGAAAGTAAGAGACCCAAAAGATTCTCAAGCTATGTTGCCTTAATGAATGAGATCATTAGTTCATAACCAACTAGTGTTACGAAAGCTCTCAAGCATCAAGTATGGAAAGATGCTATGACAGAAGAGTATCAATCCATTTTGAAAAATGATGTATGGGATATAGTACCTAGACCAAAAGAGAAATTTGTTGTCTCTTCCAAATGGCTCTTCAAAATCAAACATGTTGTTGATGGTGGTATAGAGAAACACAAGGCACGTTTTGTTGCCAGAGGTTTCTCACAGAAGGAAGGTATTGATTATGAAGAGACATTTGCACCTGTTGCCCGGTACACCTCTATTAGAGCAGTAATAGCTATTGCAGCAGCTAAAGGCTGGAAGATCCATCAAATGGATGTGAAAACTGCCTTCTTGAATTGGACCATTGAAGAAGAAGTCTATTTAGAGCAACCTGAAGGCTTTGTGATACATAATGCAGACTCACATGTATGCAAATTGAAGAAAGCTCTATATGGGCTTAAGCAGGCCCCCAGAACTTGGTATGAAAGAATCGATAGCTATCTTTTGGGACTAGGATTTTCCAAGAAAGATGCAAATCCAAATCTCTATTTTAAGGTAATTAAAGGTGATATGTTAATACTAATTTTATATGTTGATGACCTGCTAATAACAGGAGAAGATCGCCTTATTACTCAATGTAAGAAGGACCTGGCCTCAGAATTTGATATGAAAGACTTGGGCATTTTACATTACTTCCTGGGGTTAGAAGTCTGGCAGAAATCAGATGGTATCATTTTAAATCAAGGAAAGTATACTATTGATATTCTGAAGAGATTTGGGATGTTGGACTGTAGACCCATGTCTACACCTATGGAAACCAACTTACACAAATTGAAAGAAGCAGCAGCAGAATCAAAATTTGTAGATCCTACTCTCTATAGACAGATAATTGGATCATTAATGTACTTGGTTAACACCAGACCAGATATTTGCTATGCAGTGAATTCTCTAAGCCAGTTTATGTGTGAACCAAAGGAAATACACCTTGTTGCTGCGAAGCATATATTGAGATACCTTCAAGGTACTATTGGATATGGTCTTAAAATACAGAAATGTCAACCTAGATTGACATGGATACTCTGATTCAGATTGGGCTGGAAGTGTAACCGATCGAAAAAGCACATCAGGATGTTGCTTCAATTTAGGATCAGCTATGATCTCTTGGATCAGCAAGAAACAGTCTTCAGTGGCTCAAAGCTCAACAGAAGCTGAAAATATTGCAGCCTCTATGGGAGCAAGAGAAGCAGTATGGCTCCGGAAATTGCTTGTGGGATTATTTGGTGAGCCCCTGAATCCTACTATTATCCACTGTGACAATCAGAGCTGTATTAAGCTTTCAATGAATCCGATATTCCATGATAGATCAAAGCATATAGAGATCCCTTACCACTATGTGAGAGACATGGTAGAAAGGAATGTGATCCAGTTGGAGTATATTAGTACAAACGATCAAACAGCAGACATTCTCACCAAGCCTCTCTCCAGAGTTAAAGTTAAACACTTCAGGAAGAAACTTGGTATGGTTGAAATGTAAATTATTATTGAGATTGAGACTCAAATTGTTTATTTTGTACTAATGTATTTAAAAGATGTTTAATGTGTAAACTCTTTTGTCATGTGTGTGACTCCATGACTTTATGGGGCCCCTCCCCCTATGTACATTATTGAAAGGTGACGATCTTTCTGATAATGAACACTTGTATTTGACATTGTAAGGTGACGACTCTAAAATGATTAGTTTCACTATCATGATGGATATCATGTGACTTCGTATCCGTGGATATGTCATGATAGTATCTCTTGGACATTTTGATAGATATCATGAGACTTGATATCAATTGAAGATCATTATGATCCTTATGGGATAATCATGGTGGATAAATGTATCCTTGGATATGCCATGATTTATTATGGTAGACATCATGAGACTTGATGTCAGTGCACATACCATAATGAAGATCTGTTATGAAGAATGTCATGTGACTTGACACTCTTAGAAGCATACCATATCTCCTGATATCACGAGTAAGGTGATATCACTATATACTTGGTTAGTGTTATCTTCCCTAGCTAAGAGGGAGTGTTGAAATATGGTAGCTTCGGTCAGATATAGAAATGATGATCGATTTGATAATATGTGTGTGTATATATATGTCAATATGTACTGACATATGTATACACACATATTAATTGTATATATATTCATGTCATCATTTATATATATCGAAATCTACTATAATCCCAAGTATATTATCGATCTGCATTTAGAGGTTATTACTTGCAGATTATTGGCTTTCCATTTTTCATTTAGAATCTCAATCGAGCACCATTATCGATGATCATTTCCAAATTGGATATTATTTATTTGTGCAAGATAAATACAGATCGAACTTGGTAAGCATTTATGTTTATTAAGTAACTAACCCCGATTAAGTGATAGGGTGTTTAGTTAGACGAAAAGGCACAAATCATGAGACATCTCATGAATGGAAATGCCTCCACTTTGTGGAGAAATGTCCGCTCATGGGACGTGTCTTTCCATTTATATTTAATACAGATCCGATCCTCAATTGGAGACATCGAAATAAATAAATGTTCTGCTCTTGAGGATCGAATACCATTAAAGAAAATTCAGACTTGTGAATTCATGATCAATATCTCCAATATTGATTTGGCATCAACTTCATATTTATTAAGTTCAATATTTTGATTATAATCTAAAGGAAATTTAATCATATTTAACAATATATATCACTATAGCAAGTCCAAGGACTATGTGGGCTCAACCATAATGAGGAGGACGTGATGAGGTGCCCCAAGTATCCTCTACCCTAGGCCCAACAGCAGGACCTTATCCTATGTGGCCTCATGTGGTCCTTAACTGATGGTCCTTAACCATCATCATGAGGTGGTGTACCTATTGAGGGCTTTACACCATTCTCCTCCATCATGCCAACCTCTCCTCTTATGATTGAAGACCTTTCTTTATTTACTTCAACAATTGATTCAAGTGGGAATAGTAGGGGCTGCAATAGGGTGTCCTATTCACAGTTCTCCCTTTCTGCAGTCCTGCCTCCTCCCTTCATGACCAATTATTGTCAAACCAAAATCATATCACTGTTAATAATATCATTAATTACATGCTACATAATATGCTATTATATTGGTGTTTAATATCTATATTTTCTGATCAAATAAGAATTATACCACAGGATCTGATTATGTTGTTACTCTGGTTGAATCTATTGTATGCGCGTAAGAGCTTATGCTATTAGTCGATCACTTTGCTGCTGTTTATCCCCTGCAGATTATGTATATATAATATTATCTGGATTCTTTTTATGATCTTTGATTTCTAAAACTCAATAATTGCAGCAAGCATCATTATTGCATAATCGTTAATAATATATATATATATATATATATATATATATGCATATATCTTATATAAATATATATATATATAACTATTTCTAATTGATTTCAATCTTCCCATGAGCATTTTATATGAATTTATATATATATAATGATATTCCATCTTCTGGTTATGTCTGCTGCTGCACTCAGAAATATATTTCAGACTTCTTATTTCATTCCCTCCATTCCATCTTCTGATCATAACTGTTGCTATACTCAGAAATCTATTCAAGATTTCTTATTTATTATTCTCTCCATGATTTGATGCTCTGTTCTTTTTTATTCCTCTTTCTTATATATTTTCCTTTCCATGATCTCTCCTTGTATATATCCCTCAAGAAGAGATGAAGAGTCACATCTTCCAAACGGTATGCCTCTTCTCATAAATGAGCTGCCCTTTCAACTTAATTAATTAGTTACTGCCATTCGTTTAAACCAAATCGCACCACTCCTTTGATTAAGACTTTTTTGTCTTATGTATGGTGTGCTGCCTTGACTGCCTTGACTGCCTTGACTGATTTTCCTCCTTTTGATCGCTTCCATAAACAATAATCGCCGCTGTAAGTAATATTAATCTCTGCTTTTTTTTAAGAAATCTTCATCGCTGGCTATTCCTTCCAACCCCCTTAACTTGGGCGATTCACTAAAATTTATATATGCCTTGGCATAAATGGTCGGCCAAGAGATGTTTATTTTATTTGCCTTTTTTTAAAATATAAGGAAGGTCGGCCAGTTTAAACACTGCCATATAGTCATATCCTTAATCGTTGCTGTATAGTTGATTTAGTTGCTGCTGTAAGGTATATTCCTCAGTGGAAATATTAATAAAATAGGACATCACAATTTATAATATTATATAATGATAATTATAATTATATTAAATTGTTATTTATATTCTTGTGTTATTTATTTTGTTTGTTTATTTGTATTTCAATGCTTAGTAATTTTTATGCTCTAGTGTTCTATTTCGGGGACATGACACGTGCCTTAATATTACACAAGGATATCAAGATTGAATTCTTGGTCTTAGCAAATGCCTTGATTTGTGGAAAATTTTGGGTAAACCCACATTACTTGTGGCCACATTCAATTAATTAAGATCAACCTGATAATGAGTACTCCTGCTTCCATGTGACCAGCCCAACAAATCATAGATGTGTAGAATTTGTGGTTGATTAAAAAGGAAAGTGTAATAATCATTATGATGTTATACTAAGGAGAGCATCACTCGAACATATGTTTAGGCATGACTAGGAGCATATAATGACTGTAGTCAAGATAGGATGAGCAAGATAAAGCATAAATACAATAAGAAATGAAATTATTGGAGAGGAGCAATCAAGTTCCATTGCAGGTTCAGATTCTAAGGAAGATAGACATGAGGCTGATGAGAAAGAGTTGTAAACCTAGATGACTGCTTGAAGATAGCCAGTATCTTCCAAAGAACTATTACATTGGCAGATGAATGAGTATGGATGCTTTGTCCAGCTTATCTCATATCACATACAAAAAATGAAAGCCTATCTAAGAATTGAGAAAGAGCCATAGGGTATAAGAACACAGAGAAAACCTTTATATCTAATTAATATCAAGATAGACGAAGCACAAGGATCCCTTTACCAAACCAGTGTCATCGATCAGCCATAGAATATTTCCAACAAACAGCAACTACACACTCCCTACTTTATGTAATACAAGCCAAGATACAATGAGTTTCATATGCAACTTGTTGTCAGTGGAATCTTGCATCCCTACAACAACAATCATAACTTTCCCAAGGAATCCAGTAGCACCATAGGAAGTTGACCCCAAAGATGAAAGGTTTTGTACCCATACAAGAAAAATCATTTTTTATGAAAGTTATAACCAAAATCTTGTTGTTTTCCTGATCAGCAGATATTTTCCAGATTCTGTCCCATTGGTCTATGTCATTATCATGTCATCACAGAAACAATGATCGGGGATTTTCAAGTGTAAAGCAAGTGAAGTTCAAGCAAGATAAGTTAAGGGAAAGGTATATTCCAAGTCATAGGTTGCAGTTACAGTCATATAAGATGCCTTGAAGGAGAAAAATCATGTAATTCATACATGAAAATGTGCCTGATAAGGTAAAATCAAAATAAAAATAAATAAAACTATGCATTTTCATGTCCAAAAGTGTACCTCTGAGTGTGAATACGAAGTTAAAACGGTCAAAATTTGCATTTAGATGTACTGGATTGCACCTTTAAATGCATAAGTGAAATCAAATATTCAAGGGTTCGTGTGTATACACAGGCACGTGCCTAATCATGATAATATCAAATTTGAAGGAAGAAAAGTAGTCTTCTGGTGTTCCAGCATGTGCCTATTAGTGTGCATGATTGAAATCAAATCAATGGGATTTGAAAAGCTTATAGTGGAACACGTGAGAGTTTTAGGACAGTGTTTTGGTTGACAGAAAAGCTTCATTTTCATATCCAAGGGCATATCTGATGTAGCAGGTGATAAGCATTTAAATTTTTAAAATAGCATTTGAATCCATGTTTTTAGGCAAGCACATAGACACCATCATATAGGGTTCTCTGATCAAACTTATGCATGTACCTACTGAGGCACATGCCTCATCTCAAGGATAAATTGGATAATAGAAGAAGAGAAGGACCTGTTTTTATGTTAATAGGCACATGCTTGAATGCCTCATTAACAGGGCAGACTAAAGTTTGTAAGAAGCCTATATATGGTGCACTCTGAGAATCAAGTATATGCATGGTCAACCAGGATTTGATTGAAGGTGGATTTGCTATTAATAGGGCTGTGTTCACTCTAGGAGTTAAGTCTTTTCAAGCTCAAGGATTTCTATATATAGTTGCCACAATCAACAAGAAATAAATCAAGTTTTAAATAGCAGAAATCACCAATAGAAAAGCAAGGGATATATTTAGCATATATCAGTGCCTGATTTAGGAGGGAGTTCGTGACTTAAATAAGCTTCTAGATTTATTTATTTTACATCAGCAGAACATCCACAAATTCATTCACTTTGAACAGCAATCAGGCTTTAGTTTCATTACATTAGCAGCAACGAATTCATTCTACAGTGACTTCTTGTCAATTGAGCAGTGACTGTTAATTAGCAGGTCTTCAGGATTCATCCTTTTTGCAGGGTTTCAGCACTGATATTCTTAATTATATCAGTAGGTTCAAGGTGTCAGCAAGCATTTATCAGCCTCTATAGCAGTGCTTTGTATTGCAAGGGTTCTCTATCATCCTCCAAATTAACATAATCTTCTCTTCTGCACTCTGAGTCCTCTACAAAATCCTTTGGCAAAAGAGATTTTGCATTAAGATCAGTGAATTTTTGAAAGAAAAGTTAGCAGATTGTTCATATTATCAACTAGGGTTTATCACTTTCAAGGGTTTTTAGAGAATGTAAGGACAGCACTAAGGGTTTTTGAGTTGATTTCCAGATTTTTATTCCTAAATCCTAGTCATTCTTCTTCTTCAACTTTGTCATCAATTCAGTGATGTCAAACAGGACAATTCAGCAAGGTTAAGATGAAGTTTCAAGAATATTCATTTCAAAGGTACTTGGCTGATTTGCTAGGGTTTTGAAGAGCATATCATCAGAAAATAAATCTTGCCAAAGCAGTATAACAGCATGTAGTGTTTTGCTCAAGTTTTATCCATCAGAAAACAAGTCAGCAAAGCCTATATTGCAAATCTGTAATATTCTTCACTATCCTTGGATGGATCATGCTTGTCAATGAATTTCCAAAGAGTCAAGAAACTATTCATGCCATGTGAGCATGGAGAGGTTGAATTTGGATGAGAAAATCAAAAGCCAGAATAAGGTGATTCAAAAACGTATGGACAATGTCTTACTGAAGCAGGCCCTTTTCTTGTCTTGATGCAAAGTCTCAAGTTCATCCTTTCACATGTCAAACACTATGATCCTAAAAAGAGAGAGATTAGATCAGTGCAAGTACTTTACAGGATTAGCCTAGAAGAGACTGAAATCACCTTCTCTCTACCATCTTACGAAAAAGTGTATGATGTTGATCTTGAAGAATGAATAAAGGTTTGCAAAGGCAGTGTGCTAGAGTGCCAAAAGTAGATTGGAAAGGAGTGGCTACAAGAGAAGAAAGTACGTGTACCAAATGTCCTAAAGAGAGATGAATATACAAGACAAAAAGAAGCTTGTGAAATATACTTTCTGAAAATGTCCAACAATTTCCACTGAATTTTTATTTTATTCTTCAGGGAATTCCTTTCTTTTTCTTGTTCCCAACAAATATGATTTTCTAATGTAATATTTGAGCAATAAATACTTATTTGGATTTAGTTTCTCTTATAAAAAACATATTCATGTCATTTTAATGGAAGCCGAATTCAAATAACATTTAAAAAAATTCAAAGAATATTATAAAAAAAAAGTGATTACAAAGCTGCATTGACTTCTGCAGTCCCCCATATCATCCTCTTATCTGCTGCAATCTCCTTTTTTTTTAAGCTTAGCATCATCCAACGGTATCAAATTCTCAGTGATACTCCTTAACAACCCTCATGCCCATTTAAATCTATGAAACTTCATAAAAGGTAAGCGGCTGGGGAATTTTGAGGTAGTGTGCCTGTCATAAAAAACACAAGTAATAATTTTATAACCTCCGCCTTGTAGCTGTTGGGCCTGCGATTCTTTTGGTCTGATTTGACTCCCTTATGCATCCATGTCACCTCCCTACATGACACTTTGGTGGCAGGCAAAGTAATCAAGACTCCTTTACAATCTGTGCGGCCAATTCTCCCTTCCACATCACTTTTCAAGGATGAGAAATCATCTTAGCATTCCAATAATGCTTCAACAAGGGGTGTGATTCCTGTTTACTGTTAATGTCAAATAATCGCTTAGATGATTTGAATTGGATCAGGCCTCCAAAACTACTCCCCAACTCAGCAATAACTTTAAAAATAAATCCTCTACTATTACAAATGGTATGGACCACTTTGCCAATACAATGAGTATAGCTGGGTGATGTGACCAGCCAAAAAATAATTCCTGATTTATTCTCAGATGGCAATGACTATAGATAAATAATTTTATTTTTATTTTTATTTTTTTAACTTTCTGATCTACTAACCTGCATTACCTGTAAATTCCACTATAAGTCCAATTTTGACCTCTAAATGAAGCCAACAAATAGAATCAAAAGACTTATGTCCTTCAATCCTTGATACTTTGTTTTCATCCTCACGGAAAGATGTTGAACCAAAGCTCTACAATAAGGGTTTACAAAAATTGATAATCATAGAATGAAATGTTTTTTTCCTATGTAACCCAAGAATGCGTCCCCGGCCAAATTAAAAGTGTCTCCGGCCAGAAATGTTTTGAGGACGCAGGGATGCCTCAGAAGCGTCCCTGCGTCGTCCCCAAATTCTCCAAAAAAACTGAAATGTCTTCTGTACAGCCAAGAAAAGAGAGGAAACGCCAAGGGACAGCTAGCCATCCCCTATGGCCCAGCAAATTTCCAATTCTTTTTTTTTAAACCTAAACCTAAAAACAGCATTATAACATTCAAAACAAAAAAAAATAGCTCATTTGTGTCATTTTGTGAATTGTGAAGAGCTGAAGGAAGAAGAGCACAGTTGTGAGAAACCAAGTGAAAGAAGGAAAGAGAAGTAAGCAAAGGGCACAAAAGAAGACAAAGTCTCCATCATTTGAGGTAAGTTCCTTATTTTTTGTTCATTTTTACAAATTCTTTTGCATTTTTTTTTTTGTTCTTGTTAAAATTCCATTTACTTAGGAGGATTTTTTTGTGTGTTTGTGTTCTATGTTTGCACTTGCAGCTGTCGTTTACATTTCAACCGAAAATAAAAACAATGAGCACTAGCAGTAGTGAGGGTAGTGAGAGTCGAGAAACTGAAATTGAACAAACATGCCATGGAAGTTCTTCAAGAAATGTTGAGTGTTTCAGCAACACATAGTTCAGAAAATCCATTTCAATGCCCTTCTAACCTCTTGAAAAAGTATGTAAAGGGCCCATTTAACCTAAAAAAACCTCTTTTACAATTTGCAATAGCCATAGACACTAAAAACAAATTTGGGGGGGAGTAGAGTATGGCTATGTCATATTTGCAAGGAGAACAATACGGGCAGCTACACATAGTTTACTCCCAAATTTCAAGCATAGCTTGTCAAGGGATAAAAATATGCAAAACCATAACATTAGCTAAGAAAGCCAAGGTGACTAGGTTGCACTTGGAGGGTGAAGCCAAAAAAACAGGAATGCCAATGGAGTCTTTGTAGCCTAGTGGGTCATTTTCTAGTGCTATAGCTACTAAATCTAGGAGTGTTGTGCCTGAGAGTCAAAGAGGAAAGAAAGGGCCCACTAGTGTTGCTAGCATGTTTAACATGCAATTACAAGATGTGGCTGATAGTTCTATTGCCAAATTGTTTTATGCTGATGCAATACCCTTTTATGTGGCACGCTCTCCATTTTTTAAACAAATGTTCAAAGATGCACTTGCTGCTAGTCTTTCTTATGTTCCCCCTAAAGATCATAAGCTACGCACCTCCCTCCTTGATAAGGAGTATTCCAAAGTGAGTATAATGATGGAGGAGTTGAGACAAGTTTGGATAACAGGTGGACTGATATTAGATATCAGCCACTCATCAATTTTATTGTTAGATGTTCAACAAGCTCTTATTTTCATAGAGCTATTAATTGTCCGGGGAAGAGGAAGGATGCAAGCTTCCAATTTCAGATATTGAAGGATGCCATAGTAGAGGTTGGACCCTATAATGTTGTACAAGTAGTGACCCATTCAGCCCATGCACGCAAGCTAGCTGGTTTAATGGTGGAAGGTGCTTACAAATACATTTTTTGGACTCCATGTTGTCTTCATGCGTTGAACAACGCATTGAAAGACATTGGGAAAATACAGGATGAAAGAAGTGGTGCCAAAAGCTAGAGGCACTCAGATGTTTATTTGCAATCAGCACACATCACTTGCTTTGTTTAGGATTTTTTTGAGGAAGGAATTCCTCAAGTCTGTGGCTACCAAATATGGTAGCTACTTTATTTTATTGGAGAGGATGATTGAGGTGCAAGAGCCGCTACAATTGATGGTGGTTAATTCAAAGTGTGCTAGATGGGCAGAGGCAAACACAGCTGAAGAAAAAAGTGTAAAACAAAAAATCCTCAACGATGCTTGGTGGTCCACAATGAGGTAAGAGATTGTTGTTTTTTATTTTTTAATGAAAAGCTGATTTTTAGTATTAAATTTCTGATTTTACTATTAACTGATACATTGCTGATTTTAGTATTAAATTTGTGGTTTTCATTTTATTATTGATATTTTAAATTAATAAATTGTTGATTTTATCATTGATATTTTAAATTAATCAATTATTTTTTATTATTTTTAAAAATTGCCGATATATTTGCTCCATTATCTCACCTATTTTGCGAGTCATAAGATATGTTGATACAGACTCTCCTAGCCTTGGAGAGATTTATGAGACATTTGATAGCATGCTTGGATAGATGAAGCAAGCAATTCATAGCAAGGACCCTAATTTGGGATTTTATGAGGAGCACATTAGGCCCATTGTGACACGGTAGTGGGACACTATGAACACCCCACTTCATATGACTACCTATGCTCTAAATCCCAAATGGTATGCAGCAAGACCTAGGAGAGTGCCTCCATGTGATTATGAAGAGTTGAAAGATGGCTTCACGAAGGCCCTTGGTAAAATGTACACTGAGGAAGTCTAGCAAACTTAGAGCATAGTGGCTAGCCTTTGTGAGTCTACGTGGCCCAACATTCAATAGATCAAAGGCAACGATGGATAGAGCTACATTAGCTCAAACTAACCCCATTCGATGGTGGACATGGCATGGCAAGGATGCACCAAAGTTGAGAATGCTTGCCACTCATCTCCTAGAACAAGTTGCTAGTTCCTCTGTTGCAAAGAGGAATTGGTCTACATATAACTTCATCAATCAATCAAGAGGAATAGGCTTACCTCTAGACGATCAAAAGACACCTGAGTATTGTCAAAGTCCAGCTACATGTTGGGATGTTGATCCCAAAGATACTACACAGGTTGATGATGAGGAGGCACATGATGTATTGCTTGGGGTTCCATTCGATCAGGATGAGACAACCTCTCATAGTGGCAGTGACTCTGATTCCGATTTTGATGCAGTATTAGGGGCTGCATATTTCTATAGTTTTGTCATTTTGTAGTTGAAACTTGCAGCTGAAATGGTAATTGATTGATTAAAAAGGAGAGGAATACTCCTTAAATAATAAATTACAAACGATGTTTCTAAAACAAAAACAATTGATAACAAAAGAAATAAAAGAAAATTGCTAAACTAACTGAAAGCAAACTAAATGACTAAGATGACTATTATAAGCTAAATATAACAATATTACTTTAATACCCTCCCTTAATGGTCATTCTACTAACTACACCAAGTTTGCCCCTAAATTTTACAAATTTTTTTGAACTTAGGGATTTGGTAAGAATGTTTGGAGTCTGATCCTCAATTGGAACATACTACAACACCACTGGTCCATCTTCAACAAGCTGTCAAATGAAGTGACAATGAAGCTTTAAATGTTTTGTGCACTCATGGAAGACTAGGTTTTTGGCAAGCTTTAGCAACCCTTGGTTGTCACAAAACAAGGGTGAAAGCCCTGCTTGAGACATCTTCATGTCAGAAAGCATCCTCCGAAGCCATACTGCCTCACATACTGCTTTAACAATTCTCTAATACTCTGCTTCTATCGAGGAAACAACTACTGCCTGCTACTTCTTACTGGTCCATGTGACTGCACCCATACCAAGATTGAAAACATATCCAGAAGTAGACTTCCTGTCATCAACAGAACCTACCCAATCTGAATCTGTAAAACCAACCAGTCTAGGATCTTTGCTTTTGCTATACAGAATGCCAAAGTCAGGTGTCCCTTTAACATATCTCAATACTCGCTTCACTACAACCCAATGTTCAGCCTTAGGGGCAGTCATGAAACGAGAGATGTAACTCACAACATAGCTTAGATCAAGTCTAGTTGATCACGAATATCTTTGATCTTGCGACCAATGGCCTCCAGTTGATCACAAATGTCTTTGATCTCCATGACATGATCTTGCAAAGACATCTTGTCATCCATCATAATGGAAAACAGCATATTCTTAAGGAAGAATGCCCTGCCCTTGTCTAAGGTTTCATGAAGATCCTTCAAGATGGTGAGCATCCTTTGCTTCCACGTGTTGTAGTTTTTACCATTGAACCTTTGGCTACTTTCCAACATGATGTTGATCAAAGATGCCATCCCTCCCGTTTTCCGAAGGCACGAAAAACGGAGTAAAAATCTAACTACAAAAAAATCTGATTTTTCAATCAAACCCTAGGTGATCAACTATCACAGATCCCAACACAATCAGTTGTCCCAAATCCCACGATTTTTTTTTTAAAATCGCCAAACAAACAGAGGCTCAAAAACCCACGATTTTGTCCAAAAATCAAGAAAAAAATCTGCAAAATTTGAAATGATCCTCAAGTCTGAAACCTTAGGCACGATTTCCAAAATTCATCAAAGATTCAGGCACAATTTCTTTAAAAAAAAATGTCAAAAACCCTAGCTGCAAAAAGAAGAGCACAATTTTTCTATGCTCCACGGGGACGCGTCCCCTATGGTTTTTACCCGTTTCCCGTACCGGGTACGAAACGGGGACGCGGGTACTGCTAGGAAACATACCCTAGCAGTACCCTTTTTCCCTCCAAGTACCCGGTACTTCTAGGGGACGGTTTCCCAAAAAAAGGGGACTTGGGTACTTTTAGGGTACTTTTAGGGGACTTGGGTACCGCTAGAAGTACCCGGTACTGCCTGGCCGTACCCTGACCGTACCGGGTACTTCTAGCAGTAACCTACGGCCCAGCCAAAAAAAAAAAGCTTTTTTTTTTAAAAGTAAGAGTTTTTTTATAAAAATAAAGCTATGGGTGGGCCCACAAGGGACGCCCCATCACACTTGACCTAATGTAAGTGACATTTAAACTCCAAAATGAGAAAAAAGTAACTCATTTTTACTTTTCCATTGTGAAGTGAAGGAAAACAAAAGAGGAGCAGCTGAGTGAAGGAGAAAACAGCAGGTTGGAGAGGAGCTTAGGGCGTCATTTCATAGTTGAGACTTGGAGCCTTTGGGCATTTTGGTTATAATTATCAGACTCTTATATGATATGTATGCACATTGATAATGAAAAGCATTTGAATTCTGTTAATTGGTTTGTCGATTCTCATGTGAAATCTCAATTCAAGTCTAATGATATATAATAAGCTTATACAATGTCTAGAATGAATGCTTTATCAATGTTATGCTATGAACATTTGAAATTTCTCTATATTTTTAAAAAATTTCCTATTTTTTTATCAGCCGTCCCCTGCCGTCCCCTAAAAAATGACCCAAAAGTACCCCCATACCAGAAACTCGTCCCGGCGTACCGGGTACTTGCCGTCCCCGAAACCCCGTGGAGCATAGCAATTTTTTTTTTCAAAAAAACTCCATCAAAAAACACATACTTCACCCAAAAACCCTAGGCGACAAAAAACCAGGTTGTAGCTAAGTTAATAGGCACAGATTTTGGAAAAAATCCACCAAAACAGGGAGACCCTTCACGCCAAACAGTCTGCAGAAACAAACACACATGTCATGCCTGAGAGAAGCGGCAAAACCCATCACCAATCACAATCACAAACCCACAGAAATCTAGAGATTATCTCAAGCACGCAAGAAGAAGATAACACCAAGTCACACGGCCAAGAACAAACAAAAACCCCACACGATTTGTCTAAGAAAAACGGCACCAGAAAAAGACACGGATTTTTAAAACCCATGAAGTGCAGAAATCACGTGAAATTGCGAGCAGAAATGACACGTGCTACTATGTAAAACAACCACGAATTTGCCCATGAACCTTCCACGTTTTTCTCTGCAAACCTTCTACATTTTTTCTAGTAGAACAAAAACCCGCAAACTTAAGCAGAAAACCCTTGATTTTTCTAAACAATCGAGCAAAAACAAGCCACGAATTTTATTAAAAAAAAATCGCCCAAAACCTTTGTCTTTTAGCTGATAAAAAAACCCACAATTTTTAATCAGTAAGAGAGTTCACGATTTTTATTAAAAAAATGGACAAAAACTTTTTTTTTTAAAAATCAAAATTTACTTAGGAAAAACCACAAACTTTTACTACCCAAAAAATTCGCCAAAAATGAGTCTAAGCTCCGATACCATGAAATGGTAATTGATTATCATTATTCGTTATTCGTTATTCAACAAAGGAGAGGAATATTCCTTATATAATAGATTACAAGACGATGTTTTTGTTAGTGTTGTAGCTGCGGGAGATATTTTTCTCCCTAATATATTTTGGTTCAAGGCTGGTCGGCCTTCTTGATTTAAATGATATTTGTTCCTTCTAAAGCCGACCTAGAAGGAAAGTCACTTGGTGTTGTATTTAAGGAGGATCAAGTCCTCTCATTTGGGCAATCAAGTTCATTCATTTTCGCATCTTAGCAGCAGCAAGAGTTCGCATTCTCCCAACAACAGATTCAATTTTTGAAGAAGTGTTTTCAGTCATCTTAAGGAGAAGTGACATATCTCTTTGTATGAGAATCGGCCATGATTAGGGCCTAATTATTTTTGTATGCAGAATTCTGCACTTATTCATCTGATATATAGATATAAGAGATCATTTCTTGCTGGGTTTTTCTCCCTCGAGTAGGAGGGTTTTCCCAGGGTATCTTGTTGTGTTCATTGTCTTATGTGTTGCATTTTCTGCTTATTACATTTCTGATCCTAAAACTAACATGGTATCAGAGCCAGGGTTAAAGAAAAGGATCTGATCAGATTTGTTCAAGACAAGTCGTTGTCTCATTTGAGGTAGCCACAAGTTTCAAAAAGGTGGCATTGTTGGTGTTAACAGGGACTCTGTGAAACCGTTAAAGGAGCTAAGAATTAAATTGAACTAAGGAGGTTAAGTGATAATCGAACATTCAAAATTATCACGATGGTATTATGATTACATTGGTGTTGAGTGCCTATCAGCTCATGTGGCCTAGAAAAGATGAATGCTATCTAAGCCGCCACCTATGATAAATGTCGACCATCTAGAAGAATAAAGGAACCGAAATTTCATTTGGAGGCTTTAACAATTTAAGTCGTCTATTAGTTTCCTGCCAATATCATTGCTCTAATATTCACAGTGGAGCGGAAGCATATGCATTCTGGAGTTTGATTGCTATCGAAACTTTCATCCACATATTATTTGGCTAATTGATAATATAGTGTAGGCAAAATCCACTGCTAGTACCAGGTATGTGGCTCTTCATCATAGATATATGAAGCGGATTGTGTACGTGGGCACTGTCTTTGAAGAATCCACTAATACACGGGAATCATATCGCAGATATTGATAAATGTATGAAGCAAAACGAAATCAAAGGACCTTTCGTAGAATGTTTAAGAGTAACCTTTGAGTGGTGACAAGAGATCATTCTAAGACTCAAAGATATCGAACTGCAAGTTTCTTATCGCAGATAAAGTCAAAATGGCAATGGTAAATAGGCGTCGGGTGTAGCAATCCATGTATTGATCGGCCATTGGAGACAACAGAGGAAGATCAAAGACGTTGCAGAGTACACATTCTCTTCGGTGCGGGTTCATAGTCAAATGATAATCGGTCATTGGAGCCATCGACTTATTAATTGTGGAAAATATTGAATTTTGTTGGATGCCGCCTTCTAAATGTATGTCGTCGAGAGTCTTAAGGAGCATTAATCAGCGACACCAACAGGGGTGCGAGTGCCTATGAGGGAATTGAGATCGTCTGAAGAGAACTAATTATTCTGAAGGCGTAGAATATGAGAGAAGGGGTGCTCTCATCAAGATTCAATTATTAAGTCTCCAGCAATGTGTTTTGCTACGGAAATCATTGGATTAAAAGACCCCTTGAATTAAAAGTCTATCACTCTAGAACTATGAGTGAGTCTAAAGGGGAAGTTGTGTGAGTCTTTCCTTCATGTGTGCTGGTTTTTCTATAGCGAGTTTTTGAGATAATTACACAATGTTTTAAAGAATGGAGTTGTGACGATTGCTGAGTGTATGCTGTCATTTGGTGATGGTTGTGCGTGAAGAATACATCGGAGGGAAAGTTATGGAGATCAAAATTTGAAAGGCATCACTGACTAGCTATTTGTAATAAAGAGATAAGTATTCTATGTTTGTACCTCTGAATAAAATGAAATTGCATTCTTCTAAGCTTTTATTCTTTCTCCTAAAAGTTTGTTGAGTTGCGCAGAGAGGATCTGACATCGATTATTTTTGGCTGAGTCGTGTGATTTTTTTTTAGGAGAGGTCGTGGGTTCTTTTGAGTGGTGATTGCTGGCATGAAACTTTTTGGAGATACCATTCATGCTAGTTGCGAAAATTTATGAGTGTGGCTTTGACATGAAAGGAGAACTGCAATTTCGATTGTGATTGGTTGGTCGCATTGTTACCATTCTCTATGTGCGCCTAGACTATGATGGTGCCTTGATTCAGTGAGAGGCCTGATGGTGCCTTGATTCAGTGAAAGGCCTGGTTCTATATTGAATATGATTGGTTGCGTAACGTGTGTCTGAGAAAATTGAGTTGAGCTGATTGTCCTTGTAATCTATAGTGTTGTAGCAAAAATTGAGTGAAGATGAAAGAAAGATATATCAGAATCGACAAAGATATTTGCTACATGCTTCATTTATATCAAGGGTAGTTTGATTTCATATTATTAATCTCTTTAAAATGCAGGTTGGATCGAGAAGCAAATGGATGATGAATTAATTATCTGAGATTGCTTAAGGAATTCAAGGGAAGAAGAGCTTGATGCATCCTATGAGGAAGTCATGGCAGCTGGAGAAATGAACAAACATGAAGTCTTAGCTTGCAGCCATGAGACTGAGTTGGTGACACATAACTTCACTGTAAACATCTCTCGAGGACACAAGGTTGGGTCAGCCTTGGATGGAGAGTTTGCATCAGCAAAGAAGATTGAGAAAGATGAAGACACTAAACGACAAAGAACCTATATAGATTGTCATTGTGATCAATTACTTCGAAGAGGAGGAAATGACATTCAAAGGGAGTTAAATTCCGAGAATTCAAGACACGAGTTGAGAGCATGTCCAAGAAAAGGATTAAGGTTCTGAGATCAGCCAATGGAGGGGAGTTCACTTCCAGAGGACTTCTTTGCAATCTCTAAGGCAGGGATCAAGAGGGAGTTTTGTGACTTACTAAGAAGAAGTGAAGGTGTCATCTAGAGTGGGTTGCAGTGTTGCAAGGACAAGTGCTAAAGTCCTTGGAAGACCTCTTCAGCTGCAGAGAACAGAATTGCACAAGACAATCAATCTAGATTTGACATTGGTAGCTCCGCAAACCTATTCAAAATAGGGTGATCTGGGATGAGGTCGAGAAGGACAGTCCTGAACTCTTGCAAATCAGTAGTACCAGAGGTGTGCGTTGGAAACCATTCCTCTAAGGCAAGCATTGCAGGCAATCTTGAACAAGGAGGTCAAAAGGTTGATGCAAGTACTTGGAGCTTCAGCGGAAGTCACATCATCATGAAGATTTGTTGTAGTGTATATTTTTTTGCGACAGAGAAATATGAGGTGAAAGCCCGTGTAGTGTATATTTCTCTAAGGCGGAGAAATATGAAGTGCGAGCCCTTGTTCATCTCTGAGACTGAGATGAGACATAATGTTGAGAGACTCCATGACGATATCACGTTGAGAGACTTCATGATGAACCCTTGTACTTGTGTTTCTTTCCACACATGGGAGTAGCCATGGTGGACGTCATGTTGAGAGACTCCATGACGATATCACGTTGAGAGACTTCGTCATGAACACTTGTACATATGTTTCCTTCCACACATGGGAGTAGCCATGGTGGACGTAATGTTGAGAGACTCCATGACGACATCACATTGAGAGACTTCATGATGAACTCGTGTACATCTCTAAGACTGAGATGTGGTTTTCCACAAATGGGTGTAGCCATTGTGGGCATCATGTCGAGAGACTCCATGACGAGGATATCTGGAAAAATACCTCCCTAGCTAAGAGGGAGTGTTAGTGTTTTAGCAGCGGGAGATATTTTTCTCCCTAATATATTTTGGTTCAAGGCCGGTCGGCCTTCTTGATTTAAATGATATTTATTCCTTCTAAAACCAACCTAGAAGGAAAGTCACTTGGTGTTGTATTTAAGGAGGATCAAGTCCTCTCATTTGGGCAATCAAGTTCATTCATTTTAAGTTTGCATCTTAGCAGCAGCAGGAGTTCACCATTAAGCAGCAGTTCGCATTCTCCCAACAGCAGATTCAATTTCTAAAGAAGTGTTTTCAGTCATCTTAAGGAGAAGTGACATATCTCTTTGTATGAGAATCGGCCATGATTAGGGCCTGATTATTTTTGTATGCAGAATTCTGCATTTATTCATCTGATATATAGATATAAGAGATCATTTCTTGCTGGGTTTTTCTCCCTCGAGTAGGAGGGTTTTCACAGGGCATCTTGTTGTGCTCATTGTCTTATGTGTTGCATTTTCTGCTTATTACATTTCTGATCCTAAAACTAACAGTTTCTAAAAAGAAATAGTCGTGAACTAAAGTGAACAAAAACAATAAACTGGAAGTTGCTAAAACTAACTAAAGCAAACTAAGTTAACTGAAAGTAAACTAACAACTAAGATGACCATTAAATATTACAATAATACTTTAATAACTTTTGGAGGATGTAGATGGCATTTGTGATGATGAGGCTAATATTCTCTCTCCTTATTTTGCACAAAATAATTGTTGATCAACAACCTTTGCCAATGGTGAATTAGCCTTCAAATCAAGAAAGGGTAAAACTTGTCTTGAATTTTAGCGGGCTTCTCTTGAACACAAAAATGGTAAGAAAATCTTTAAAGCTAGTAAAGGATGAAAAACAGATTTCAAAGCAGCCTGTAAATGTGCTTCCTTCTTTGGAAGAGTAACGATGACTAAGGTGGTTAATAGTGTAGACATAGATCTGAAGATGAGATTCATTACCAAGAAGAGGAATAATATGCTTCCTCCAATTTAGCATGAACCACCAATTATGTATTCCACTCCTTTGTTTCTGACTCCCAATTCTCCTCATGCTTCTCCCCCTCCTGGTTATCCTTCTCTGTCATCTATCAAGTCATATTCTCCTAATATTCCTTGTGGATATTACATTGACATTCCATTTAGTCACAATCTCATATTTCTATTCACATTCCATCTCCTATTTAACCTATTTCTTCCCCACAAGCACTCCCAATCATCAACATTTCATCTCCCACACTTCAAAGTGACTAAAGTCAAAAGTTTCCCAAAAAAGGAAACCACCTTCATATGAGATTAATGTGGCTACACTTGTTACATTCATTGAAGATTAAGAACAGACAAAGCCTAAGCGAAAATCCAAGATTAAGAAGACCACAAGGAACAATTTGGTCATGGAAAGAACTATTTCCCCAAAGGATAGGACTTTATAAAATGCTGATCCTACTGATTTCCATATAGCTAGGAAATAGTTGGGTGTTAGCACATGTCATAGGGTGTAATGTCCCTTTTCGGTCCATTCCAACATTCTTGGAAAGTTTCAAAATTCTTGGAGAACGCCAACTTTATTGAAAAGGAATTCTAACAATGGCACTAAGCTCAAGTAATCAAGATAAGTCCAACAGTACTCTTTGAATGCAATTTCGAGACTCTAGGAGATCTCCACATTTCTTGGAGAAGTTTGTTATTTTTGGAAAGCACTAATTTTCATAATGTTTAATATCCTAAGAGCTTAAAATATTTTGACATGATCAGAATTCATATTTGGTCTATTCTAGTATTTTCCACAACTTGGTGATTGTGTGGAAATATAATTATTTTAAATATGAAGTAACTCATATAGTTCAAAAGTAAATAAAAATAATAAGTCACTTTATAGAGAGATAAAATATTGTTTTTTCTATAAAGATATTCAATGATTATAATATATAACTTCTAAAAAGATCCCAAGGGATTGTAAAAGGAGGTTGAGAGAAGTCACTTCCTCATTCTTGATATTATGGACATTTCTTGGCATTTGGTATTTACTTGAATTTCTTCTAACATCAGTTGAGGAGTTAAGCAGTTTTCTATAGCCCTAAAATGAAAACCCTACAACGAAGATTGATTTCAAGGAAAGAATTCTCTGTCAATGTGTGGTGGATTCACAATCATGTTGATTGATTGAAGAGTAAAGTTTGAGCAAAAGCAATGTATCTTTTTAGGTTTCATAAATTACAGATAACAAATAAATTTGTGAGGAAAGATAACTTTGTGTGGATATTTAGATTTGTATACCAATCATACAAACCACCAACTCCATTGGAATTTCTATTCACTAAAATTATTTGCCGCTAACTGCAAGGACATCTGGGAGTATATATATATATATGCAAATCAAGCGAAGCCACCATAAATGGAGTTATTATTAGCCACTCCTATTGGGTACATGTTGGTTTGGAGGAGTTGCATTGGGGATCAAAGTGTATAACAATGCCCCATTTCATTCAGCTTGCACATTCATGGTGAGATGTCTATGGGTGAAGGGTCGTGTAAATAAATAAAAGTGTGCCACCTTGAGCATTCTGGTGTTTGGATAAAATGTAGAAAACCAACAATTACCACCTTCTTACTACAGCAATCTGGGTCGATAGTATACCAAGTGATATCTTTGACGCCTCATTCAAGGGACCATTATTCATTACCCAGTCTACATTATGGTTTTTTAGTAGGGTGTATTCTGTGGAAATAGAAGATTATCACCACATACAGCAGTTCCAGCACAAGGGGATAGTCCGATTGGAGGTTATATAGAACTGTTTGCTAAATTGGGGGCTGCATATACACACAGCAGATCTGAATAACAATGTACCAGCGCCCAGATCAAGTTGAAGTCACCAAATCTGCATAGTAAAGGTCAGGAAATTGTTTGTCCTCACTTTCTGTTGTTGTAAGCTCAAAGGCTCAGTCAATCAATGATAAAATAATCCCAAAGTCTTAGAATGCAAGAGTATTTTGTTATCATATCTTCTGTCACTATAATTTGTTGGCTAAAATGATCATATGGATGCATATTTGCAAGTATTTCCATTATTTTTAAGAAGATTTACAGCTGGTCATAAATATAAAACTCAACAATATTCCATTACCATGAGACCACATTTCTTTGAGGCATTTTTTCAAACAGTTCATTGTCTTGTCTATGCTACCACAATTTTCATACATGTCTACCAAAGCATTTTATCAAACAGTTCACTGCCATGCTGCTATGGCTAAAAGCCTAAAACAGGTGCTTTCGAACAAGCTATGGATGCTTGGAAAAAATCTATTAAAACATAATAGTAAGCAATAGCATAGACAAGGCAGTGAACTGTTTGAAAAAATGCCTCAAAGAAATGTGGTCTCATGGTGGTCTCATGGTGATGGAATGCCATGACAAGCAAAACCTTTAGCCATAGCAGCAAGGCAGTGAACTGTTTGATAAAATGCTTTGGTAGACATGTATGAAAAATGTGGTAGCATAGACAAGGCAATGAACTGTTTGAAAAAATGCCTCAAAGAAATGTGGTATCATGGAATGCCATGACAAGCAAATGCAATTGGCAGCTGCTGCTAGTTAAACTCTTTATTTTATTTGCTCTCTATATCTCTATGCTATGGAAATGCCTTTCAATTTCAAAAAAAATAGTTTTTATCTCTTGTTCTACAATTTTTTATGTTATTTTTTCAATCCCATTTTTTTTTTAAATCTTATATTTTTGGTTTGCCGATTTTTTCCCCAAAAGAGTTTTGCTGCTATGAGCTATACCATCAATCCCAATATCATGTTCTGCAATAACACCCAACCATCATCTATGGTCTCCAGTAAAGTAGATATGTCTTCAGTGATTTGCAGTACCTCCAATATCAATATTCCACCACTAGGTATTGCAGGACTGTATGAGAAGCTTGACTACATTGTGCTATGTCTACTAAATCTCATGAGGCCTATATCAGAGGATTAGGCATGGTGTCAAGTTTCAACTACCTTCAGTTCAAACCACAGAGCTTGGCTAACCAGTATGTGATACTACCAAGTATCAAGAGTATTTAAATTCATGTTCTTGGTAGGGTGGACCAGATTTGACTGTTACTTTCTGACAGGGCTCTACCATAACCAACAGACGGCTACGAGTTACCTCTGTAAGAGCATCCATTTCATCTTCCATAACGACCTCTTTCCGTTCTGCAGCATTGTATACTAATGTATACATATGTATCTAATTAGATAAATCATGAAAGCAAAAAATAGACAAAGATAGAAGAAAATATACAGTCATTCATCTCCTCTAAGAAAATGGCATGCGCAGAATACTCGTACTAATTAAAGCACTGTTCGTTTGTAAATAATATTCTCATATCTAAATCCTTATTCAATAAACTGCCTCATGTTTACTACATTGTTTCCCCATGTAAAACATCTAAGTTCTGTAAAGTGTTATTCCCGACCTGGTATCTCCACATCATACATATAATATGTACCTCAATATAAAGGATTTTGCTCTTTAAAAAACATATCAACTTTTATTTTGTTTTTTGATATTCATCTCAAATCCTTTAACCCTACTAAAATATTGTTTTCACAGGCAAAATATTTCGAAAATTCAAAAGCTTGTCGGGAAACTAAGCCGAAGGTTAACTCACATGGTGAAACTAAAAAATTGAAGAATAATGACAACACAAAAAAAAAAAAATGTGAAGTTAAAGTTATATACCACTCCATATTCGTCAGCAGCGAAAACGTGTGCAACAATTAAACCATGGAAAGAATGAGGACCAGGCGTAAGTCCAGCTGAAATCATGTCATTCATTACATCCGTTGCGCCTCTCACGTCACCATTTCTGGCGCATCGCATTAATTCCTCCATTAAAGTAAATCTAAACTTAGCCTCGAAATTGCTTGTGAACCCGGATTTTTGCCTTTTGGCGACAGTATTTACCCGAGGAACGCCATTAACGGATTCGTTTATTGTAGTAGCTTCAGATGAGGCCCTGGCGATTCTGCCATACTGATTAATTTTTCTTCTCGAGTGTAAATAATTGCCTGTTTTTTTGGTACAAGGTGCGGATAAGGGTTGTAATGAAGAAAACCCTGGAGTTGAGTTGAAGACGGAGGCCATTAGCAACGCGCAGAGCTTGTGCTCTGTATAAGCTTATCTCTTTTCAACTGAGGTATTTCTTTTCGAATTTTTAGGAAGTTTTTGAGGCGTTTGAGAAATTATTTTTCGATTTTACTTTATCTTTAAGAATGCAATCCGGTGAAAAGCAGCTTATGGTATGGCTAACATTTTTTATATATATATTTAGTTTGATGATGAATTTTTTTTTTAATGTTTTTTTTTAAATAAATTTTATAAAGAAATTGTTGTTAACAAATCTTTTAATTTAGTTCAAATGTTATTTAATATAAAGTGTTATTTTAATTCAATTATTTTACTTATATAAAGATATATAATTTATTCTCTCATTATTATTTTAGTCAAATTTCATTTAGCTATTTCATATTTAAGATGAGGTGGACTAGTCTTCAATTAGACTGAGTATCTTTACTTTCTAAGTGATATTTGTTCTTACATAGGCTTTTGGTGATCACATATAGGGTTAAGTTTATCAAGACAATATTTTGTATTTCTCTCTAACGTATTTTTCATGTAACCATGGAAAATTTATCCATAACAAATGTCTTTGTTATTATTTAGTCATGCATTCAAGTTGATATTTTATTTTTTCATTCATCTATTATTTTGTTTCATCCAAGTTCTCTTTCTTTGTTTCAAAAATTTATTAATGACAACCTTGAACCATCTATTTGCCTCATCTCTTCATTTTATTAAGACATCCTAGGGGTTAGGTGCATGTTTTTTCTAGAAGATATAATAAAGAACTAATGTTTTTAATTTAAATTTGCTTATAATCGTATGCACTTTTGAATCCTTTATATTTGTCTCCATTTTAGTTTTCTTGTATAGCTAGTACACACTGCAAACACAAAATGCATCACCATAATCTCTAATAGCTTAAATAAAACTCATACAATTTTCTAATCCCATAATTTAACCTCTTGACTTCTATTCTACAAAGAAAAATTTGTTCTCTAAGCTCCCAGAAATTGCTTCCTTCTACATGTGTCCTATTTAATCTTATTATTGAAGTTTATCCCAAGATAGTTATACTCTATTACTTCTTTAAATTCTTCCAAGAGATTCCATTCAAAATTAAAGTTGAGCTGATTTTTTCTTTCAATTGGAGAACATCAAATTTTTATCTTACTAATGTTCACTTGCATGCCCACCTCCTTGAAAAATTTCTCAAAATCTTTCAAGTATGTTGTCAACCCATGAGTGGACCTCATTCTAATCAAAATGAGATCATTTGCATACAAAAGAAGTCTCACTACATATTATCCCAAAAGAACATCATTCTTTGCTTACATATTTAGCCACTCTTATAGTTTGTAAATATATAAAACAAATCAGGTAGGGGATAAAGGGCATCCTTTATTAACCCCTATGCTCCTAAAGCTTTTTGAGAGGCCTATTAGAGTTATAATTTTTACTTGAACACCTCTTCATAAAGTCAATGAATCACTACTTTATGTGTTTTAATATACTCACATCTTGTATTTTGCTTCATAATTTAATTTTAGGAACCATGTCAAAAGCTTTCTTGAACTCTACAAACAATAATAAGATTCTCCTTTTTCATTCCATATTTTTTCAATGATATATCTTAAGGTAATTATTTGATCTATTGTGTATTGTTTTGGTTTGGAACCTACTCACCATTCTTCCCTTTCATATTTTTCTTCTACCCACTTATCAATTATTTGTTCAATCATGATTCGGAATAGATTTGTAAATAAGGGATTGATCATGATGATTTGGTATTTAGAAGGGTTATTTGCATCTCTACTCTTGAAGAGGGGTACTATTGTACTAATATTCTAATCTCAAGGGAAATTGTGTTGAATGATGTTGAATATCTTCTTAATGTGAGGGTTAGGTTTTTAACTCCCTATTTTAGGTATTTTATCTATAGCCCATCCATATCACAAATTTTGCATGCTCCCAGCTTCTTAATACCTTCATTAACATTATGTAAAGTGAATAAATTTTGTTGTTGCATTTTGGAGGGGACTCCTCTTCAAACTCTTGTCCATACAATTCATTGAATACTTGTGATGGTATTTTGTGTTTGAATTTTACTCTATCAGAGTTCCTCCAAAATATTTTTTATTACTTTTCCCTAAATATATTAGTTATTGTCTCCTTTACTCACAAATTCCACTTTTTTGTTTTCACCATCTGCTTGTACAATTTTTAGTTTGCTTCTTCTTTCCCCTATTTGTTCAAATATATCTTTGCAACTTATCAAACCAACCAATTACCAAAAAATTCCCTACTCTCTTCTTATTTTTTGTCTTTTTATATAATTTTAATGCTTTTTGAAGTATATTTTCTAATTCATAGCTTTTGATAATGTGTACTTTTGTTACTTTTCCCCTTTTAGATTATTTGCTTTAGTACTTCCTTACAAATTGAATAGTTCTCTTGTGATATAAGAAAATTACCCTTTGTTAGGGGTTGTTGAATGGGTTGCATAATTTTTACTATTTGTTTATTTTATTTTTAGCATGAAAGCTTTATACGCACTAAATTATGGTCTAATTTTAATTTTATTGGAGAATCTTCAATCACTATTATTTTTACCTTTGTTGTCAAGTTTTTTGAGCAAATAACATAGTCCACAACACTTGTCCCATTATAATTTGTTTATTATTTTTCATATTTCCATTGAAAATAACTAAACTGTGCATGCCACATAATGTAATGATTCATCACCAAAATGGTTAATGGATCCTTTATCCCTTGAACATCTTGTCCATTGATGATTTCCTCTTCTACTAACTATAAGTGATTGTTATCAAGACCTTTCTTGCTACTCAGGCTTTCAATTTTCTTATTTGTTAAATATCCTAGAAAAAGCACCTCTCCAAGTTAAAAATACAAAGAGAGGTATTTCTTTAGAGATGCGTGTGGATCTTCAGCATCCACCCCACATTTTGTGTAGGCTTTTGAAGTTTGCGGGGAAAAATGATGTAATTTTAATATTTCTCCCATTTTCTAGTGTTTTTATCCAAATAGAATGTTTTGCTAGCTCTTCATTCTAAAACTAAATATGTGTGTCCCTTGTTTCCTTTATGAAAACCATTTTTCCTCCAACCCTTTGTCATTTTCTATTTTTCATCTCAAACTACCAGTTTCTTATAACCTCCAAAAATAGGGGTCTTATAGCTATTGAGCTAATAATTTTCCATGAGACAAAGTATTTCTCTTCCTTCTACTGTCTAGGCCCTAACCTAGGTTCTCTCCTCCAAGGATAAACTCTATAATTCCAACACACCAATTTTTACTACTCTTAGGAGGGTCCAATTTCCTATTTATCTTGAAACCATTGGCTAGAGGCATACACCTCACCTCCTTTTACTCATGTTTGTTTATTCTCATTCCTTGATGCCTTTATTTTCTCTATTCACTCTCTAATGTCTTCTTATTATGTTTGCACATTTCAATTTTTGTGACTATTGATGTAAGCTTTCTATTTTTTAACTATGCCCACTTACTTCATTCCTTATTTTCTTCTTTTATCTAATTCTTCCCTTCTCTCTCCTACTTGATTTGGAGGTAAGTCTTCATCTAGAAAAATTGTGAAACCTTCCAAAGATTCACATTTCTTAGAATTTGGTTCTTGTCCTACCTTCCAAAAGACTCTTATTTCTTGGAATTTTATTCTCATCTTTTATTCTTGTCACGATAACGTTAATAGGCATACCACTTTCTTCTCTTCTTTTTCCAATTCTCTTTGCTTGAAAATTTTTTCTTTCCTTTGTAAATTATCTTTGAGGATGTCTCTTGTAAGACTTATTATATTTCTTGTTTTCCACAAAACCTTACCCTTTGATAATTAAGTTCTTTGATTTATGAATATCTTGTCTTGTGTTCATTTTATTGTAGTATGAAGTCATTTTTAGCTGCCCCTTATGTCTTTCCTATTTAACCATCCACCACTTGTGCCCATGAATTGAGATTATTTGAATGATTTTGTATGCTACTCATAGTTTTCTTCATTCCTTGTATGCACTTTTTTGTATCACCTATTTCCCCTTACATATTTTGAATTTATCTAGTATGTGATAATTCTAGTTGGGTCTTTATTGGTTTACAAAACTTGGTCCATAGTCTTTTATGCATATTTTCTTCCTTTAAATTTTCTCGGAGCATTGCTACTTGCTCCCTTGGCATTCTATTTTCCCTTTCAATTTTTTATTTTTATAAGATTACTTTGACTTTGTAGTTAATTATTGTTTCCTAGCCTCCATGCATTCCAATGTGCTTTTAAAGTTCATAAAATCTTGTACATATAAATGTGTATACCATGCACAAGAATTTTTTGTGGGATCCATAAGCTTCTTCCTCTTCCTCTTGGTTTCCTTCTTATTTTTTAACTCCTTGGAAGGTTACTTTACTCGACTAGGCCATCTTGTTTGCTCCCAAGAAAAAATATACAGTATATTCTTACTTTCTTACTATAACATTTCTCCTTTTTGTCTATTACACTTTTGCATGGGATAATCTACCTTTTATTATCTCATAATATTTTTTAACATCCAAAAACACCCATTTTCCTCTTGTTTCCTTAATTGTTATTCTTATTTGGATTAAACCACCTTTCCCCTAGATTTTGATTACTTTGTGAGCATGCATTATTTTTTTTTAGACTATAGGAATTTAGGTAGCCCCCCTTATAAACTACAGTGCACTTGGTAAACTTTTTTCATTTGACTAGTGACATTGGCACAACATGCCCTTCAGTACCATGGGGATGGGGGAGACTAGACCTTGTGACCTCTTGCTTGCAATAGGATGCTTCAACCAATCGAGCTAGGCCCCCCGACCCCCAAAATTGTATGATATTAAGGTTATGAAGCTTTGGTTGTTGGCCTTGTTGGAAAATGGCCAATGCTCCCCTCGAGATTTGTGACATGGACTAACCACCTTCCATGGATCTGTTAACTCTGGCAGTTGTATCGAGCATTAATAGGTCGACCTTTTGGTGCAATGACAATCGTGGGCCAATAATTGGTACTAGAGCCAAAGGTGTCGAATTTGAATCCCCTCGGCTTGCACTGAGGGGGAGATTATTGGAAAATGGTTAGTGCTCCCCTCGAGATTTGTGACATGGACTAACCGCCTCCCATGGATCCATTAACTCTGGTAGTTGTATTAAGCATTAATAGGTTGACCTTTTGGTGCAATAGCAATCATGGGGCCAACATGCCCCACAAGCAAGAAGTCCCACCATTTCACCAAAGGTTCTCCCCTTAACACCAAGGTCAAATAGCCTCCATTGTTGATGCAGTAGAGAAAGACCCCACGAGGTTTGAACCTTGGTTGTTGTTGGCCCTATAAGCAAGAAGCCCCACCACTTCACAAAAGGGTGAGCATGCATTATGTATTTTATCATGAAAAACCCTATTAATTATTATTGTTTCTCTATTTTTACTTTTTCAATCATCATTTTTGTTCTAATTGATTTCAAGTGATTTATCTTTCATTACAAATAAAGAATAATAAAATACACAAGAAAGGCAATAGCATAAAAAATGTACATAGAGTATATACAAACCACTACTTGCTTAGAGATTGCATAATAAAGAGAGAATAGGGTACAATTCTAAATCTAGAGAGAATAGGAACTAATAAAGTGATGGAAAATATTTATTTCTTCTCCAAAATATGAATCTCCTAAAGATCTATAAAATAAGGAAAGGAGTATTATGGAGGTAAGTGTCTTGCCCTAGTATTGAGGTACACACTTGGCAAGGATATTTTGAGAAAAACATTATGAGTTGTATTTGTTGTCTATAAATTAGTTAGGTTTAGAATAACTACAATAAACATACATGATAAATGCATTAGATATGAAATATCTATAGAAAATCAAATAAATTTGCACACACAGGACTAAAATTTCATCAATACATTCCAGAGAAAACTTATATCAATTATGTATGTTTTAAAATAATGAAATAAAATAATTTAATATATGAATACTTGATCTTTAGCACAAATATAATCTCTAAATGAAACTACCTAAAAAACCACAATGGGTTTTTTCCATATAGTATCAAAATCCAATGGTTTTCATCCTTAGATCCAACAAGTGAGCACAAGTGCTTGACTACTCAAATTAAGGTTTATTCATGAGATGACCAAAAGATGGAAATTGATGAAGCTATCCACCTTATACAGAGGTTGAAGGCCTAGCATCGGGCCACATTTTCTCATAGGCATTCAAAATTTTCCTACCATTTTATCATATTCAAATTTGAGGACATGAATGGTGTCCCTAGTTATCCATGTTGATAGGTGAAATCCTTCATTCAAATGGCACAGTTCTAGTTAGAGGTATGTGTAAAGGAAGGGACCCAAGGAAATGCATACCTAAAAGATGTAATGGGAAGGAGGATTGGGAATTCATATTCAAAATATCACTCGTAAGTATTTACATTTGGTATGCTAGCATTATGTTATTTGAAAGTACAAATTAGAGTTTTATGGAATGGGATGCCAAGATTTCAAGATGTGCAAAGGTCCACGAGCCTAGAGAATAATTAGGATTTAGAGACACCTTATGTGAGAGGGAGTAGAGATTAATCTTTAAAGATACCCAACATAGGAAGGAATGATGATTAAGCTTCAAAGCTAGTAGATGTAGGAGGGATCAATGATCAATATTACACCCCATGTGTTATTACCTATTTACTATTACCTTGTTTGGTGAATTACTTCAATGAATGTGAATGTGTTTATTAATGAATTTTGATGGAAATATGTTGAATGAATGTTTGATTTAGTATATGAAATATATAATATAAATATGACATGTATGAGAAGTATATGAATGCATTGATTTGGCTAACCCCTGCTATGGTGAACTAAGTTGAAATGCAGGAACAGGTTCAAGCCTCCAAAAGAGAGGGGAAGTATCACTTAGGAGAAGAACTTGGTCTGGTAACCTCTAATTCAGTCTTACTGAGCATTCACACACTCATGCCCTAGTTGGTCCTAGTTGAGGCAAGCCAATTGGGTAGATGGTAAGTGATCTTCAATCTAGTTGTGTATGTTTATACATATTTACGATCTTGTTTCTAAATGTTTGAATGAGGGATGAGATGAAGTCTTAAAGTTGCATTGAATTCCTTCCTTGAGTGTTTATTTGTATATCAATGAGATATATGCATTTAATAAGTATATATGTATATAAGTATGTGTCTTGGTAAACTCATACATGTGAGTAAATACGTACATGAGTATGCATAGGTAGATGTACCTACACATGCTCATGGATGGATTACCCATATGCATGGAAATATCGATTGGACTAAGTGACATGCACACACACACACACACACACACACACACATATATATATGTGTGTGTGTGTGTGTGTGTATGAGTATACACATTCCATGTATATATGTTGATCGATGGGATTGCATGTATGAGTGTTTTATAAAGATATTGAAATGGAATTACGTATATATATATATATGTGTAAGTCGATATAGTAACATATATATATATACATAATACTATTCTTTATATTTATATATAATATAAAAATATTTATTAATAAAATGTATTCAATAAACTTATGAAATGAATATATATATGTATATATATTGATAATATATACTTCAATAGATAGATGTGTATATACATATATATAATATATATACATGAATAAGCTATTGATATAATTTCCAAGTGCATAAATAAGTGTTGATTATTATTGTTAACTTTATAAAGCAAAGTGTATATGGTAACATATGGCGCATAAAGCATATATAGCGTATAAAGTATATGGCATGACATTTAGAGAAAGAAGCCAATGCATAAAGTCTTTAAAGACCAAGTCAAAGCATGAAACAAAGCACGTATGAGATATTGTTGTGTAAACATTTTTGAAGAGTTAATGCTATTTAAACTTGTAGAATAAATCAAGTCATGCCTATGAAGGTGGCACCAACTATTAAGAGGTGGCGCCATATTTGTTTGAAGTTGGAATATAATAGAAGTCTTTGAATTTTTATAAGCCTACAAATAAGTGTTTAGACTTAGTCAAGTGCAAACTTGACAACATAAAATGTAATGGAATTCAAATTAGGAAACTTGTTTTGAGCTTGTTGTCCCAAATTTCAAGTCGAATCATCCATTTGCATGGTGAGGACTATCATGTGTTGCAAACCTATGAGTGAGTCATTGCATGAGGATGAAACGTGGCAAAAATACTTACTTTTTGTAGCCTTTGGTTTCTCATGAATTAGTATAAATAGAGGTGCTCCTTCTTCCAAATGCATCACTTATCAATATGATTTCGTAAGAATTATTATGTTACAAATTTAGTGCAAAGTGAGTTGAGAGTTTGTGAGATTGAGAGTTGTATTGTTGCTTTATATTTGATTTGTTGAGAGAATTGGAGTGAAGCTAGTAGAGGTGTTTGAGTAGTTCGTAGTAGAAGTTGCAAGAAAACTTGAGGAGAAGATTATTCAATTGGAAGCTTTTTAACATGCATGTTGATTTTTACCTCTTATTTCTTATGTCGGAAAGATTACTTACTTTATTGTCATGATGAAAGATTATCTTTTACTCATATGAGATGTTTGGATATGCTTACATATAATTTGATTGTTTCTTATTTTGTGAAACCTTACTTTTGATATTACTCATATAGATATGAATACAATGATTGTAATATTATATGTACACATAAATACTATTTGTACTATACATAGATTGTTATTACTTTATGAAGTATAGTGATACTATAGGTGTGTAGCATAAGATAGAGTTGCTTTGAAATACTTGATTGTCATGTTAGATAATGTGAGAAAAAGGAAAGGTTATTCTTGGGATTAGGATAATCCATGAGAAAGGGAATAACCTAGAATATAATAGAATACTAATGGTCAAAATACAAATCGAGCAATTGTAGTGGTGAATATAGATAACCCTCACTCAAAGTACTGGGTGTTGAATATTTGGCCAAAGTAGTGTAGATAGCCACTGTCTACACTATCAATTCATTGTGATCTAAATACATATTAGGCTGAGAATATCATAGAATTAGAGGTTCACTTTATGGTAAGCTCTAGACATGTAGGACACATTACTATGCTCAGAAAGGCTATTTGAAAGATGAAGTTGCAAAACCAATCTCTTCATCGAATGGTAGGGACATCTACTAGTTAGGTAGATGTGTGGGGGGCCACAAATAGTCCATGGTTGGCATAAAATCACTTGAGTGATGCTTCCCCTCATCTAGTTGGCGGCCAAGATTTGGGAGGACATTTTTTACCATTTGTATTTCTAGTTCATGTGAGCTTGTCTAAGCTATGTATGTATCATGTGTCCATACTTATGGAAATTTTAATGTGAAAAATTATCTTGAATATATTTATGTAAAGTTAAATCATACTTTGATTATTGGAAATGATTCTTTGATTATGCAATGGAAAATTTTGGATAAAGTTATAATTCAAGTGATGCATTTATTATGGAATAGAAAAGAATATTTTTTTTTGCTATACATTTGATGCATAGATAATTACATGTGGGTAAAACTTCGTATATTTACTAGGGAGAACAATGGGCATGTTATAATCAATATTCAAAGATACTTTTTCTAGGAGGGAGTGGGGATTGAGCTTCAAAGATAATTATTATAAGAATAAATGGGTATTAGGCTTTGAAGATTCATGATTTAGGAAGGAACATGGATCAATCATTGGAGATACCTAATGCAAGGAGTGGGGACTGAAGAAATTGAGATACCAATACTATTAGGATCAAGGGTTATGGATTTGGCAATACCCAATACCAAGATAATGAGGGAAAGAGGAACTTAAAAGTCTATATTCTCAAGAGTATCGAAAGAGTGGGGATTAGGGTTTGAGGTTCCAAGATTTCATTTACTCTTTAGGTTTGAGACTTCAAGATTCCATATAATCTTTAGGTATGTTCATAAGGAAATGCTTAGGATCCCATGTTATAGTGGAGATTAGGACGAGGGGATGTTTGATACCATAGTTATCGAGGATAGGGGATCAAGTATACTAATTTCTTTTTTCTAAGTGCAAGGAGGGAAATAAAACTCCAAATGCTTTTGGGATATAAAACAAGGTTGAATGGGTGTGTGCGTTAGCAAGAAAACTAGGGGAATATATATCACACTTTTAAGCCCCAAGTACTTTATGCGTGTTATAGTTTATACCTTCTAGACTCAATCATATAAGGTAGTAATGGTTTAATTTGGACATAGGATTAACTATTCAATTATATATTCATATAATGTTGTATAACATCATACATGTAGAATTCTTGTAATCATTATATTAATCATATCAATGGAGTACATTCAAATATCTTCCCCTATACTATGTATATATTTCTCTTCTTTACATATATTATATATATATATTCTTACATAAATCTTCTTACATACTATTTCATACACAACTTATATATATATCTCTCTTTCACTATTATTTATATCTTTCCCTATACATATATCTATGAATGGGATGTGACCCATTTATCCTACCCCTACTCTAAATGGTATCTTTTCAATCTTAAGGTTCACAAGCTCTTTGTGACAAGATGTGATAGTATTTACCTAGTGGTGTCTGAACTGTTGCTCTTTCTTGCCAACATCATCCCCCCTTTCAAAATGTTGGCTTATCCTCAAGTCAATGCTACTTTACTAGAAGAATATCCTTATACGTTTCCTTGAGTTTAGAGAAAGTGTTATCCCATTTGTTTTAGATAATTGTAGTTGTTGGGCTTGAACAAGTGGATCAGTAGTATTAGCTTCTCTACCTTCAAAAGTGTTTGGGGAATTTGTATCTTTTGTGCTAATTTTTCTTCTTGGAGAACTCTTGTGGTATGTGCTAACCTTTAACTTACTACTTCCCTTAATTGGTGGAGTCGGTTCTATCTCTTATCCCTTTGGTCTTGCAGCTATTGAAATTGGGCATGAAGTGCTTCTATTTGCACTTGAGATTGTCCATCTATATCTAAACTTTTAGCTAGTCCATTTAAGCCTTAATCAGAGTTGTTAATATTGTTCGTCTTAGACATAAATGGTAAAGTGTATTGAGGTCTCCTTATGTGTTCTTCAGGGTGTTGATCTGGGACTCTAGGGAAGAGTGTGTGGTAGCACATTTCTTCCTTTCCTCATTAGCTTTTTCTTTCTGGTACTCTACCTGAAGTTGTTTTCTCATTGTGTTCTTTTGTAATCGGGCATCCTTGAGTGCCCCATCTACCAACATTCTCAACTAGTTTTCCAAGGGATGGGATGAGTCCCCTTGGAGATGTGGGAACTTTCTTTGTATGTATTTCATTATCTCCTCCAGTTATTTTGAGTTCTCCACATGACTTTTCAATATTTCTTTCCTTGATGTTTGGTGTAGGATGTCCCCTAATTGGAATACGTGTAGGGGTGAGATTCCCCCAATATCCACCCATGAGCCTAGCAACAAAATTTGGAGCAGTTGTGGAGATGTCACTGGTTGGATCTATTTTTATTTGGTCAAAAAGACCTTGATGGGTTGCATAGAAGAGGTTGAAAAGGAGGAAGATGTTTCAAACTATGGAGGATGTGAAGATCATTCCTACTCTAAGGTGGTTTCTTTATATTTTTCTTCTTCTTTATCAAACTTTTGGTAGGATTTTTTTGTGGCCTCTTTGATCTCTTGTTGGACCATTTGGGTGATCTTTGGCTTCTCTATTATGATTTATTCTAATATCTACTTAGATCATAGTTCTTTGTTTTATATCTCTACTATATTTTTCTTCTTCAAAGGTGTAAAGGTAGTGGCTAATTCCCCAATAGCTAGATCTTTTAGTTTTTCCTCTTCCTTTTTTTCTTTCTCTCTTCTCCTTTTGAGTGTGGTAGTCAAGGAGTCTAGGAATTGATCCTTTAGGTCCTCAAATGATATGTTGGATGCTACCATGTATCTAATTATTTCTCTTTTTGTGATCAGTTGATTTGGGAGTTCCATATTGGGATATTTCTAGAGGGTCATGTCCAAGACTTCTTGCCAAAATAGACCACTATATAATTGATCTTCATCCACTAGTGGGAAAACCTTGAGGATAGGTGTGTCCTCCGAGAGAGAGGTATCCTCTGATACTGCTTGCTCCTCCTCCTCTATATCCATTATCTGTGGAGAGACCTCCCTATGTGCATTCTCCTCTCCACTTTGGTTTCTTCTTTGTACTCATCTACAGGAGGACCTATGTTGTCACCTCTTCTTATTGTTCTTTTTGAGGAGGTGTGGTGGTCAATCTTCTCTTCCTTGGTCTAGTAGTTTCACCTTGTGAAGGTTCTACAAGAGGAATGTTGATGTGAAGCCTTTTGGACCTCCGGTGAGTGGATTACTCCGCTCCTCTATTTCTTACTCCGATAGCCCCTATTTCTCATGCAATTTTCTCATTTTTTCTCAATATGTTCTTTTGATTTCTTTTTGGCTAGGTTATCCATTTATTCTCAATAAGTTATGTATTTCTCAACTTGTGGGTCCTTGGGGAGGCTAAGGAGTGTGGACGCGTAGGATTGGATTTATGCATCTATCAACTCATATGAGAGTTGGGGTCTGACCATCACATTCCAACAACTATTTGCAAAAGTTACTTCTTTGACAGGAGTTTGACCATCACATGTCTTTTCTTAGTTATGTTGTTGATTGAAGATGACTAATTTTGGGATCTATTTTGTGGGCGCCAATTTGAAGGTACATGTTCTTTTCTAAATACCAATGACTAAGAGTTAGAATGTGAGTTTTTTATTTGAAGATGAAATGGTTTTTGGAGAGGGTGTGATGGATGTTTCCTGAAAAATGATGATAGGCAGAAATCATAATCTTTTCCTTCCAAAATTCAAGATGATTCTTTGATGAAGAGGAGACACAAAGAAGGAGACTAAAATAGTAAGATATCAAAATACTAAATGGTATTTTATGTATGACTAAAATCATGAAGTCTATTTTATCCTTGCAAATTGGTTTGATCTGAATGAGACCTCAGGTGTTTGGAGCTTGATGAAAATAAATGCAATGTGATAGAAGTCTAATTGGAGGTGAGAACATTATGAAGCTTTGTATGACAATGTTGTGAATGTTTATGTGAAGACATGAACTTGCAAAATTCTTTTTCTATCATTCAAAGAAAGGTGTAGTTGATTGCTTGTCATTCATATCTAGAAGGTCGATGCTTTTCATAAACAAGTGTTTGTCATTTATATCTATTTGTTCATAGTGTGTTGAAGAGAAGTTTTGCAAAGAGGTATGTGTTCATGTATGAGAAGAAGAGTTTTGCAGAGAGGTCTTTGTCCATGTATCTGAGGAGGCTTAAATATTGAATATTTGCATATGAAAGAGGGAGATGGAGTTTGTAGATTTGATGATGCAGAGATAGATAAATGATTTGTATGGAAATAGAGTAACCCTATGATTTTACTTATTCCTTTCGAAGTGTGGTAAAGTTGCTAGTGAGGCAGATTGTTTAGCCAGTAAGGCATGATGTTCAGCCAATGAGGCTTGTTGTATTGCCAGTGAGCATGTAATTTGTAATAAAAAATGTTTAGCTAGTGAGACTTAATGAAACATAGTTTTAGAGTGGGTTTTCACCCTTTTAGGGTTTTCCACTCACAAAACTTGTGTTTTGTCTTCTCTTGGTGATTTGCCATATTGTGCTTGATTGTTCATCTTTGTTCAAGTATTTGCATATCATGTTTGAAGTGTTTTCAATGGGTTTCCTTGTATAATACAAGTGAGTTGAGTTTTGAAATTCGGTTTCTCATTAGACCATTGATTCACCCCCCTCTCAATGCTCCTGTACTCCAACATTTGGTTGCATCAGGGTGTGCCTCAAAACTTATGATCAATCTCTATGGGGGTTGCATGGATATACTTCCAAATATATTCTATGAAGATGAAAACCATGGGTACCTTTGAGAATACTCTTGCTAGGTCAGTCTCCATTGTTTTGTATTGGAACCTTTTATATTTTGGCTTAGGCTTCTAAGAAATGTCAATGAGAGTGGGAGTTACCATTTTTAGAAACTAAAATTATAGTGGATTGATAAGTTGTTTAGGGTTTAATATGGAGTAGCCTAAATGCATGCATGAGCTTACAAGAAGAGTAGAATGCACAATGAGTGAGAATGGGATAGTGAATCGATGTGTTTATAACTTACTTGTGAGGTGAGTGTAATAAATGGTATGCCCTTTTCTCATCTACCCATGTTTTTTTGCTCATTATTTGCTTGCAACTATTTTTCTCAGTAAGTTATTTCCTATATTTGGTATATGAAAAGGCTATAGTATATTATGTTCTAAATTTATTTGAGCTAGGTTAGCTTTGGTTGTATAAGTTTTTTTGATCCCTTGTTTTATCGTTTTAGGGCTAGGTCAAGGTAATTGATGTTCAAACTCATGCCTACCTAGTATTTGTGGATAATGAAAGTTAAACGTTAAAGTTATAATTGTTTTATCATGATTGGTCCTTTTATATTTCATTTTTCTCGTCCCATGTTTATACCTTAAGTAACCTTGTTTTTTTCTTGAGGTTACTATTTTTTAGTGTATTAAGTCTTTTGATTTTGTATAGTTGGATGTCCACAGGATGTTGGATTAGTATTTATATATTGGTTTTTTCCATTTACAATGTCTTTGTTGTGTATGTGCTAGTTTGTAGAGATATAATTAGCTTCTTGTGTACTATAATTGCTCTCTAGAACCCATATACCTTCTAAGAAGTTAATTCATGTTCTCCTTGTGTCCATACAACTAGAACTTCTTCACTATCTGTTACACCCCATTTTTTATTTACCAAATTACTTTTAAATTTATGTCAAAATACAATGTTGGATGTGTGATGATGTTATTTTGATATTTAACGTTATGATGAAATTGAATGCAATGAGATGTATTTTCTCTTTAATGATTTATTTTTATTTATTCAATATTATGGATATGTTATAATTTTTAACGACTAACTACGTGAATGTTCCTTTAAGTGAAATGCAAGATAAATTTCTCGCCCTTTAGAGGGAGAGAGAGAGTATCACCCAAGAGAGGAGTATGGTCTACAGGTTAAATGGTATTGCTATTTGAATTTGCTTCCACCCAAGTAGGTCAAATTTTAGACCCTGTCAAGTCAATTTGAGTTCAAAGTCATTAGTTGTGCCATTAGGATATGTGGAACCAGTTGTTCAATGATCTTGTTCTCATCATTTTAAATCGATTTTATTTATATATTTTTTATAATTGGTAAATGTCATGTATATAATATATAAATATATATATGTATAGATATGTTATTAGATGAATATATATATATATATATGTATGCATATAGGAGTATATATTTGATGTTTATACATCAATATTTATATATATTCATATATGTATATATATTGTAATGGAAATAAAGAAATATATACGCATATATAAGTTATATATTATATGTATTTAATATTTAATAATCACATGCTTATAAAAGCATGAAGAACGATAAATAATATCAGCTTTTGATGCTCATCGAAGGGCATGACAACCTTCATTGATGTCTTTGGTGATGTTATATTAATGTGGCATTAAAGCTAATGAAATTGCATGAAATATCAATCACCATCTTATGTCTTTAAAACTTTGATTTTTTTCAATCTGGTATTCAAACATCTTTATAACAGCTATCATAAGTTGTGGTATTGGGAAGTGTAACAACCCCAGTGTTCTTCATAGTAAAAATTTCAATGTTTTCACCTCAAGTGATAAATCATGATGCCAAAACATAGCAATAAAAAAAATTCTTTCCACAATTTGTGAATTACATGCACAATTAAAATTACACTATTTTAAAACTTCCATTGCATTCCATTGTAATTTCACAAATTACAATATTACAAGAATGTACACAATTACATACATAGCTCAACTGAGCTTCAGAGCAATAGATATCAAGTAGACATTGAAAAATGTCTTGAATAATATCATGCACTCAAATTAGGTATACTAACATCATTTTCTCCTAAATCCCATCCTTTTTTCACTTAGTTGATTAAATTACCTAGCTATTTAATTAATTGCATCATCTTCATCCATGAATCTAATTAATTTAATTAGGTTCATTTACCCCCTTTCATGCTAACATTTCATCTCATTAAATTAAATAAAGCAAACTATTTAATTTAAATCCCTAAATCTTCTTATTTAATTAAATGCCATTCCACCTTTCCCCCATTCATTAAATCATTTTATTTAATGTTCATATCATTTGATTCATCTAAATTCCCCTAATTGTATAATTAAACATTTGTTTAATTATCAATTACTAATTAATCTAATTCTCTGCCACTTGCAAAGGAATATTTCAAGGGAATATTCCTACTTTGCACATTCCTCCAAAATGAATATTCCCATGGAATATTCCTTCCTCCTTTTGCACAATTAAACTTTCTTTTAATTTTCTAAATTATCCTTTTCCCTCATCCAAAAGAATATTCTCTCTCCTCATTTGAAAAAGGTAATATTCTTACTTAACTTCATATGCAAGTTAACTCAAAACTTCTTGTGCAAGTTAAATTGTGACCTCTTGTACAGGTCAAAAGTGTGTTTGTTTGAAAAAATATTAACCCTCGATTAAAATCTCATCTTGCATTCTCACCCGTTGATGAGAATCCATGATCCATGCCTCCAACTTCTTCCATCCTTGACCATTGATTAGTTTTTTTAATCTCAACGCTTCATTTTTCATTTGCTCTCTTATAAATAAAACACTATTTGGAAATAAATGGATCCATCTTTTAACATCAAATTTATGCTGTTAAAATTACTCACACTCACACTCATATTTAACACATATTTAACATCTTTCATTAATGGCTTCCATGATCACATAATGCATCCATTTAAATTGTTTAATTAGTTAAGGTTTTGATTCTTTTAGTTTAGAATCCATTTAGATTAGCTTAGTAATTACCTATCTGCATCTTTTAGCATAAAATCATATGAAATTAGATTGCATCATGCTCATTTAGATTAAAATCATGTTTTCATACACATCTCACAATCGTTCCATCATTTTTATTCAATAAAATTGACTAGAACAAGCTCATTTATCCACGGGATTGGGAAAGGGTTGTTGTTCCACATCAACGCGACACCACTCCCACAACGGGATAAGTTTCAAATGAATTAGAGTAGACATTTAACGCTTGCATAGTTTAGAATGCTTAGTTTTGATAAATGTTTAGTTTAATTTGCGTTTGATTGATCCTCTTAAGATTGGCGTTAGTGGCTTTGTTATTCTTCGATTCTCCATGGATCAAGTGTAATCGGCCCATACTAATCCATCGATCACATTCTGGCACTAGGAGGGCAAAACCAATCAAATTTAATCAATTTCTATCTCAAATTCGATTTTTTATGATTCTTGTAGGATATAGCGACGCCCAAAATAATTTTAGCGATGTCTTTGTCGGGTGTCACCATATAGAGACATTATCATCATAAAAAAAATGACACCTATTTAATATCCTAGCACTAATTAAACTAAACAACAATGCTAATAATTTTTAGAGGTATCAAAATTTGCAAATCGTGATGCTACCAAAATCACGACGCTATCATCGTCATTGGTTTTCCACAGAGCGACACCCAAATTCACCAGAGCGATTTCCAAATGACTTATAGAAATTTTATCATGAACAATGACACCCTTCTCTAGTAAGAAAAATGGTGGTCAATTTTTAGCATGTGCTTTAATTTTTTTACTTCATTTGATCACTAACATGCCTCTGACTTTGTTATGATTTTTAGGCTAACTGGGTTTTGTAGGTTGGATGATAAAAATTAAAGTGAAGAAGCATCTTTGTCTTAAAATCTTATAATTGTAACAAGCGTTTGACGCTTTTGGGGCAATTATAACCCATTTATCATGCTTTTCATTTTACACTTTAGGACCACACTAGTTTTTATTTGGGTTTAAAAAGAATGCTCAAATGAGACTAAAATTAATGAGTGATTTCCTTGTTATGACACACTTGTAGTGTGTACCAACTCCCCTTGTGCTTTGTGCAACCTTGGGTGAAGAAAAACACTCTAAGTATACTTCATTGTTTGTGTGCACTTTTAGTATGTATTTGCTCCCCTTGCGCTTCGTGCGATCTTGGGTGTAGATAAATACTTAAGTACACTTTTATGCTTTGTGTCACCCTTAAGAGAAGACTTTCTATGAGACACACCCCGAAATGGGAAACTCATAGGCAAGTTCTTGCAAGCACGTTTATTGGTGGGCTATATTAATGGTTGGGAAAACACAAGAAAGTACCTTCTATCCTAGACTGTATAACATACTCCACCTAGTACCATGCCTTAAGTGGAAAGGGAATAGTAGTAAGATCCTTAAGTGGCAAAGCGAGTGTGTATACGACTGGGTGTTATTGGTTTGTTTTTAAGAACCATCTGTTTTATTTACCAAAAACCTTCATGCTTGCTAGTGTAGGAACAATCATTCTAAATCCGCCCCACATTTGTACTATTCATTGTTGAAATAGAAAAATCCTTAGGATCTTTGGATCTTCAGGATTTTGAGATTTGGTGGTCCTGAGAAGTGTGTGTTGTGGAAGGGAGCCAATGTCACCAAATCTCTAACTGTTCACATTATCTTAGTATTTGGAGTAATCTGAGTGGGGATTCAACAAGTAGTATCTTTTGAACCTAGGATGGTAAATGCTTATGAGTCAATTTAATACTTTTCTTGGTTCCAAAACGTTACGAACAAACATCCACAATCTTCCTTAAAATTTCAAACCCTTTGGTTTAAGTATGGATACCTTTTTGAAAGAAATTTTATATTAATGCTTGTCCTAAGGATTTCTATCCTTAGAGATTTCTAAATATCTTGACTTAAGTCTCAATCCATACTTCCCAAAGTCAACATAAGCAACTATGGCTTGAACTTCATCATTTTCACAAAATGGACATTGTGAAATTTATGATGTTTTTGACATAGACATTTAGTTTGAAAACATAATCAATACAAGTGTTTGTGGTAAAATAAACTCACTTAAGCAAGATAAATTTGACAAATTAAACCCCACATGACCATTTGGAGACCAATCGCTCCCATTGAACAACCTGACCTTACACCTAGTATCATTTAACCCAAATTTGAACTCATTGAAGGAGAACAAATCGATATAGTTAGCAGTTTGAGAAGCTTCACCTTTGAAAGAAAGGAAACATCCATTTAGTGGAGAAACACAACAAATATCTTAGACGAAGAAGAGGAACAAACCAATATTGAGGTTGGAAGGCCCATATTACCACCACCCGTGTGGCAATAAATATCCTCTTTTATTTTGTAGACTTAGAATTCTCTAAATGATCTCACGAAAAATCAGAATCCCCAAGAGAAGGTGTACAGGTCATCATTTCAAACTTAGGCATATTACTCCAAAAGCTCTCAAAAAGTACCTTTTAGCACTTCACCAAAATAAAACCAAGTTGGTATAAAACTTCTACAAACATGTTTCAAGGAACAATCCAGACTTGTATATGTTCTTTTTCGGTTAAAACCCAAGTCTTTTTCATGATAATGAGCCTATCTAAAACATCGGGTCTTTAGGATTTGAAAATTTTAGAGGTCTAGCATGTTTCTCACTACCTTGGTCTTATCAAACAAAGTTTCACTTTAGTTCAACATTGGGTCAAATATTTCATCCACCCCTTCATCAAAATTCATCATTCACTTCACCAAACTTTACAAAAATTTCAAATGCACCAACACCTTTTGACTTAAAACATCTATCAAACCAACCCCTAACTTGGTTACTTTGTATGTGAAATGTATCCTTTTCCATGCACTTAGTTAAGCTAGTTATCATCTTTGAACCATTTTATCTTGAAGGTCACAAGTCTACCCTAAAGATTTCTAAGTTCATCAACATCCTTTATCAAAAATCAAAAATCAAACATCAAACTCTTAAGTCAGCGTTGTCCCAAAATGTTTGTAAAGATCACTCTCCATATCATTCACCTCTTCATCCCCCATTATCATCGTTGGTCCAAAAATACATAGAGTGTCCCTTTTACCTAGATTTGAGTCAACTAGAGAGTTTAAACATTACAAATCCTAACACAACTCTCCCATAGGTGACCCAAAATTTATGGTAAAGACAAGATCACAACAAAAGAGAATCATGGAGAAAACCAAAGTCACATTCACCTCAAGTGATCCCAATCCTTTATAATTTGATTCAAGAAGTCAAGTTACCCCATCACTACAACCCTCATCTCCATTAGGGCTCTATGAGATTGAAGATGTTACAAACAACCCATTTGGACTTACCAAGGAAGAAATCATGGAGTACAAACAAGCACATCAAGCCTTAGAAAGTGTTGCTTCAGTTTCCCCATCTTTTGTTGTGTGACCTTTCACACAAGACTTAACAACTCCAGTACTAGGGCTAAATAAAACATCCACTCCTAGTCTTGCAACTAGTCTTCCCAAGGACTTTGGTCTAACTCTTCCATTTGAAAGCAATACACTTGTGGGTACTCTCAAAACCAATCCATCCACTACTTGGACACCAACATTTGGCACTTCTACCATTCCTGAACACCCCCAACATCAACATCAACCACTTACACTTCATGAATCCATGACAACATCAACATATCAAGGGTACCCATCTTCATCCATCCCCATAAGTACCATAAATGTACCCAACATCCCACAAGTAAGTGTGGACCAAGTGTCTCAAATCAACCCAAAAGGGCACACCAACACCATGATACAAAATCAACCCTTAACACAAATAGGGACATCTTTATCCAATCCCCCAACTGGTTCATCTACACCATTGGTTTCACAAAACACGTCTATCCCAGCCATCATCAACTTGAATCAAAACAATCCCTTGGTGATGAATCCTATCAACCTAGGTAATACTTTGCCCATATCCCTAGCACAAGGAAATCCTCATGATATTAGACAACATAACCTTTTCAATCAATGGACTCAAGGTCCTAGTATGTCATTACCATCACAAAATCTAATGGCACCATCCTTAGCTTTCCCCATAGTCCCTATTACCATGCAAAATCAAATGGGCCCTCAAACATACATTCCTCCATCTCAATGTACCATCTTCCAAGGAATGTTAAACCAAGGGAAACCCAAACCTCTCATCAACAATCCACTACCCACTCAAAACACCAACACCCAAAATCCATCACAGATATCCCAACAACCAACTGATCCTACATTGTAAGCATGTGCCTTAGATTTACAACAAGCACAACAGGCTTATCAACAAGTCATCCAACATAGACAACAACAACAAGCAGCCCTAGCAGCACAACAACAACAAGAAGCAACTTTAGTAGCACAATAACATCAACAACAACAATAACAATAGTAAGCAGCCCTAACAACACAACAACAACAACGAACAATATTAGTAGCACAATGAATAACCTTAGCCCAACAACAACATCAAGCCCATAAAGCAACCTTAGTAGCACAATAACAACAACAAGCCCAACATCAACTAGCCTTAGCACAACAACAACAAAAGCAACAACAACAAGCCCAACATCAAGCAACCTTAGCACAAAAACAATAAGCCCAATAGCAAGCCCTAGTGGCACAAAAAAAACAAGCAGTCCTTCTGGCTCAACAGCAACAACAAGTTGTACTAGCTCAACAGTATGCCCAACAACAACAAAAACAACAAAGTTCCTACTTAATCCTCAACACAACGTCGTCAATACAAACACATTAGGAATATATGTTGTGTATTGTGATATGGTGGATGGATTATATGTGGGATTTTGATATGATAAATTATTGTATGTTGTATATGGCGATATAGGATTTTGTGAAGGTGATTGAGGTGTTGAGGTTATAGATTTGAAGAAAATTTGGGAGAGGATTGAAGACCTAATTTCTCAATCAAGCATTCAAACCTCATATATTATCAAATTAAGGAGTGAAATTACTTAGCAACATATGAAGTTTTGACAAAGTGTAGAAAGGAAGAGCATACAAATAGGAACCTACTGAGATATAAATTCTAATTTCAAAGTTTTTCAACATTCGAGTCTAGGGCACTAGTGCCCTTGTCTATCCAACTCAAAATCAAATTTATACGTCAAGTTCCTCTCTATTTGCACTTTGTTGCTCTATACTTCATTTAATTTTTTTATTATGTTCTTTCCTAAAATCATATTAGTTCATTGTAGTTACATAATTAACATATATCTACATTTACATCTTCAATTTCAATCAATTAGCAATCAATTAATCAATCCCCACAAAGAAAAAACCAAAACCCTGATCCACCATTCTAGCTCTTCCACAACAGTTAGTAGACAAGTGGGTGTTGTGATCATTTTTAGTTCCTTTCATTGTGATGTAGGACAAGGTGTGATTTAGACCCTAGATAATTTTTCCCACATCACAGTTATTAAGTGAATATGATTGATTTCTATCACAATTTAAAACATCCTTCATAGTGCACTCTTTTAAAACTCACAATGTGAAGATCCTTGGTAATGGAAAATACATGTCAAGCATCATATTATGATTCAAATTCTACATATAGTCCCACTAAGGAGAAAATATGTATATTTCAACAAATAAGAATGCTAAATTTGTTGGGGTGATTGACAAGTGGCCAAGTGAATGATCACAAGAAATGTAGGATCTTCGGATGGGAAAGACAAAGAAACCCCATACACAAAACTTATGTCCATGTCCATTTGATCGAAACATCACAATGGTACCATTCCCTCCTAGCTTTAAAAATCCAAAAATTGGATAAATACAAAGGGAGAGGAAGTCATATGGACCATGTCAAAGAGTTCAATGTCATGTGTATGGAGGTGAGTTACAATGATTCTTATTTAATGCGCCTCTTACCTTGAAGTTTAACATGACCTGTCATGGATTGGTTTTCTCAACTACTGTCGGGTATCAACAAATTTCAAGAAATCACCGAAAAATTCATTGATCACTTCTCCTTTAACCTTGACATGGATGTAATCTTAGAAGCGTTATACACTCTCAGACAAAAGAAAGGATAATCTTTTGCTAATTTCTTACAATGGTGGAGACAAAGAGCTAGTAAGAGAAAGTGGCCTCTTCCCAATGAACAAAAAGTAGAAACCATCATAGCAAATATAGATCCATATCTATCCTTCCACTTGAAAATGCAGTGCATCACATCTTATGACGAGCTTGTCCCTAGAGAACTTAACATCGAGAGAGCTCTAATCTCATAAGGTAATACTTAAGCTTACAACCATCCATTAACAAGTTCAAACGATAGGCCTTGTGTTTGGGTTAAGAACAGGAAAGCAAAAAATGATGGTGTGGTAGATGCTACGGTGGTCCTAAGTGCTCCTAGACCAAGCAACAATCAAGTTGTTAACATTCAACTATGTAGCAAACAACACCTCCTCAAAACAATTAGATCAACAACACCAAAATGCAACAAAGATGAACCCCTAACAAGAACAACTATCCAAAACGCAAGTACACACGGTTATCAGAACCTATTGAAACCATCATGAAGAAATTGGTCGAGTCAAACTTGATAAGGCTACCCAACTTTGAAAATTACCAAGAACCACCGAAAAAAACATCTTGGTACAACGAGAATGATCTTTGTGACTTTCACTAAATCAAAGGACACGAGACAACGAATTCCATGAGGCTCAAAAACATTATCCAAGACCTTATAGATAATGACGCCATATCTATTAAGGTACTAACCGAGAATCAAGATCTTAAGATATACAATAACCCTATGCCAGATCATAGAAAAGGGAACAACACCAGAAAAGATAAAGATTTCACAAACATACAACATACCTATTCCAACATAGTCACTTCCCGTGACAGTGTCATTATCGTTGTCACCATCAAAGGGCCTAGTGCGGAGTGTGGAGTCATCACACAACATGGAAAAGTCACCATCCAAGGAGTCCCATCTCACTCTAGGGAACAACCTACTTTTCCAACATCAAATCCTAGCAAGTAAAAATCTCCTAGATCAGCTTAAGAAGATACCCACATAGATAACAATCTTGGAACTATTAAGGCTATCCATATGCATAGGGAAATCTTAGAGAAAACTTTATCAGAATCATTCGTCCTCGAGGATATTGATACATATTAGTTTCAAGCTATGGTAGGGAATATCACTAATCACCTTCTCATCTTCTTAGAACAAGACCTACCATCACAACCATCTCATAACCGTGCTTTACACCTTGAGGTTGTCATTCATAAGAATAAGGTCAAAAGATTCTTAGTATATGGAGGTGGTTATCTAAACATTTGTACCCTTCAGTTGATCAAGAACCTAGGCTATTCAAAGGATACTATTGAGAAAGAATAGAGTACCACCATTAGAGCATATGACAACCAAGAGCGAGTATCACAAGGCATCATTTCCCTACCCATCCAAGTGGGACCTATCATCACAAAAACTACATGCCAAGTATTAGACCTTGATCTTCACTACAACATCCTACTTGGCCAACAACTATCCAAAACACAAGCACACACAGTTATCAGAACCTATTGAAACCATCATGAAGAAATTGGTCGAGTCAAACTTGATAACGCTACCCAACTTTGAAAATTACCAAGAACCATTGAAAAAAAACATCTTGGTACAACAAGAATGATCTTTGTGATGTTCACTAAATCAAAGGACACAAAACAATGAATTGCATGAGGCTCAAAAACATTATCCAAGACCTTATAGATAATGACACCATATCTATCAAGGTACTTACCGAGAATCAGGATCTTAAGATATACAAGAACCCTATGCCAGATCATAGAAAAGGGAACAACACCAGAAAAGCTAAAGATTTCACAAACATACAACATACCTATTCCAACATAGTCACTTCCCGTGACAGTGTCATTATCATTGTCACCATCAAAGGGCCTAGTGCGGAGTGTGGAGTCACCACACAACATGGAAAAGTCACCATCTAAGGAGTCCCATCTCACTGTAGGGCACAACCTACTTTTCCAACATCAAATCCTAGCAAGTATAAATCTCCTAGATCAGCTTAAGAAGATATACACACAAATATCAATCTTGGAACTATTAAGGCTATCCACCATGCATAGGGAAATCTTAGAGAAAACTTGATCAGAATCATCCATCCCCGAGGGTATTGATACAAATCAGTTTCAAGCTATGGTAGGGAATATCGCTAATCACCTTCTCATCTTATTAGAACAAGACCTACCATCACAACCATCTCATAACCGTTCTTTACACCTTGAGGTTGTCATTCATAAGAATAAGGTCAAAAGATTCTTAGTAGATGGAGGTGGTTATCTAAACATTTGTACCCTTCAGTTGATCAAGAACCTGGGCTATTCAAAGGATACTATTGAGAAAGCAAAGAATACCGCCATTAGAGCATATGACAACCAAGAGTGAGTATCACAAGGCATCATTTCCCTGCCCATCCAAGTGGGACCTATCATCGCGGAAACTACATGCCAATATTAGAACTTGATCTTCACTACAACATCCTACTTGGCCGACCATGGATCCATGCCTTAAAGTTGTAGCCTCAACCTATCATGAATGTGTAAAGTTTCCTTTTGAAGGTAGATAAATTACCATCCATGAAGATCCTGAACCTTTTTACTATTGCAAGAACCTTGAGGCCAAGTTCTATAAGATCCCCCAAATACCAAAAAATGATGAAGGGCCTACACCATCTTCCTCATTTTTTGACCCATCATCCCTTGCATCAACCTCAAAAATAAAAATACCTATTGTGTAGAAAATTCTTGACATCAAAGCAGTGATCTAAGATAGTAGTTGTGGAAACTATAATCTAATGAAGAATACATTTGTCTTAGGAGAGATACCTCTTTCTCCTCAATCATATGGGAAACCCACATCTAGCAACAAAGAGCCTGAAATAATCAAGATGGAAGCTACTATCTTCACCAAGTGGGGGGATTTGAACCAAGAAGATGTCAATGAGGAAGATGTCTCTAAGCTCCTATATCAAGATGAAAGACTTGTCCTTTCTCTTCCCATGGAAGATAACAATAAAGGCTTATAGCTAATGAAGGGATGGGGTTATAACAAAAATGAGAAATTGGGACAAAATGATAATGGTTTGCTAGAACCCATCGTTCCTGAGAAACAACTAAAGAATCTTGGCCTAGGTTGTACTACTAGAAAGGTCACCCTTATTGGCAAAGGCTCTTCTGCTAAATGGGTTGAGGCTTCCTCTTGGTTACCTACATCATGTGATATGACCTTAGATAACTTGCCCCTTGATGTTGTTGACTTATTTGAGAACAACTCCCTCTTCATGATATCCATAAAATCCTTTGCTCTGAGCAATCAACCAGCTAAACTATGCCTAGTATACCCACAACTCATTAACTTAGACCAACAAGGACCACTAATTCTAGATTTATTTGAAAATGATGAAGCGGTCTTAGAATTCATGGGAATTCATGACAACTTATCATGGGAAGATCATAAAGCAAGTTTTGACATAGAACTAGACATAGGGGCGCACTATAGGGAGATGATTGAATCCTTTAGTCGCAAAATTGATGAAATGCAAATAACATGCAGATCTTTGAGTGAAAACCACACTGTGGCACTTTATGATCATAAAATGATAAAAAGAAAGGACACATTTGAGGGTGAAAACCTCTTTGAGGCACCGAAGGATGAGGGATTCAATCTCCCCCTTAGTGCAATACATCCAGAGAAATCAATCATTCTAGCAAAGAAGGCTACCCTAGTCAATGTGGGAATAAAAGAAGCACCGAAGATTACTTTCTATGTCGAATCCTTGCTGGATGAAGAATAGAAAAACCTAGTAGCATTCCTGAAAGAACAAAGATCTAACTTTGCATGGTCATACATTGATATACCAGGGCTCGATCCAAAAGTAGTTGTGCATCACTTATCAGTTTATCCTGAAGCCAAGCTAGTGAAGCATAAATTAAGAAAGATGCACCCTCAAAGAACATTCTTGGTGAAACTTGGGTTACAAAAGCTTCTTGACATTGGATTCATTTGACCAATAGACTATCCTGAGTGGGTTTCAAACCTAGTACCAATCTCCAAACCCACTAGGGGCATCAAAATATGCACTGATTTCAAAGACTTAAACAAAGTATTCCCAAAGGATGATTTCCCTCTTCCTAACATTGAATTCATCATGGACTTAACAATAGGACATGAAATGCTATCACTTATGGATTATTTTTCAGGCTACAATTAAGTCATGATCACCAAGGAGGATCAACACAAAACTGCATTCACTTGTCCATGGGGAACATATTTCTTGAACATGATGCCACTTCGGTTGAAAATGCAAGAGAAATGACCCTCATATTTCATGAAATGATACACAAAATAGTCAAGGATTATGTGGATAATATTTTGGAAAAATCAAAGAAAAAGAATGAGTACATACAAGTCTTAGGACCCATCTTTGACAAACTCAAAGAGTACAAGGTATGATCGAATCCAAAAAAGTGTCTTTGGGGTCACATCAAGAAAAATTCTTGGCTATATCATCTCACAAAGAGGAATATAAATTGATCCAGCAAAGGTAAAATCCATCCCAGACATGGACCTACCACAAATAGTAAAGCAGATGAGAGGGTTAAAGGAATATTGCAATCCATCAGAAGTTGATAGCGCAATTATCAGATAAAATCCACCATTTCTCGCATCTTCTCCATAAAGGAATAAATTACAAGTGGGATGAGAAGTGTGATAAAGCTTTCTAGCAGATCAAGGACTATCTATTGACACCTCTAGTACTCATTTCGCTAATACCGAACCAACCATTGATCTTGTATATCTCAGCAACATCAACAACATTAGGTGCTCTTCTAGCACAACATAATGAAATTGAAAAGGAAAGGGCTATCTGTTACATCAGTAGGACCTTGGTGGGCTATGAAATGATCTATTCACCCATTGAAAAAGAATGCCTACCAATATTTTTTTCTTCACAAAAGTTTAGACATTACATGCTGTCACATCAAGTAAAGCTCATTGCAAAGATCGACCCATTAAAATACCTATTATCCAAAGTAACTCTCATTGGGAAAATGGCCAAATAGGTAATGATCTTAATTAGATTTGACATAGAGTATGTGGAGTGCAAGGCATTCAAAGGACAAGTGATTATCGACCAACTAGCAGACACACCTATCTATGTAGAGAACCCTTTGATATCTGAATTCCCTGATGAATCAATATTCCTTGTAAATCTAACCAATCAATGCAAAATGTACTTTGATGGATCGTTCACCCAACATGGATCAGGATCAGGTATTCTCTTTATTACCCCTCAGGGTGATTGCATTCCAAACTCATACATGCTATCATTTCCATTTACTAACAAAATTGCTAAATACATAGCCCTAATCACAAGTTTAAGGATAGCATATCAATGGCAGATACAAGAGATGAAAGTCTATGGAGACTCATGACTGGTTATCAACCAAGTCAATGATGACTAAGAAACTAAGGACAATAAGCTTACTCCTTACAAGAAGATGTTGGACAATCTCAAGGACCTTTTCATTGATATAACTTTTGAGAAAATTCCCTGCATGAACAACCATGCAATATATGTTATGACAACAATTAAATCATTGTTAGACATATCAAACAACGTCCTCCAATGTGAATTCTTGGTAGAACAAATTCTCATATTGACTTTTGAAATCCCTGAATCTGAATTCGTGTATGTCATTGTTGGTCCTTGATCCCCATGGTATCATGACATATTCATCTACCTAAACAAATGAAGCCTCCCATCTGATATCACCTCCAACCTTAAAAAGACCTTTGTCAAGAAGGCATCCTAATTCGTGATCTTAGGTGATACCCTTTATTGTCAAAGCATTGAAGGGACATTACTACGATGTCTTAACCAAGAGGAAGCCTTGATCGCTTTAATGGAAGTACACGATGACATATGTGGTTCCCATTCTAGTGGTATGACTTTAGCTAAGAAACTGTTGAGGATGGGGTACTACTGGCCAACCATGAAAATAGAAGCCCATAAGTATGTACAAAAATGTGTCCAATGTCAATAGAATGGAGATCTGATTCATGCTCTAGCTTAAGAATTGCAATCGATGATCACACCTTGGCATTTTTCCTAGTGGGGGCTTGACCTCATAGGAAAGATCACTCCAACCTCATCCAATGGCCATAAATTTATCATAACAACTACTAAGTACTTTACCGAGTGGGTTGAAGCCATTCCTATGACCTACATAATGGGGAAGAAATTTTTCAAGTTTATCCTAAATTACCCAATCTATTGTTATGGTGTTCCACAAACCCTTATCTCAGACAACAAAACACCCTTCAAAAATTAGGATGTGAAAGAGCTATGTCAAAGATTCAACATCCAACACCGATTCTCTACCTCGTATGACCCCTAGGGCAACAGTCAAGAAGAGGCTACAAACAAGACCATTCTAAAAATCCTAAAGAAAATGGTCAATGAAGTTGGTCGCAAGTAGCATCTATAGTTAAATCTCGCTCTTTGAGTGTATCAAACTAGTATCCACATGCCAACATGTACAACCCCTTTCTCCTCGATCTATGGATCAAAACCCATCTTGCTTACTGAGGTCAAGCTTCCATCACTGTGAGTGTCACTACAAAACGTAATCACTAATGAGGAATATAGTGCATCTCAGCTAAATGAGCTAAAATTCTTGGATGAGTGTCATCTTAACGCTCTTAATCACTTGCAAGTATATCAAAACTGACTGATATAGAGCTATATAAGAAGATCAAGTGTCGATCTTTCTAGTTAGGGGATCTTGTCCTAAAGCAGAATCAAAAGAATATTCTAGATCAAGATAGTAAAGGAAAGTTTGAACCTAACTGGTTGGGTCCCTTTGTTGTCACCACAAGCTATGGATCAAGATCATATCAATTGCCAACACCTAAAGGTTAACCCTTGTTTGAACCAACCAACAACTTACATCTTAAATTTTTTTTATGCCTAGTCTTGAAGGGTATAAATTTAAAAACACAAAAAAATGATCAAAATCCAAAAAAAATGAGAAAAAGGATTGAAAAAGTAAAGAAAAAAATAATCCTCTAGTGAAAACCACTTTGATTGCATTTTGGGCAAGTATCCTAGTGAAAACCTAGCAAATAAGAACCTTGCATAAATAAAGAACCTCAATCTACCTTTGTCTCCTTATCCTATCATTCTTTTCGTTGAACCCTCCATCTATCGCCTCATTTGTCCTATTTATTCCATCATCCATCCACATCCTTATCATAGCTTGATCTTGTGAAGTATCATATCCCCTTTAGTACTACTTGGCATGTTCCAAAGGTTAGTTTCTCCTACCTATATTGAGGTAGTCTATCATATCACACATGGGGCAATTCGTTATGGATTGGATCAAGTTCTTGTATATCTTAAGGTTATCAAAAATCCAAAAATATTCGTAAAATGTTCATAAAAAAATCCAAAATTTTTCCAAAATCCTGTACAATTAAAAACCAACAACATTCAGAAAATTGTAAAGTTAAAATCCAAAACATCCAAAACACATCAAAATCCCTAAAAGGGTCGAACATTAAAAATCCAAAAATAGTACCTTGTTGAACTACAGGTCTTTGAGCTTGAATGTAGGCAAGGACATCATTGATGTGCCCCCAAGACACCCTAGGTCAGTCTTTAGGAGTTTGTCATAATAAACTGACATCCCATCAACTATTCAGTTTTCATTGTCAATAAGTCGAGTCAGTCGAACTACAAGGCTTCTGTGTGTATAACATAGGCAAGGCTAATCTTTGATCGCCCCCCAAGGCCACTAGGATAGGTCTTTTAGGTTAGGTTCTTGGTAAGAAATCTTAGAAACCCCTAAACATTCAAATATCAGAAAAGCCTTGAACATTAAAAATCTCAAAAAATCCTAAAACATTTGAAAATTAGAAAAACACAAAAACATTGGAAAACCTTAGAAAACTCTAAATAGCCTCAAATAAATCAAAAACCAAAACATTCACATAAAATTTCAAAAAGACCAAAAACAACCTCAAAACATTAGAAAATACCAAAAACATCAAAATATTCAAAAAAACCCAAAACCATCCATCCCATTTCGCTTTCACCTGCAATAAACCTTAACCCATAATAAATCGATCGTCACCTTCAACCTTTAGCAAAACAAGTAGAAAGAAAGTGTCACAAGTCATAAAGTGAAAACCTAAGTGTCAAAATCTAAGTTCTAGATCATAGGTAAACGATTAAGTGAAGTTTGTATTAATGACTTATAACGCACATCATCCTAATCAAACCATTTGATCAACATGTCCTAGGATGTATCCTTCCTATGATGGACATCAGTCTCAGAAATCACCTTAGCTACATTTTTAAATGGAAAAAGATATAGATAACACTGACTATTTGCCTTTGATCTTTTCTTCTGATTTATCTTATTGACCCATTTTGAGGACCTCTCGATGATTTCTATCAAAATGATTTAGAGAGAAAGGAATGGGGCATCGATCATTATATTTCATTTGATGTACTTGTGGGTATTCTTGTAAAATAATCTTGGTGCATACTTGCTTAGTTGTTTGTAGGGAGGTCATTTGGAAAAGATTGTTGACTGTGTATGCTTTGCTCTGATGTATTCTAAACTACTAAACTACATTATGACGATGTTTTTCTATGTCAAGGTGTGAACAAGAACTATCCTATCTATTTGTAGAGTCAAATTCCATCACACTAGATACAATGCCATCCTGGTTAACAATACCTTGATCCATCATTTCTATGTGTTATATAAAAAATAAGGAACGACAGAAAATACCAATCCCAAGATATGAGAAAATCATCATCATCATGCATTTCTCATCACCATCTCTAATAAAGTCTCGATGGATCATAGACTTGTTGGATATTTTGAAGCAGTCATTAAAATCAATGGTCATTCATCTTCTTTCTTCCATCTTCTCTCCGTGCTAACTTGGTATCATGAAAATCACCAAAAATATCATCAATACATCCATCCTGCATCCATAAACCATCAACATGCATACATCTCGCATAATCATAACATATCATAAAACATACATCCTACATCATCATTATCATTTAAGTTGTGGTGAATAATATATATTTGTTATTTTAAGCATCTTAAATCGTTGCACCCATATCATAAACATACATCACATTATCATGTCATAAGCATGAACATATGCATCCATCCATACATCCATATGCATACATAAACATCTCATAAAATTACAAAAGAAAATACACAAAAATAAATACATTCATATCATTTGCATAAGCATACCATCTACATATCACATCATGACATCTGCATATCATATCATGAAAAGATACTGAAAAAGAAGTGCATTGCATTACATCGCATATCACATTCACATATATAAGCATATCACATCAAATCACATCATATCAAAGTGCATCCATACATCCATAATCATGAAATAAAGTAAACATCACATCATGAATCTATATCATATTATATGTATAAAAAAATGATTGTCATAATACAATATCTAGGTCAATGTATGTATATCGATAAAAAATACAATATCCATGAGGCTATCAAAAAGGATCCCATGAATGTATATTTGTATAAATAATCGAGAAATCATCAAAAAGTGTCTTTGTATAAGCGAGCTAGCCTTGATGGTTGCTCCCCTCACCAGACTGTCTCTTGGGCTGATCCTCTGCCCTAGGATGTGCCCCACTCCTCTATGAGTAATTTGGATATATAAGCATCTGTGGGACATCCCTATAGTAGTGCATCTGATAATATTCTACCTTAGTCACAACCTCTCTATACAATCTGGTAGACACTGTCCACCCTGGGCTGTAGCTATCATGGTCTCTAGTTGTTGGCGTTGCTCGACCTCCTATGCTAACTACATCTCGACGCTTTGCCTAAGCTGTCGCTCCTAGTCTCTCTCCATCGTGACAACTTATGCTGCCTGGCCTAGTCTCTCTCAATAGTAATAACCAAAATCTACTAGCGAGACTAATCTCGCTCACTCGTAACAACCTACAACTACTACTGCAATTGTTGTATTTGTAAATCATAGAGATCTGGCCTTGACGGTGGCTATTGTGGAGGTTGTTAATGCACCGGCGGGGTCCTTGGGACCTATCTATCCTGCTGATCTTGGCCATCTTGGCCATCTTTTCTTATGCACCATCTTATGCCTTTCCCTCTACCTCTTCTTGCACCCCTCCCTCTCGGTCTCCCTCGTGGAGGTATACCTATTAGATTTGTCAATTGACGAGGAGGTATGAACCATGCATCATAAGCAGGTATCGTCTGTACATTTTCCTATCCTTGATCATAAGCCCAAGGCCTAGCAACCAACTATCGAAATCCCTCAACAACCTCATGGGCTGGGATCATAGGTCCCCAAATTGTCTCTTGAGCTAACCTAGAAAAGATGGAAATATACTGATCATCAAGCCTGCCCTGCCTTTTTCCAAACTATCTATAAACCCTATCGAGCAAGTACCTCTCAATGATCGTATGCTCCCGACCTTGCATGAATCGAGTCTGTCTAGCAAAGAAGAGCTACTAAACATCATCATACCAAGTTGGCATTTGAAGCCACGACCACCATTTGAATACTGTCATATCATCGATCACCCTGCACCAGTAGGGAATGTTGAGCTACCTTGTGTGTTTTAATGTGATGGCACCCCTATATCTCCAAACAACTAGATCATTCGACTCTACATTTTCCATCTGAATAATAGGTCAAAGCACAATGATGTGCTTCTAGGCCTAAATGTTAACAAGGGTGACCCCTGTGCCAATAGCCCTATCATCGAAGTATAAAAATTCATGCATATCATGGTATAAGGAGGCCAACATCACTGGCCCCCATACATTCTGAGTCCTCTGAAACAACATCATATGCCAAGCCAGACCCCATCCCAGACTGAATCCTCTACTCCGCCGATCTAGAGCAGCTAAACCTAAGATAATTATTGTAATGATTAGTCTGAAAGTTGACACCTAACCTTTGTACATATTGATGTCTATCTAGGAGGTGATCAAAACAATGTCCTCCTGGTCAAGCACCTCATGGAAGGTATCATAACCGACATCAACATCATAGATCATACACTCACCATGTATTGACAAACGCAATATCCGCCATACATCCTCCAATGTCACTATCATCTCGTCGGTAGGTAAGTGGAAAGATGAGGTCTCGTTGTGCCATCACTCACACAACGCTATCATCATCGTCAAATGTGTTTAGATGATGAGCATATAAGCTATGTACCACTATCCAATCTCTCCCAAGTACTCCTGTCGCAACTTAGATAAATCACCAAGTTTGGATAAAATAGTCGGCCGATGCTCGTGGGACGTCAAAGGCGGGATCACCTCCTGCACCCATGAAGTGCATGATGTAATAATTTACAAAAAAATGACTAAGTTTGGAGTTTTTATCCCCCAAAATGACAATAACGTCGCTATTTATGATAGCATCACTATAATTCAAATTCCAAACTGTGATGTCCGAAGCATTTAAATTCCAAATTGACGTATGCATCGCTAAACACATATGCATCTCAAATTTGATTTTGGAAAACCCTAACCCTAATTTTTAAATCAAAAGAGACATCACTATTTACATATGTGTCACTATTTAGAATCTAAAACCCTAAATCTAAATCAGGAACTACGTTGCTAATCACATATGCGTCACTATAAATCCAAATAGCGTCATCGATTCTAAAAATGGTGTCACTATATAGCAATGTTGCCAAAGTTCAAATTTCAAAATGCATTAAATGCACCAAAAAGTCAAATTTCAAATCAAGTTTTGAATCACATATCGGTGGTCCTGCACATGGAAGTCTCTGGTACTCATGAACTCAGTCGAAAGTGTGTTGTGGGAGCACTCGTTGTGCCATCTCATCAAAGGGTTAGAGCTCAATTTGTAAGAATCCTCTAGGATTTGAATGCAAAAATGAATTGAAAGTGACCCTTCTTTACCTATTTAAGCCTCCAAATTAGGATTTTTTGCCCTATTTTAACCTTCAAGCTAGGGATTTTCACAATTTTCACCAATCTTGCCAAGTTGGAGCTTATCTTGCATCATTTTTTGGGTTTTTGGCATTTTTTTTGCATCCCAGAGCCTTTGTGGACCCTTGGGACAAAATTTAATCTTTATCAAGAAATCAACCCAAAACTCAAAATGTTCGACCTATTTCTTGAGGGGGTACAAAACCAACTTATTCTTTCTGTTGGGGTATCTAAAAATCATATGTTTTTTTTAATCTAAGCAACAACTTTTAATCCGAAGAGTGTTAGTTTTTGAACTGATGCAACTGGTACCTCACTTCAAAGAGGGGTAGACACTGAAACATGTCCTAAGTGATATCATGTACTCAAATCAGGTATACTAACATCATTTCCTCCTAAATCCCATTCTCTTTTCACTTAATTGATTAAATTGCCTAACTATTTAATTAATTGCATTGAATCTTCATCCATTAATCTAATTAATTTAATTAGATTAATTTACCCCCTTTCATACTAACATTTCATCTCATTAAATTAAATAAATCAAACTATTTAATTTAAATCCCTAAATATTCTTATTTAATTAAATAACCCTAAATTATTTATTTAAATGTCATTCCACCTTTCCCCATTCATTAAATCATTTTATTTAATAAATATCATTTGATTCATCTAAATTCCCCTAATTGTATAATTAAACCTTTGTTTAATTATCAATTACTAATTAATCTAATTATCCCCCACTTGCAAGGGAATATTCTTCCTTTGCACATTCCTCCAAAAGGAATAGTCCCGTGGAATATTCCTTCCCCTTTTGCACAATTAAACTTTGTTTTAATTTGCTAAATTATCCTTTTCCCTCACCCAAGAGAATATTCTTTTCTCTCCTCATTTGAAAAAGGGAATATTCTTACTTAGCTTCATATGCAAGTTAACTCTAAACTTCTTGTGCAAGTTAACTTGTGACCTCTTGTATAGGTCAAAAGTGTGTTTCTTTGAAGGAATACTAACCCTTGATTAAAATCTCATCTTGCATTCTCACCCATTGATGAGAATCCATGCCTCCAACTTCTTCCATCCTTGACCATTGATTAGCTTTTTTAATCTCAACCCTCCATTTTTCATTTGCTTTCTTATAAATAGAACACTATTTGGAGACAAATATCCTCGACTCTTTGAAGCTATGGGTTGCTATCAATAAGGGAGATTCTCTCAATCCTCTCTATCCCTCAGATTTTTACAGCTATCTAGTAGGGTGAAGGTACCTATTGGCTTTCCTTCATAACCTTCCTATATAACACGATTGCATAATCTTTCACAATCCAAGGTAATATCAAAATAAGTTGTTGGTTTAGGAGTTTCTACTCTAGGGATGACTCTTATCTAGTCCCAAACTTAAACAAGTTTCTAGGAATCTTATCTTCCTTTCTCTTTACTCTCAGTTCTTTTCTCTTTTCGTCTTGGCATAAGAAATTTTCTACCATTATATTTTGATAAGGTTTACGCATAGTTTGCATAATGAGCTCATAGGTTCCAGAGCTGAACCTAGAAGCTTTGATACCACATGTAACAACCCTGGTGTTCTTCCTAGTAAAAATTTCCAATGTTTTCACCTCAAATGATAAACCATGATGTCAAAATAGCAATAAATTTTTTCTTTCCATAATGTAAATTACATGCACAATTGAAATAACACTATTTCAAAACTTCCATTGCATTCCATTGTAATTTCACAAATTACAATATTACAAGAATGTACACAATTACATACATAGCTCAATCGAGCTCCAGAGCAATAGATATAGATGGTCTAGTAATTCACCTTTCAAAACCTTGGTCTTTTGTCGCCTGTTGAGGAGGAGAAGCATCACTCAAGTGCTTTTCCGCCAACCACAGACTTAAATGCGGCCCCCCACACATATACCTTGTAGGTTAGATGGCCCTACCCTTCGACAAAAAGATTGGTTGAGTAACCCCATATGACAAACCACGCTAAGCTTAGTGTTGTGCTCTACATGAATAGACTTGTATCCCTACAATCTAGCACTAACATGTACTACATGGACACAGTGAACTAACAGTGGAGCCAACGACAATCACACTACTTTGGCCAAAGTGTTCTCACTCAATACTTTGAGTGAAGGTCAACTATTCACTTACACTGCTTAAGCTCATTTCGACTTAAGGCCACTATAATCTATGAATAGGTAATCCCTCCCATGGGTAAGCTTAAACCCCAAAATTAACCTATCATTAATATCACATGCTCTAGGGTATTTCTACTCTTAAAGCATATATAAAAGATCCCTCCCTTCAATGGACAATAATCCCAAGAGTAACCCACTAGCTATTTTAGTATAATCAAATAACCTAATTATGAGTAACCCTTAAGATACCCCAGTTTAATCATGTCTCGTATATTGATACCCATGACAAACAATTCCTCCTATTATGGAGTAATTAGAAGCACTTCACAAAATAGTATAAACAAATTTAAATTCCTCTTCAAAGAAATACTATTTTCCCCTTAATGCAAGTATTCACAATAGACTAATTTATGCATTCATGAAACAATCTTTCAAAAGCTTAGATAGATAAAGGAATATTATCTTCATGTTTGTATTCGCTTATCCAATCAACTGGATGCAACTCATCTTTCCAAAATAATAACTAGCTTAGCTTTGTTCTCTGAAGCAATGCTGCAATAAATCTCTATCCCACCAATTGATAATATAATTCACTCAATATGCTAAAATACTCTCACAAATACTCAAAGCTCTCTCTCAAAATATAGCAGAATAATGCAGATAAGAAATGTAGATAGATTTGCAAATAGAATGCACAAGATAGCTTGTGAAATGCGTCCCAAATGAGATCTCGACTCCTCAATTTATACAAAAGAAAAGATACTTCTCATCCTATAAAAAGGCATGAATATTGACAAAAAACTCCACCTTAGTCGACTCACTTAACTTATCAAAAAGGTGGTAGCAAGTTGAGAGTGTACTCAACAAAATAAAGCTATAGATCACCCTCAAATATTGACAACAACATAAGACCATTTTAAAACAACACATGGTAAAAAGAGGGCATTCAAATTGCTCTTAAAAGACACTTCTACAACAATCAAAATTCATAAGGTGGAACAAAAGCAAGCAACTATCCTTCGACAGTTGGCACGACTTCTCCCTTTGAATTGGTCAATGTTTAATACACAACACTTTGCTAAAAGAATTGACTTGTTTCATGCTCTTATTCCACTTCATAGTCCATGTGGTAGTCTCTATTCTTCTTTCCATATTTTTCAGCCACCTCTTCATTGCTACACATATCATAAATTTTGTTGAATAAGTCTTTTAAGACTTAATGCATTGGCTAAAACTTCCTATCTGTTGCACCAAGTTTCATCCTATCTGACATGTGGCTTGGGCACTATTGTCCATTCATTCCACATGTTTTACACAACAAATTTGGTGATTAACATCCCCGACACCTTTTACCCTTTTAGATGGTTGCATTTCAAGTAATTGTAGTTTACTAAGCCAAAGATATTCTATTGTAAAGCATTGACTAAGTCTTACTCTCCAAATCAACTTAACTGCTGTGAATTATATTGCATATAATTTGACCCTTATACATTGCCAATATGTATTATATATTTGGCCTATGTTTATGTTAATAAATCAGCCTCAAAGCATTGTATAAGTTAATCGATTCCCCAAGCATTTAATCATATTTAAATATATCCATATATTTACATATATATATATATATATGTATATCAACACATATATATGCATATTTATATATATTATGCCAATAAAGTATGTATACATTCGACATACAAATGAATACAACGATTAAACATTCTCATAATAATAATATATTACACACTCCTCTATTAAGCATTTACACTTTTGTGTGTATTTGTATATATATACAAACATATATATTATATATCAACATGATAGTCAAATGATCCACTCAATATCCGAATGATTATGACCATGTGATTCTATTCACAAATAGCATCACAATAATCATTTGTATACATAATGCATATCTATACATATGTTTACGTACTTGTATGGATATCCCATTATATTTGACATATGCGTATGTTGACATATGTATATATATGCATATATCCCAAATACTCATTCAACCACACACACAAGCATAGCACATAAGGAAGAAATCATAAGCTCAAACAGGTAAACATCACCTAAGCATGTATTCAATAGTAATCAAGACCCTTACTAATGCAAACACATCATTCTAAGGACAACTTACCATTTACCCAACACTATGTCTAGACTCAACCTTTCTATTGTGAGTGTGTGTAAGCTCAGATAGGTTACTTTATTGGTTACCCAACCAAGATCTTCTCTAGAGTGATACTTCCCCTCCACTTGAAGGAATGAACTTGTCCCTGCAATCAACTCAACACATTCACAATGGTAGTTAGACATTCATAATACATCCATATGCATCATAAATTTAGCATATTCATATAGCAATAAATGTAAACATATTTACTCTTTCAAAGCCACATCAAGCATTTATCAGTACTTTCACATAATACCTATTTCAGTATTGCATTCCTTAGCAAGCATATCAAACTCATGGTTGCATTTACTAACCAATTTACCCGTGAAGGTAAAAGTAAATTAGTAATAACAAGACGAGATGTGATAGGAAGGCTCGACCCAATGATACGGGATGTGATAGGAAGGTTTGATCCAATGATAAGGGGAACCATATTCTAACTATAAGCATGTTCTTATAATGATAAGGCACCAATAAAAAGCCATTATGGGCACACTGATATAGCCACATAGGTTGCAATTTGAATTGTTTTTAAATATTTAAAAATTTGCATCAATCGTGTCATTGGTAATGTGAAACTTTCTCAGATAACTATCTTTAAACGATTTTTGTTGAGAATAGTAAGTCATGGCCTTTGTGTGGTAGCTGGGAGATAGTTAGTTTCAAGCTGGGCACCAAAATTGAATGCTTCCTCAGTTATTCCTTCTTCTCTACAAACCAAGAAAGAATAATCATCACCAAATTTGAGGGAGGTAGTTGAGAAGTGGTTGCAAGGCTTTATCATGAGTTCTCCTTAGCATTATTATTATTCTTATTTTTCATTTTTCTTTGAAGGGATCTTTTTGCACGATGTTGTGGTAGAATAGTGAAGAGAAGGCATATATCCTCTTGGTATCTACGAGTTGTAGCTAGGATAGAAGGCATAACTAATTCAAGTCTATATTGTATATACTTGACACTAAATCTATATGGAGGGAATAAGCTCGAATGGAGCAGAGCCAAGGAATTATTTGTTATTTCTCACTATTGTTAAGAGATACATTTCAATCTTAGAACAATAGCTAGAGATTTATTATATGTTGTGCCACGTGAATTGGCTGAGTGTTTTGCATACTAAAGACAAGTTTTCTCAACTATACAAGCTGAGTAGGCAAGTAATCATAGTTTAAATCAGAATTCTTCTAGTTTTGAAATAGTTTGTCTTGTGTTTATTTGGAAAACATGATTCGAGTAAACCAAAAAAGAATAAGCTTAGAAAATATACTTTCTTTATGCAAAGAAAACAACAAAATTAAAAGATTGAATTCTTCCTTGCAATTCATATGATTTCAATTTATTTGTAAATAGAAAATTATCTATTTCTTTTTCCAGTTGGGAATTTAATAGCTTGATACATATATAATATATAGTTCATATAGAGAAATCAGAATATGGGCATGTGTATACACACATTTTACCAGTTGGTATTATTTTTATTTCCTCTTCATGATGATGGATCATTGAGTGTGATCCGAAATGTCGATCTAAAAGCAAACACAACTGAATCCAAAATATTGCTCTATCACATTTTTATTGTTATGATTCTTGAAACAAAAGAAGAACTGAATAATTTTTGAGAAGTCCAAGTCTGGACATTATTTTGACCTAGGTTAAAGATGATTAATCAATATTTTAAGGAAGTTATTCTTCTACAATTTTCCAATGATATTATTGTTGTAAGGGTTTAAACTTTAAAATGGAATTCTTTGTGAACAAGACTATAGGTTTTACCAAATAAAATCAAAACCCTAATATGAAGATATAATCTTCTATGTAAATATATTCATCATTAGGGGGTTAATGAATATGTTATCAATATACTAGATTATGACTAGGAAGGTCAAGTTAACGTCGTTATATCATCAAGTTTTATTAAATGCTTAAAATAGGAGAGTAGTTACTCTCATGGGTTGTAGTAAGGACTCAAAAAGGTGTCACTAGCCAAGAGCCAAGTAGTTACAAAAATGTAACATGGGTGTTTGAAGTTAGAGATAACTAACCAAACTAGTTAAGTTTTGACTTAGTGAGTCATTGTATATTGAGAAAGAAATCTAAAATAAGTCAACCATTGGTCAAATAGTAAGTTTGGTTTAACCTTAGGTCAATTAAGGTTTCCAAGTTTATTTAGAGGTGGGTGAACGTACAACTTCAATTATAAGAAAGTGGTTGAATTTAATTCAAAAATTTGGCCAAAGTAAGTGCGAAAGTCACAACTTGCACTTGTCAATTCATTGTGCTCCAAAGTTGCATAACGAGTCAGCAGTGTCATACATAGTTAGAATGATTCTATAGTTATATGGCCACAATGGTTATGTAGGACACAACACTAGAAACTTAGATGATAATACTAGGGTTTCCTTGACTATACTCTTCGTTGAAGGGTAGGGCCACTTCTAGTTGGAAGGTGTGCAAGGGATTGTCGATCTACAGTTGGAGGTAAAGAACATGGGTGATGGTATCCATCTTGCAGATGACATACCGAGGCTTGTGAAATAGAAAAGTAATTCAAATATAGAATTCCTGACCTTGAACTCAATAGTTAATTATTAATTTTTTACTTAATTGTATTCATATATGTGAAATTGAAAATGAAAAGTTATATCTCCTTTTCAAGTTGAAAAGCAATGTTATTTCATTTATGAAATATTTTATGTTTTTAAATATGCAAGTGCAAACTTTGATGTTAAAAGAGAAAAAAAATTAATTACCTATTTTTATGGAAATTATTTATTTATTACAAGGTTAAAAACCTAAGTCTTTACTATGTTGTATGGATAGAGATGTTACATATTGTATTAGAGCTACCAGATTCAATACATGGACCTATGAGCTCATTGCAGAAGATTTTATTCTATTATTAGTAGCTAATGTTTGGATGTTCTTTTGCTAGAATAGTAAGAACTAAGCAAACCACAAGGAAGTTGGTAATCAGAAATGAACTTTATCTTAAAGCTAAGAAGGACTAAGTCTCCAAAATGAAAACCTTAGATAAGAGGTCAAGCTAAATAATTACTTCCACTTTGTAAGCCGATTAGTTACCAAGGAGTAAGACAACTAAAGAGTTTTGAATTGAAATGATAATGTAAATTAACTTGGCCTTAACACCGACAAGGAATTATTGTGCCAAGATGTTATTTTGAAAACAAAGCGAATGTATAAATATGCATTTGCATGTGCATGCATGTATTTATTTATGCACATGTGAATGTAAATGGATGTGTGTAGACGTATAGTTCCATCTTCATACGTGCACATGTGTCCATGTACACATACATGGATTCATGTATGCATGGTTTGGCTTCCCCCTTAATCGCATTTGCATAGCAATACATCTATTCGATTTTAATCTCATGATGGAAAGAGAAACACATGAAAACACAAACCCTAAGCCAAATTTTATTGTAAAGAAAACAAGATGAACTAACCCTAAAAGGCTTACCTCAAGCATCCCAAGACTTGACCAATACCTAATAGGGTTAACGATCATTTAGAACTGACACAGGCTCAGATGGCTAACTAGATTCTTCCCAACTTCACCTCTCTCATAGATGATACTCCCCCTCATTCAAACTAGAGGCACTTGGCTCTACTTGTGTCATCACTCAAGAAACAAGGGTAGTTAACCCGATAAACAATATAGTTACATTATCATATTACATTCATTCTATAATTTTATTATTCAATAATAAATGCCTTGCATAAATATTATTTTTGTTTCACGACAACAAAGCATTCATAATTTAACTAGAAACCAAAAAAAACATTGCATAATTTTCATCATAGCATCATTATTTTTCAGATTTTATAATGTTTCATTGCAAAATTTACTGAAAGTAAAAGTAGTCATTTGAAAACTAGGGTGGGATGTAACATCCCCTCCCCCTTAAGTATCGTGGTCCCCAATGATGAGTAGTTCCAAAACATTAAAAAAAAAGTAATTTTTTTTTAAGTACATTCTCATAATCTCTTAATAGATGTGGAAATATTTGTTTAATGTCCTGGTAGCCTTCCCAGGTAGCATTGTCTTCAACATATTGGCCCCACTGTACCTTGCACTAGAACACATTTTTGTTACGTAGGCAGAGCCTACGTGTTTCAAGCACCCTGAGTGGATCGATCGTGATCATTACTAGATCCTGAACTTTCAGTGCATTCCAATGCATTACGTGATTATTACTAGGTATATTTTTATTAAAGATATGATACATAAAATACATTGTGCATACTAGCAAGTGCTGGTGGTAGAGAAATTCGGTAGGTGATTGGGTTGACTTCCTCAAGAACCTCAAACGGTCCAACATAGTGAGGAGCTAGCTTTGATGACTTCCCAAACCTAATTGCACTTTTCTATGGCTTCACTCTCAACAAAACCTTTTCCACCACTGTGAATTGTCTAGGTATTCATTTAACATTAGCATAATTTTTTTGACTATCATTGGATTCTACCAGTCTCTTTCTGATCTTCCTAATTTGTTCTTCTAGTTTTGAGAGCATTTTTGGGCCAAGGCTAATCCTATCCTCTAGCGTATCCCAACTTATAGGAGTTCGACACTTTCTTCCATATAATGCTTCAAATGGATCCATTTTGATTGCTGAATGATATGAGTTTTTATAGGAAAATTCTACAAGCAGAAGGTAATCCTCCCACTTGTACTACTGATCCATACAATATACCCTTTGTAACAAAGATTTTGGCACCTTAATAATTTCTTATGCTTCTAGGATTTTTCACCTAAAAGGAGAAAGATGGGCCAAAATGCTACTATTACATTCAAAGATTATGTGTTAATGGGGGTGTGGATGTGTTTAAATATGATGTCTAAGTGCAGTAAACTGAAAGAAAGATGACTTATTGATGCTAAATCTAAAGAATGTGAAATGATAGAAAATGCAGTATTGTATGCAAACATGTACAAAATAACCTAAAAATGTAAACTTTAACAAAACAAAAATCTGTAAATGAAAGAGGTGCACCTGGAAATATGTTGCAGACTTGAAGGAACCCTGAAAATTTGGAAATACTGATTTTTATGTTTGGCAGGATACTTTACCAAGCTGGGCGATCTAGTCCTTTTTTGGGGTGATTTCAGAAAATTGCTCCAGAGCATGTTTTAGCCAAATGGGTATCCAAATCTACAAAAGTCTCTAAGAAATATGCACAATGGGACTACGTCACCACAACTAGAGGAAGTGTCCCTTTTTCCTTTTCTAAAAATCTAAAGGTGGAAACAAAGGCTCTTGATTTGCACTTTCTATCCTCCAAGTGTTCAGACCAAAAACCTTGATTTTTGGTATGTAGGTGTCTTTTATTGAATGTTTTTCCCTAACCCACAATGAGATGCCTTCAAAAATTCTTCCACCTTATCTTCAATGATTTGTAAACCATTAGAGTACCTAAATTTGCAAAACACACAAAGAAGGAAGAAGAAATGTTGATTGTTAGGGATTGGGGGTTTTCCTTGGTCATACCCCTTTGTAGATAATCAAACCAAATGATGAAATGAGATAAGAAAGCATGAAATGTGAAACAATGGATTTAGTACCTTTCCATGATGAGAGATCTTGATTTGCTGCAACAAAATGGTTGTGGTTTTCAACCCTTGAATGCTTCAAAACAATTGTCTTGTTGACCTAGGATGCAAAACCCTAGCTTGCTTGAGAAGAGTAGTGGACGAGTGCTTGAGAAGATTGAGTGACGAGTGGATAATGAACTAGTTAGGGTTAAAATGAGGGGGAAAAATCCTTATTTATACAAACTATGCCCTAATTTCCTGATAATAACACATGATAGGCCAACCTTAGGGTTTTGAAGGAAAATTCTCGTTAGATTTTTTTTAATTTTTAATTTTATGCCAAAAGGGACTAGGTCACCCAAGGTGGCGACCTATTCCACTTGGAAAATTCAAGTGGTGGTCGAGAATTAAAAGGTCGTTAATTATGTTAAACGGGCTTGCCTCCCAAAACACACTTAAGTCAGGCCTAAAAGTACATTAAGGGGTCATTATGCCATAAGAAAGGGTTAATTTAGTGATGAAAAGCCTAGGAAAGTGTGAAAATGTTTTACAACACCTTGGCACAAGGCTTGGAAAAGGGGTAAAAAGAGGTCCAAAATCCATAGGAAAGGTCCTAAATGAGTGAAAAGTGTCAAGGCTACACTTTTTGGTGACACATTTAGCCCCCACTTTAGTGAGAGGATGAACTTGCTTCAAACTCACACTAAAGTAGCCCAATGGAGATGGTGAAGAATGAAGAAGGCGATCAAGCCCCCAGGATTCGAGAATCTAAGTCAAAATGACATCAGTGCAAGAGGACGCATTCAAGGGTGAATGATTTGCAACAAAATGAGATGCATGATCATGCAATGACAAGAACTAGAATGAGGAGAAAAAGGAAAGGTGAAAAGTTGGGTCAATCTTTGACCATTTGTCCAGCTAGTTGTGGATCAGATCTAGGTTGTTTATCTAAAAAGCAGTGTAGAAGTCCAAAGAAGTGGTTTAGTGAGAAATTCATGCTAGTGTGTTGGATTTCCACCTTATAATGAGAAAGTCATGCTAGTGTGTCAGCTTTCCACTGTATAATGAGAAAGTCATGCTAGTGTGTTGACTTCCCATTATACTAACCATACCAAAGTTACCTCGCTTGATAACTTTGATAAGGCACCACAATGCTTGTGTAAATGGTTTTGAATGTTATGTGAAGATTTTGTTGAAGGGGCTTTTTCTTTGTTCATGCGAGGTCTCATTCTTAGGGAGCAATGTGCCTAATGTCTCCAAGAGAGGAAAAGTCGGGGTGTTAGATCGTTATCCATGGGATGCTTTGTTCGCATCAGGACACTTCAGTTGATCGTACACTCTTGGAAGGCATCAAACCTAATGACACCACCAAGAAGAGGACACATCACAAGAAAAAGGAAAATCAACACCATGATTTTTTTGTAAAAGGATTTCATCTATGAATGCCCCCACTTTAAATCAGCTGCTACACCATCATTGTGAGCAATTGCTTTAAAGTAGCCTAGGGTAGAGGAAAGAAGACACGAGAGCTAACTTGGAAAGTCCTATTCCAAGTCATATGTTTCCAAAGTAAGCTACATCATGAAGAGGTACTATGGCACATGCAAGTCAACTTAAGACATGTCATCCACATCCTAAGATTGATGTTATAAGTTTATGAGAGGTTAATGACTAGTTGAAAGAGACAACGACAAGTGACATACGAGGGAAAGGCTACTTAACTGATTCCCCCACTTAGTGCAGGGAAAAGGTGAGCTGGGGATGGATGACGGTATGCTGCTCCTTGCGAGGGATGTCAAACAAGAAATAGTGAGTGTGCTATGACCCTACAACTATTACAAGGCAAGAAACAACAAGTAATATTATTTGTGTGGATGAGTAAATAAAGTTTCCACAAAGTTGGCCTTGATGGTATAGACTTTGTCATATATGTGAGTAATGTCATTGTAACTTGGGTGGTGTGAGATGGTGTTCTTAGGTGGGTGAAGGATGAGAGGATGCTTAGGAGGTCCAATAGTAAATGGGTACCTAATGGAAACTTGTGTATGCATAACCTTAGCGGGCTTGGGTTGATGTATCTCTAAGAAAGCACAATTGAGTATCATTATTTTACTATTACCCAAGGAAGACACATTACTATTGCTTGAAAGGAGTGCAACCATGTTGTTGTTTTCTTGCACCATGATGCCTTCCCTAGTAGGAGAGTGTTTAGGAGAACTACAAACAAGATGTTTAAGACATTTATTGTTTGGTTCTACACTATTGGCTTCATCGCAAGTAAGGGAATGATCAATGGTTGAAGTGTCTTGTTTCATCATAATATCTTCTTCACTAATAGGAGAGATATTAGGAGAGCGGGAAGGAGGATTGTTGTGATTGTTGATGGTTGCATTATTTTCCTCAAAGGTGTCATTTTCTTGGGTCATAGTATCTAGATCCTAGGAGGAGACATTTTTGGAAAGTGACAAACAATAGGTTTATCACATGACATGATTAGAGTTGGTAAAGTAGCTTCATCACTCATAGGATATGCATTAAGAGAGGGATAACTAGGAATTAGATGGTTACCAATGATTGGACTTGTTTTTTCAAATAGACCCTTCCAAATGTGAGGAACATTAGGAAGGATAGAAATAATGCTATAGAGCTCAATCATTGGGTTGCTTGATACTAACATAACCTTAGTTATTAAAGAATTATCGCAAATAGGGGAGGTGTTGGGAGATGAATGAAGGCTAGGTAAGTTAGTAACCATGATTTTAGCTTTGTGTGTGATAAGGTCTTTGCAATGGGGAGGAGGAGGAAGACAAGCAAGAACATCATGATCTTTAATGATTGTGTCTTCTTTCCACAAGATACCTTCACCACTGATGGGAGAGATATCAGGAGAATAAAAATTATGATTATCATGATTATCGATGTTTGAATCCTCTTGTGGAAAAGCTTTAGTGGATGAGAGAGGAGAGATGAAGTCATCAAGGGCTTCATCTAACATGTCCAAGTCATCGCTACTAAAGGGCTTAAGAAGGTTGTGAGTGGGTGCTTGTGATGTTATTAATGTTGTGTTTTCGTTGTGTAATGAATGTGATATAAATGAACTAGGAACTAATGTAGAAAAGGAAAATTGCAAAATTCTAATTGCCATGCATTCTATGAAATGTATTAGAAGCTATGTAAACTTAAAAGGCAACGTAAAGACATAGGATGAAATGTAACTTTCTGATTTTAAATAATGTAACTTATTGATTATACTGGAAATAAAATGTTGTGAATGCAAAATGGAATTTAAGCAATGCATTAGATGGACCAATTTAAGATAGATTAAGTAAAATGCATGTAACGAAAAGACAACCCACTGATACAGATGGATAATGGCACAAAACAAAAGCTTAAAAACAAGGTTTTCAGCTTTGTAAAGGGTTGTTTTAGGGGTAAAAAGGGACTAGGTCGCCCAAGGTGGCCACCTAGTCCACCTGGTGATTTTTTTGAAAATTTTTAGAATATTTGGATGGATTCAGGTGGTTTTTGTATTGTATGGGGAAAAACTAAGATGAAAATGCAAAATTTTAGAAAGTTTCAATGATTTTAAATGCAAAAATGCAACATATATTCACTTTTCATTAATGCAAAAATTAGAAACCCTAGAATAAAACTTAACTAATGAAAAATGCAATGCAAGCTAATTATAGGACAATAAGGAATCTAAACCATAAAGGAAGGGTATTCAAATGTCAGTTTCACCAAAATGTAACGAAGATTTTGGCACCTTAATACTTTCTTACGCTTCTAGGATTTTTCACCTTAAAGCTGAAAGATGGGTCAAAATGCTGATGTTACATTCAAATATTATGTGTTAATGGGGGTGTGGATGTGTTTAACTATGATTTCTAAGTGCAATAAACTAAAAGGAAGATGACTTATTGATGCTAAATATAAAGAATGTGAAATGTTGGAAAACATAGTATTGTATGCAAACATGTACAAAATAACCTAAAAATGTAAACTTTAACAAAACAAAAAGCTATAAATGAAAGAGGTGCACCTGGAAATGTGTTGTAGACTTGAAGGAACCTTGAAATTCTAGAAATACTGATTTTTATGTTTGGCAGGGCACTTGTGCCAAGCTAGGCGACCTAGTCCTTTTTCAGGGTGATTTCATAAAACTGCTTCGGAGCCTGTTTCAGCCAAATGGGTATCCAGATCCGCATAAATCTCTAAAAAATATGCATAGTGGGACTAGGTCACTATAATTGGAGGAAGTGTCCCTTTTTCCTTTTCTAAAAATCTGAAGGTGGAAACAAAGGCTCTTGATTTGCACTTTCTATTTCTCCAAGTGTTCAGATCAGAAACCTTGACTTTTGGTGTGTAGGTGTCTTTTATTGAATGTTTTGCCCTAACCCACAAGGAGATGCCTTCAAAAAGTTTTCCACCTTATCTTCATGATCTGCAAACCCTTAGACTACCTAAATCTACAAACCACACAAAGAAGAAAGAAAAAATGTTGATTGTTAGGGATTGGGGTTTTGCCTTGGTCAAACCCCTTTGTAGATAATCAAATAAAATGATGAAATGAGATAATAAATCATGAAATGTGAAACAATGGATTTAGTACCTTGGCATGATGAGAGATCTTGAGTTGCTGCAACAAAAAGGTAGTGGTTTTCAACCCTTGAATGCTTCAAAACAAATGTCTTGTTGACCTAGGATGCAAAACCCTAGCTTGCTTGAGAAGAGTAGTGGATGAGCGCTTGAGAAGATTGAGTGATGAGTGAATAATGAACTAGTTAGGGTTAAAATGAGGGGGAAAACCCTTATTTATACAAGCTATGTCCTAATTTCCTGAAAAATAGCACATGATAGGCCGACCTTAGGGTTTTGGAGGTGAATTCCCGTTAGAATTTTGTTTAAAATTTGAATTTTATGCCAAAAGGGACTAGGTCGCCCAAGGTGGTGACCTAGTCAACTTGGAAAAATTCAAGTGGTGGTCGGTAATTAAAAGGTGGTTAATGAGCGGGCTTGCCTCTTGAAACACACTTAAGTGGGGCCTAAAAGTATATTAAGGGGTCATTATGCCATAAGAAAGGGTTAATTTAGTGATGACAAGCCTAGGAAAGTGTGAAATTTTTTTACAACACCTTACAACACCTTGGCACAAGGCTTGGAAAAGGGGTAAAAAGAGTCCAAAATCCATAGGAAAGGCCCCAAATGAGTGAAAAGTGTCAAGGCTACACTTTTTGGCGACACCCTCAAAACATCTACTAAAACCCGATTTACCCTTTTCTGTCTGAACATCTATCTCAGGGTGGTATGCAAAAGTTATGTTTAATTAGGTGCCAAGGGAGGTGAAAAGAGTTTTCCAAAATACAAAATATGGAGTTCATCCTTGCATCCCTATCTGAGATAATCTTCTTAGGAACATCATGCAATCTAAAAACCTTTTGAACAAACTTGTGGGCTATGATGGGTGCCCCACCAGTCAAATTTCTTGAAATAAAGTGTGCCATCTTAGTCAATTTATCCACCATGATTAAAATTGTATTGCCTATTTTTGGACATAGGAAGTCCTTGCATGAAATCCATACTAATTACTTGCCATTTCCATTCAGGAATTTCATGTGGTTATAGAAGTCCTACCAGGTGTTGATGTTAATATTTCAACCTCTGGAATTCTAGAAATTCTACCACATATCTAGCAACATCCCTTTTCATTCCCTTCTAGAAGTGCAAAGGTTGATATCAACCATAAGCTTCGTCACCCCAAGGTGTCCCGAATAATATGCGACATTAGTTTCTCTTAAAATTGCGTTCCTTAAAACTTACCTAAGTCAGGAACACACATTCTTTCCATATACCAAAGTAGTCCATCTAACTCATATTGAAACCCATCATATCTAGGGTCTTGAGGATTATCCAACAAGGCTTTTCTAACTTGCTTATAATATTCATCCCCATCGGGTTGTTGTAGCGATTGACTATAAAAACTAGTTCACATTGAAAACATGGAGGAAATATGCCTCCTTCTTCTAAGAGCATTTGCTACTCGATTCTCTTTCCCTTTAATATAATTTATTTCAAAGTCATAATTTGATAATAATTCCACCCATCTGCTCTACTGAGCATTCAAATTAGGTTGAGATATCATAGACCCTAGTGGTTTGATCACAACTCAAATGGTTTACCCATCAAACAATGTTGCCATATCTGTAGTGCATGCTTATTTAGTACCAACTCTAGGTCATTTGGTGCATAGTTATGCTCATAGTTCTTCAGTTTCCTGGATTCATAGATAATTACCCATCAATCTGACATGAGTACACCTCCTAATCCTTCTTCTGAAGCATCAGTGGTGAATACAAAATATCCTTCGAGATTAGACACTTTTAGGATTGGTGTCGTAGTAAAACCTTTTTTTTCTCCAGTAAATTGAATGCCTCCTGACATTTCTATGTCCCCACAAATCTCTTACGCTTTCTTTGAAGGGAAGTAACTGGATATGCAATCCTTGAGAAGTTGGCTACAAATTTTCTATAGTACCCAACTAGTCCCATGAAGCTATGGACTTCCTACACATTTTTTGGCACTAGCCATTCTAAAGTTAACTTTATCTTGGCCGGATCTACCACATTCCCTTCCGTAGAGATGATGTGCCCTAGGTATTGCACTTCTTTCTAGAAAAACATGAGCATTTAGATAACTTACCATATAATTTATTCTCCCTCAATCGTTGAAGAACAAAATATAAATGTTGAAAATGCTCTTTCTCATTTTTTGAGTATATCAAAATATTATTGAGGAAGACAAGTAGAATTTCGGTCTCAACAATCTCTGAATACACTATTCATCAAATTCATGAATGTTGTTGGTGCATTTGTTAATCCAAAGACAACATTGTGAACTCATAATGCCCGTATCTTATTCAAAATTCTATTTTATGGACATCCACAACCTTAAGTCACAGTTGATGGTACCCCCACAAATTAAATTTTCCAATAAGAAATTAGTTACCTTGGTGAGTCTGTCCACCATAACATTATGCCAAATCCATTGAAATAGAAAGATCAAAACTATTCTAATGATCTGTACACTTGAGATGGCCTTTACACCTAAGTTGGCCCAATGGTGGAGAACTTGTACTCTTGAAAGAGAGGTCACAAGTTCAAATCCTGCAGGGGGTAAGGTATGTACACCTTGTATTGTGGAGGACGAGTTAAGTGCCTCCCTCCTATTGGGAGTACGAGGAGTCCCATATACTACAAGCCATCTTTAGATCAAAAAATAGACCGCATGGTATCGTGGACTATAAAAGGACCTTTCCTTTCATTTACCACTTCCCTTCTGGAATTTCCTGAGTATATACAAGTCTTATCGGTGATGAAATCTCGTCTTCACCCTTTAGCATGATGTACAACTTGCTACATACCTTGCAATATCTTACTCTATTTCCTTCTAGATTATAGTGGTCCCTCATCAATCAATAATTTTGTCATTCCAGTTTGTCTTGAATATGAAATCAATTCACCACATCTTATTCCTTATCTTTCCATAATTTTGGTTCTTAGGTTCCCCCTTTGATTCACAATAGTCCATTTCAATTAAATGAAATATCTTCCTTAGACTTATACTATATTTAATTCCTAATAATATAATAATTAGATATCATTGAGGAGATATAAATCCTTCATCTTAGGCATCCATACCTTGGGTTTCTTTTTCCATTTAATCATTTTCAAATTCGTCACCTAATTTCAGCTCAACCTATCCTTTTTGATGAGCATTTAAATTGGGTTGAATAAATTTTTATAATAGATCATGCTGGTTTGATTTTATCTCCTAAAGATGTCCAACAATTAATGTGTATATAGTTACCAAGCATGGATATTTTTTAATTAATAGCACAAGATCTTAAATCTCCCCTTTCCTATTTCATAGGCAATAATCTTTCCTTACATGAACGAGCATTCTGCCTAACCTTTTTCAAGGCATCAATGTGTTGATTGATTTGTCATTGACGTAAATTGATGTCAAAGGTGCATACAATTTCAATGGTACTTGTATTAATTTCATGGTGTTTGTTGATGCTTGTCACAAATTTCAAAGATGACAGAGGGTATGTTGATGCTTGTCATAGATGTCAAAGATGATAGAGGGTACCTGTTTGTTCATTCCACTGTTCATTCATTCCATGGTGTTCTTATAGTGGTATTTGTCCTTTCCTTTGACGTCATCTTTATGTTTATGGCGTTTATTGATTGATGAGTCATTGGTGTTGATACAAAAGTGAAGGTACTTGTTCATTCCTTTTATGATGTTGATGCAAAAGTGGTCTTTTTCCTTTGATGAGATCCTTATGACATAATTTTGCATAAACAAGGTATTTAGTGGAAGAGCATGAGGTATTCAATGGAAGAGAATGGAAAAGTTTTGTATAAACAAGGTATTCAATGAAATTTCTTTGCATAAAAACATGCTTGCTAAGGTAAGAGATATGGGTAGAGACATGGGTAAAGACTTAATAAACAACATTGTCACTAAGCATTGTTACTTGAGTCTTAGTAAGTTACAAAGTGATGTTGACCTCACTTGGTGTCCTTATGAGAATTAGGGTTATTATTGTTTACTAACTTTCATAACTTGGCATTGTTTCCATTATCTATTTAAGAGACATGGTGGTAATATTAGTTTAGGGTTTTGGTTCTATGTCTTTTAACCTAAAACACTAAGCATCTAAAACCCTAAGTCCTTCAAAGAAAATTTACCTTTATGTTATATTTGATTGTTGACTTGCTATACATGGTGGAAGGTTACTTAAGTGACAACATTGACAGTTTAAGCTCATCGATAACTATCCCCTACTTTTAGGTGTACTAGATGGATAGGTTGAGGACTCATTGTTTACCTCCCAAACCGAGATCAATGGTTAATTTTTGATTGATGGAATGACCGGCTTCTAAGATCAAAGGTCCTTATTTAAAGCTACAAAATAGTCATTTCCCGAAGCCTTCACATTGGTAGGCGTATGGTGTCATCACCCTAGTTTTTAGTTGCACACATTTTGTAACTGTATGGAGACAATATTGGTATATGTATCTAAGCTAGTGGATTGAGTGGATTTTGATCATGGATTGGACATTGTGACAGAGTATTGAAGGCATTGGTACCATGTTTATGTTAAAATAGTTCACAGTAAAGGAGACTTGAAGAATAGATTATAGAAAGGGTTTTATGATGCTTTTTGTGTGAATAAATTTATGAAATATGTTTTTCCTTGCATAAAATAGTGTGATCTGAATGATTCAATGACATGAGTTTAATTTAAAGAAAAGTGTGTCATTCTATTTAATAGTGCTTTTAATGTGCAAATTTTCATGAGACTAAAATCTAATGTTTGTCTAGTGTTTATTGGGAAATGATTATGTAACAATCATTTTATGTCATTTGTTTGATTCGTTCAAAGAAGGTTATAGTCAAGGTGTATGCAGAGACTAAAAGTCCTTTATTCATCCATACATCAGTGAGAGTCTTGTTTGTGTCTATTGAGATAAGAAGATTCTTGTTAAGAAATTATGACACATGTATGCAAGGAGAGATAAGGGTTGAATGTTTATTGTTCTGAAGCATATTGTAAATAGAGTAGTACTCTATACATTTGTCCTTTATTCCTTATTGGGGTTGGTTCTCATGTATTTCATTGGAGTTGGTGCTACTATATTTCATTGGATTTGGTTCTCCTACATTTCATTGGAGTTGGTGCTCCTACATTTCATTGGAGTTGGTGCTCCTACATTTCATAAGGAGTTGGTGCTCTATTGTATTCAGTGAGAATTTGGTCAGTGATACCTAATGGTGAACAAATTGTGAGGATTAGATTGGTTCTTCAAACCCAATGACCTCACATAGATATTTTTCCCTTTCTAGGGTTTTCCACTTATAAATCTCGTGTCATGGTGATCTTTATGCGTTTCCATTGAAGTTTTTGCTTCTTAAAAGTTAAAGTTGTTTAATTGCTTTGGTTTTTGTGCATCATTGATTCACCCCTCATCTCAGCGATCTTGAGTATTCCTACACAATTTTAATAACAAATTGATCCTCCATAAAAAATATATAGAGAATTGTGTTGAAGATATTTCTCTCTCAGTGGTCAAAAGCCTCTATCATTTATTGACCATTCCAAATATTTCACTAATAGTTCCAATACCTTAACTTTTATTGACCATGTCTTATGGAGAAGTAAAAAATTCTCTTAGATTGAAAATACATCATTAAACTTTGTTGAATCTATATCCGATCTTTTCTAGATCCATAAATTTTCTTCTTTTGATTTGACAACATAGTCTTCTTCCATATCCAATTAATTCTAGAACATCTTAAAATGAACTAAAATAGGACTAAACAAAAGTTTACTCTTGTTGATGAACTTATAAGTTCTATTTGAACTTCAACCAAACTATGCTCTATTCGAGCCCTTGTTAGAATGGTATGATTTACTATCCAAGTTTTTGCCTTGCAAATGTCTTTCTAAGAAATTTTGTGCAAAATTCTTGGTGATTTAATTTTTGACATAACCTTAGACATTATAAGGTTTGTTTGGTTTCTTTTCCCCTATTTTCAATTAGAACTCCAAGTTATCCTTTCCCATTCTGGTTGGTGGGATCATGTCCACTTTTATCCTTTGTAGGTTGCTTCTCTTTCTGACCTATTCAGGTCTCTAACCCTTTACTCTAGAGTATCAACTTTCACTTTTGATTTTGATTATCATTACAATATAATTGATTCTGGTTCACAATATGTTGAATTTCTTATCCAACTGAAGTTTTCAATTTATGATAACAATTAGCTCATTTTCCAATAAAGCATTCATAAATTCCTAATATATTTATTGTTGTTGTTTTTAGCATCTGGAAGAACACTTCTAGTCATGATTTCTACAGAGAATAAATTAAATATAGCCTTGAGGCTATTTAATTTATTTAATCGATATTATTTAATGAGGAGGCACCTCATTTAATGTATTATTTATATCATTAATAATTAATATTTAATTAAAGTGGGCCGACTTATCAAGAGGCACAATTTTATTAAATAAATAATACTTTATTTTGGGCCAACTTGTATTATTGGCGCCACTTGAAAAGACACCTCTCTATCCTTGAAAGGGCTGACCTCCTTGATGAAGAGTCATGTCTTGGATATAAATACAAGGTTTTGTTCATTCATTTAACATAAAAGTCATTTCTCATATTCACTCTTGGAGAAGAAGTTGACGTGAGCAGCAGGCCTTCATTCTATAGCAATAGATCTTCATTCTATAGCAGCAGGTTAAGTTCAAGGAGAAACATATTCATTTGTATCTGCATCTAGGAGAGGTCCAAATATTATCTATTGTATAAATTCGACATTGAGTTATGCCTGAGTTGTAAGAAAATTTTTGCTCTTAACATATCAATATATAAAAGATATATTGGCTAGGTTTTTCTCCCTCAAGTTGGAGGGTTTTTCCAGGGTATCTTGTGGTGTTCATTGTCTCATGTGCTACATTTTTTGATTACTTTTTGTTTGATTTATTTGATCATAAAAAACTAACATGGTATCAGAGAAGGTTTGAAGAAGATTTTGATCAGATTTAGTCTTGCAGAAACTTCTTCATTCTCTTTCTCATCCTCAATCACATCTCCTCATTGTCAAGATGGTGAACAAACTCAAGGTTGAGGATAGACTTGAGGGAGCAACAAATTTCACATCTTGGAGATTCAGAGTTATGCTCGCCTTGGAGGAAAATGAATTGGCTGAGTTCGTGGAGAGAAGTGTCCCCGAGTCTACTGATGAAGAAGAGAAGATTCAATGGAAGAAGAAATATACCAAGGCAAAGAAGATGTTAGTTGATTCAGTGAAGGATTATATTGTTCCAATTATCTCTAAGTTGAAGACAACGAGAGAAATGCTTAAGACTTTAGAGGAGATGTATGAGATCAACAACACAAGTCATGCACTTGCATTAAAGCAACAACTTCATCATGTCAAAATGATGAAAGGAGAAACTGTCATCGCTTACTTCATGAGGATCACCGAGTTGAGAGATCAACTCTCTACTATTGGTCATATTGTTGATGTCAAGGATTTGAGCATGCTAGCTCTTGATGGTCTTCCTTCATCTTGGGATTCATACATTCAAGGTATAAGTGCAAGATCAAATCTTCCCAAGTTTGATCATTTGAGGGAAGACTGTATTCAAGAGGAGTCTAGGTTGGTTGCGAGAGGTATTGGTCAAAGCTCTAGAAATGAAGACATTCATGTTCTTTCCGGTCAATCCTCAAAGAGGGAAGGAAAAGGAGGAAAGAAAGGATACTTCAAGAGGAATAGGGATAAAGGCTCTGATGATGTTCCCGCATTCAAAAAGAAGAGGGGCCTCTCTCGTGTTCAATGTTTTAGATGTGACAAGTTTGGTCACTATGCAGAGGATTGCCCAACTAGGCCTAATCGACATGCTTCATTTGTGGATGTGGATAAGATGTCTCCTCAAAATGATTCTAGGGATTTTCTATTCTAAGTCATGGGCCTATGTTTAAGCTATGAAGGTTGTGTACTGATCTGAGTGCAAGAGCAGCGTATCTTACTGTGTCCACCCATCATAATATTTAAAGAGATAAGTATTCTTTGTTTTCTTTGTAATCACCCTTGTAGGCTAAAATTCAGTTTGTTGAGTTGTGCAATTCTAACATTATTTGCTTGGATTACATGTGACCAGTAAATAGTGATCACTAGGACAAGTTTCTTTAGAATTAAGAATTATTCATTGCAAGTTGTTTCATGCTAATTTTTGAGTGTGACTCTAAAATAAGAAGAGAACTAAAATTACGATTATGATTGATTTTCTATATGCATGATCTATGATTATGTGTAGATTATCTTTTCTTATGCTAAGATTAGCTCTTCCGAGAAAATGGAAGAAAGACATGTCATAATCAACAAAGATGAATTAATTATCTAGGATTACTCAAGAGATCCTGATTTCAATGAGATAAGTATTACATGGTTGAATAATGTTCATGAATTTTTATGTAGTTATTAAATTCATGCTATAACATTGAGATAGTCAATCATGTATGCTTCTAGCAATGGTACTTCTGTTCGAGATAGTTGAGTTCCACAAACTATTAGTAATCTCTTCTTAATGCTTTTAGGATAGATCAAGAAGCGTAAGAGATTGCTTTCAAGAAGAGCTTGATGCATCCTATAGGTTGAAGAATGGAGACACTACTTACAACTATGAGACTAAGTGAATGGCTGAAGACATCTCTTTGAAGAGGAAGAATTAACCTTCAGAAGGAGCTCTATGACTCGCTGAGAATAAGTAAGGGTTGAAGTGTTACAAGGCCAGATGCTAAATTCTTGAAGTACCTGTTGGAACTATTAAATTTTGATGATTTTGTGCATACCTTTCATCCCCCCTAAGTCTCCATGTGAGGTTTACCTTTGCCACATTTCTTTCGGTAAAGCAAAGAGCTCTCTACGTGAGGTCTCCCCAATTGTTGGATGTTATAGCGACATTCATGATGAGCACTCATTGGCGGGAGATACATAATATCACAGTGACTCAAGGATGGTTGGGAGCTTTCGGTGAAACATTATGTAGTCTATGTGAGGTCTCCTCGACGGATGGAAGTTACAACGACATACTTGGGATAGATAGACTTGTCGGTGAGAAATGATTTGTGTCACGGTGACTCAGAATGCATTAAGGCTTTCGGTATAACTCTATAATCTACATGAGGTATCTCCGACATTATAAGGTCACAGTGACTATGAATAAAACAAAAATGCATCTCAGTGTAAGGATACTTCTTGACTTCGACATGGTGAACAGTTGGTCACGGTGAATGCGAGCACAGTGAACACAGGCAGGAGCAATTGACGATATAGTTGCCTTCGGCATACCTGCAGGGATATCTCACCGACTGTCTCATTGGTGAGTGACAGAAATGCAAATCTTGTGGCCGACATGTAATTGCTAAATTAACCATTGCAGGCCAACATTGTTTGAGCCCAAATTTTGTGCTTGGCCGACATGGATTTTCATTATTATTTATTTTCTAATGCTGGTGTATATATATACACCCCAATTGTAATTGAAGAGGGAGAGATTTTGGAGGAGATTTTTAGGATAGATAGATACAACAGATTAGGAATGGGCACAATAGAATAAAGTTCTCATTCTTGAGACTATGTGCATGTTTTAAAATGGCGAATTCAATGGGAATCAGCTAGTGTGGCAGGTTATTTTTGGTATCAATTGTCTGTTGAGTTTATTGAAAAGTATTGTTGAAGTTGTCTCCAATTTGATCCTTTTTGGTTGTTTAAATTGGCATAACAAGTTTATGTTCAGTTTGTCAATGCACATTTGTTGTATTTGTGTGATTAATTAACTGGTTCTCTCAAGCAGAGATTAAATCCTTTTTGTTGATCACAGTAATCAGGGAGATTCATCTGGATTATTAAAGTAGAGCTTAGTAGTCATAATCCTGCATCGTTTATACATGTTATGAACAGATCATATGCCTGCAATTTGATTTTCTGCTATAACAAGTTGCCCACTTCTGTTTCATTTGACTCCGCATACCCAATAAGGCACTGGTCTCTGCAATTTCATTATTTGAATTCATTTAGTTTCTTTATATCAGTTAATTAAGCATTTTAGGATTTAGATCAGAAGATTGCTATCAAGTTTGATTTCATTTTGTTCACTTTCATATGCCATTGTGGACAAAGCATTTCAGAAGGATAATCATAAGATAATTTTTCTCAATTCAAAAGGTACACCCGCCTGGGTTTAGTAGCACCTAAAGAGTAGAAGGTTGAGTTCTATCGACCTTGTCTATTGCCCTAAAGCGTATCAAGAGATTGGAAACCCCTTGAGGCATTCAACCTGCATTTTTGAGAGCTAACAGTACCTCTTTAGTAGTTGAGATCATAATTTCTCAAGTTAGTCAACCTGAATTTAACATTGGTAGCTCTGCAAACCTATTCAGAATAGAGTGATCTAGGATGAGGTCGAAGAGGACAACCCTGAATATCTATAGAGGTGTGTGCTGGAAACCATTTCTCTAAGGAAAGCATTGTAGGAAATCTTGGGTGATGAGGTCTGGAGGTTGATGCAAGTGCTTGAAGATTCAGAGGGAGCCTACTGAACCTAAAGAAGATGGTTGTATTTTTTATTGGAAGAGTACCTCTAGATGTTGTTTCAATTAAGGTTTGCAATGACATCCTGGTGTAGCAGGAAGAAGAATTCTATGGTATTGAGTACATTAATGGCCGAGTACATTAAAGCTTGTGTGGAAGCTCGAGAAGTAGTGTGGCTTCAAAATCTCTTTGCAGGATTGTTTGGACAATCATTGGAGCCGACCACCATTCATTGTGATAATAAAATCTTTGAGAAGCTTTCTGTCATTTCAGTGTTTCATGACTAAGCATACCACTATATCAGAGATACGGTATTGAGGAAAGAAATTCAGTTGAGGTATGTCAACACTGATGAGCAGATGGTAGACATTCTCACCAAGCATCTCTTCAGGATAAAGTTTGTGTACCTTCAAGACAAGCTTGGTATGGTGGAGAATCAAGCCCTAGCTAAGAAGGCGTCTCAGTATTAGTGATCCTCTTTAATGCATTTCTCTTTTGAGAGAGATTTGAGGTGAAAGCCATTGTTAATGCATTTCTCTTTGATATTTGAGGTCAAATCCCTTGTTTCCACCCTCTAGGAGAGCCATGGTGGATGCCATGTGTGTGACTCCATGACAACATCACGTGAGAGAGTCCATGATGATTTTCTTATACTTATGTTTTAACCCTCTAGGAGAGCCATGGTGAATGTCACGATGAGGTGACAACATCACGTTGAGTGATGAGAACTTGTACATACCATACATGGGTGTATCCATGATGGTTGATATCACGATGAGGTGATATGCTTTCATGATGAGGTGATAAGCTCCTTTCCATACATGGGTGTAGCCATGATGGTTGATATCATGATGAGGTGATATGCTTATTTTCACACATGGATGTAGCCATGATTTTTTCATCACGATAAGGTGATATGACTTGTACAGCTGGAAGTATTCCTCCCTAGCTGAGAGGGAGTGTTGTTGTTTTCAGCGTATGGAAGAACACTTCCAGTCATGATTTCTATAGAGAATAAATTAAATATAGCCTTGAGAATATTTAATTTATTTAATCGATATTATTTAATGAGGAGCTGCCTCATTTAATGTATTATTTATATCATTAATAATTAATATTTAATTAAAGTGGGTTGAGTTATCAAGAGGCACAATTTTATTAAATAAATAATACTTTATTTTGGGCCGACTTGTCTTATTGGCGTCACTTGAAAAGACACATCTCTATCATTGAAAGGGCCAACCTCCTTGATGAAGAGTCATGTCTTGGATATAAAGACAAGGTGTTGTTCATTCATTTAACATAAAAGTCATTTCTCATATTCACACTTGGAGAAGAAGTTCAGACTAAGCGAAGGCCTTCATTCTATAGCAACAAATCTTCATTCTATAGCAGCAGGTTAAGTTCAAGGAGAAACATATTCATTTGTATCTGCATCTAGGAGAGGTGCAAATATTATCTATTGTATAAATTCGGCATTGAGTTATGCTTGAGTTGTAAGTAGATTTATGCTCTTAACATATCAATATATAAGAGATATATTGGCTGGATTTTTCTCTCTCAGGTTGGAGGGTTTTCTCAGGGTATCTTGTGGTGTTCATTGTCTCATGTGTTGCATTTTATGATTACTTTCTATTTGATTTATCTGATCATGAAAAACTAACATTTATTCATAACCTTTGAGTCTTTACAACTATAGGCTACTATAAGAAAGAGGGGATCACTTCAGTTCTTTCTCACCCTCAGATTCATTTAAACATTTTTATAGGGTGGAGGTACTCATAAGTAGTAATTTTCCTTAAAGATATCAAGTTTCCACAATCCATAATCATGTATCAAATATGCTTTTGGTTTTGATCATGGATCATGGAGTGTGATCTGAAACGTTGATGACAAAAACTTGGACACAATTAAAACCAAAAGCATATTTGATACAATAATCTTCCTACTAAACCCTGTTGCATAACTTCTGTAATCCAAGGGTGTATCTTAATGATTTTTTGGTTTAGGAGTTTAAACTCCAAGGATGACTCTTTCCCAGTCCAAATTTAGACAAGTTTTAGGAAAATTGACTTTCCTTGTTCTTCCTTTCCCTTGCCATCTAGACATAAGAACTTTTCAACTATTATCTACTGATAATGTTTGCATAACACTTACATAATGAGCTCATAGGTTCCATAGCTAAACCTAATAGCTCAGATACCATGTATAACAACCAATCTCCTTCTGACACAAATTAACTAAGAGTTTTCACCAAAAGGTTAAAACATAAATAAGAAAAGAGAATATATATATTTTTTTAAAAAAAAGTAATCATAAACCATCATGCTACTACATTTCATTTTCATAATCATAGAAAGAAACTTACAACTTTACTTTTTGATTGATAACACCAATACCAAAAAAAAGATACAAATATTTTCAACATTTAATTGATTAAGCTAAATAAAGAACTGTGAGAGAATAGGGTTAGAGAACCTCATTTGATTTTTACTATCTTCCAAGACTCGACATGCCACTTGCAAGAGGGAGGTCATCATCTAGGTACTTTACCTCCATCCTTGGACTTAAGCGGTCCCCCACTCACCTTCCTGACTAGAAGTGGCCCTACCCTTCAATGAAAGGTTTGTTGAGAACCCCTCTCAATTTTCCATCTAAGCCTTGGTGTTGTGCCCTACTTAACAAACAATGTCGTGCTACTAGGGATACCCTCCAACCAAGAATGACAACTCTAGATAGCTAAGAAACTAGGTCACAGTGAACTGGCAAGTGCAAGAAGTGGCTCTTGCACTTACTATCTCCATAGTTTTTTGTACAACTATACACACACTTCTAGAGTGTAGTCGTGGTTCACCCACCCTGCTCGACTTGGAAAACGCTACTCACCTAGGGAATACTAGAGCTACCTGCTCTACCCAACACATAAACACAAAATAAATAGTTCATTGGGTTTGGACTCCCTCAAAACCCTTTTGGAATGAGAAAAGGACACATTTTAACATTAGGGCATACTTGCCCCTTAAGGATACATTTTCAAACTAGGGAAAACTTTCCCCTTTAAATATACATTTTCAAACTAGGGCATACTTGCCCCTTTAAAGATACATTTTATTGTATACTCAAAAAATGAGGCATAAGCCTTAGATCTTGGCTTTGGCCACTTTCTTAAGTTAACTAACACCTTAGGGTTCTTCCCTCTATAGCTTGACCTGAATGGCCAAAATTCAAAAGGATAGCTCTTTTCTCAAGAATCCCTTCTGAATATTAAGGACTCGAAAGAAAACCCTAGTAGGGTTCAGACCTTAGCTTTGGAAACTCAATTTTTAGAATAGAGACATTCTATAACTCATAAAGATTTGGCCTTTAAATTGGTATCTGATTTTAAATGTGACAATCTTTCCACCTTGCACAAACAATGCTCCAACCAGGTTCTTATCACAGTTTGACAAATAATTTCATTTTTAACATATTTAAATTCAAGAACATCTTTTAAGCCCTTCTAGGAAAAATTTGAATAGGCTTCCTAAGCACTTTTCAATCAAAGTAAAAGAATGAGCTCAAGGCTCTTCAAAATAAAATAGCTCTTCTTTAAGAACAAAGAAACGATTAAGTATTACATTACAAATTGTACAACAGTCCAAACTCTTCTCAAACAAGCTCTTCTTTAAAAGAAAGATAAATAATTAAATAACTGAGGTTTTCCTCTTTTAATTATAAAGACCTGATTAACCAACTAAAATTAATCTATAACATAATTTTTTATCTTTTTCAACATGATCTTAATTCAACTCCAAAGAGCTTCTAAGCACCATCTATCTGTTGAGAAGATTTGGCATTGTTGTCATTGATGTCAAAACCTGGGATCCAAAGGTTGTGATCCAGATGATATATAGAAATGATCTATCCTATTGTGTAGTATGGATGTTATCCTTGATCCGGATATGGTAATACTTCTTTTTGGAACATCCATGGAAGATAGTTAATACATAATAATGAAGACTAATCTTTTGATATTGGATGTTGTGCTCAAAGCATTTTCTAAGTATCCTTTCTATCTGGACATCCATGTAGCATGCTATAAATTTTAGTATGTCTAATTGCATTCCTCTGGTTGGTACTGAAATTGATGGAGATCAAGACTTGGTCTTGGTTGTGGCATTCTCATCGGCTCCAAAATAAATCTTATGTAATTCAAGTTAGCTATCTTTTAGTAATTATGCTTATCTTATGTATGACCTATTTATGGGTACCGTGGTAATATGGTAAGGAGATCTCTATATGTGACCTATCCTTTGGGTCCGATGCTAGCGTACCAAGCCTTATTGAATATCTCAAGTTTGTTCTTCATGATGATTTTTTTTGCTAGGATGACTTATTTTGTTCTATGAGTATATATATAGAACATCTCTTTGATTCCTGGGAAGTAGTGTGGTGTGTGTGAACAGAGAAAAGGGTGCAAAGGATTATGCAAAAATAAATAGAGAAGGAAGAGAAAGGAAAGTGTCAGGAAGAAGTAATCATTAGTGCAAAGGTAGTGCAAGGAAGGTGAGCAGAATATTCTTTACTGGATCTGCTATAGATAGATATCGTGCTCTAAATCAAAACTGACTTCATGCATATGTAGATGCACCTTCATCAGTTCATGTTTTGTTAGTAGGACTATTTTGTAATCAAATGTTTTTGTATTACTCAGGTAGTGAGCCTTACTTGCAGTGAGAATTTTGGAAGTGAGCCTTTGTAAAAATCACCTTAACCGGTGTTGTATAATTGAGAATTAGCTTTCTCTGTGGTTTTTCCCATCTTGGGTTTCCACGTAAATTCTAGTGTCCATTGTGCATGGTGTTGTTATGTATCTATTTTAATTATCATCTGATTGCTTTAAGATTGCTCTGAATTAATTTAAGTCAAGAAAATTGTTTTAGTATAACCGATTCACCCCCCTCTTAGTTATCCAGACTGTTCAACAATTGGTATCAGAGCCTAGTCCCTTGCAGATAGAGCTTAATCGCTTGAGGGAGAAATTGGCAATTTGAACAAGATGGCAGGAGATTATTACTTTGATGAAGAATTGAAGATAATGTTAGATGATATGGAAAGCATGAAATCTAAAAATGAAGAATTGAAAGAAAACATCAAGGAGGCAAATGCTTGTATCTCAAAGCTAAGGGAGAAAATTTAAAAACTCAAAGCAAGACACAAAGAGGTCAACAAGGAATTAAAGGAGTCAAATGAAAGTGGTGAAGCTAAAGCTACAGTTGGATGAATGTAAGAAGACTAAAGAAAATATCAAAGATACCATGAAACAAAAAATGGAAGAATGGAAGAAAACAAAAGAAAATATCAAGGATACTATCAAACTTAAATTAGAAGAAAATGAGAAATTAGATCAAGAGTTAAGAAGGCTGAAATCAGAAGCAAGATTATGTGAAAGTAGCATAATTCTGGATCAACTCTTATCCATACAAAAATGTCACAAAGATAAGGAAGGACTTGGATTCTCAAGTGAAAGCTCAAATCAGAATACTAAGGGTAAAGACAAAGCAGTTGAGGCTGAAGCAAGATCTATTGTAACAATCAAGGTTCAAAACTCTAGAACATCTACAAAAAGACCTGTATTCAGGCAACCAAATACTCAAAGGTACTTATCGTTTAATGGTCATTTTTTTCTATGCAAAAAAGTTGGACATAAGGCTATAGAGTGTAGAAGCAAGAAGGACCTGAGTAATCAATGCTTTAACTATCACAAGTTTGGTCACAAAGCAAGTCATTGCAGAAATCAATTATCTAATCCAACTAGAAGGAATGGAATGAATAATATCTTTCATGGTTATTTCTATTAATGCCATGATTATGGTCACAAAGCTAATCAGTGCAAATCTAGGGCTCACTCAGTTAAGTTAGGACAAAGATGTTAGAAGTGTAGTCAATCCAAACATTATGCGAACACATGTAGATATGTTGCTCCGAAAAAGTCTAAAATTAAGGTTGTAGAATCATATGAATCTAAGAATAAGACCATCATGGTTTGGAAGAAAAAGGAAATGAGTGTGGGGAGCTCTTTTGTGGTACCAAATCTTAGTATAATCTCTTTCGAAATCTGAGCCAATTGCCTTGACTCAGGAGGAGTTTTGCAATACATATCCTATTGGTTCCCCCTCTTTGAAGTAATATTGACGTGTTTTTGGCATGACTAAGTTTGATCTGGTTGGTGATGTATGATGAAGCTTAATTCGGCTGATTGAAAAGTGAAGTACAATTGATGGCATCATCAATGTAAGTTTTTGGTGATGAAATCATCATGAGTAATTAAGGATAAAATATGGAGTTTTAAATCATTTCTCATAATTTACAAAGAAGGAGAAGAGGTTTCACTAAGTGATAAAAGGATTGAAGAAGCTAAGTGCGACGATGGAATATGTGCTAGTTGATAGTGAATCTAGTGGTGGTATTTCGTTGAAGCTTCAAAGGGAGTAGAGTTGGATGAATTTGATCATTGAAAGATGAAGGAAATGGAACTAGGGTTAAAGACTGATGAATTGCAGAATGTAAGTGCCTTGGGTATGGATTTATGGGGAGAATCCCCCTAGATTTCCAAAAAAGAGTCTATCTTGTTCTTGTTGAGTCAATTCAAGGATGATAACATCATTTTGGACAAACCCTATCTGATCACTAAGGAAGCCATTGAAGCTATTACTGGATTGAGTAGTGTTGGTTACCTCCCTAGGAAGAAGACAATGAAATAAAGAGACGTGGAGGAACTTACTGGTATTGAAAAAGACCCCCGAGCTCTACTAATAAATACCATTTTTGATCCTGTAGTAAGGTATGTTGCTTACGGTATCACTTACAAAATCTATTTATGAAATTGTGAAGGTTCTACATCGGATATTGTTGTGTATCTTGCACGTAAGATAGTGAAGGAAAATAAATAGTTTGAATTATGTAGCCTAATAATGGAAAACCTAATTAAGAATGTCAAAATGAACCTTTGGTTGAGAGCTATCCCTTCCAATTTGGGTCTCTGCTCATGTGTTTATTCTTCTTCCTGAATTCATTACCATCAAAAGAGAATATTAATTGGAAGTTTGACATCCCTATCGAAATTTTTTTTTATAGATATCTGGAATGTATGAAAGATAAAGCAAATGCATGTAAAGTTTATTTCTCATCCTTGTAGATTGATCTATGCTCTGGTATGATAGTGTCTAGTGCTATTCCTATCAATCATTTTGAGGAGGGTTCCTCCTCCAGTAAGAAGGAGTTAGAGGTTGTCATTGGTGGTTCCCCTCTAAAACCTAAAAGGAGGAAAATTAACACAAAGGATGTCATCTCTATCTTAGAAGAGAAGGAGGAGGAAGAGTCTTTTTTTGGATCTGAATCTTTTGATCTAGATGAAGTTCGTTCGGTGTTGGATGAGGGTGATATGAAAAATATTGGTGAAATGTGGTATGCCTACTCTTCGGTCAGTAGGCCTAGAATTGAAGATGCCTTAGTTGATTATCTGCTAAAAAAGGGTACTGCTGTTTCTATTGTTTCTAACTCATTACTAGATGATTTGGTAGAATTTGTTGAAGAAAGGTTGTTGCGGAAAGGATCTGAAGGACATAATATCCAAGCTATGATTGAGAGAAGGTGTGTCAAATCCAAACAAAAGTTATCCAAACACATTGGTGAGACAAGAGAATGCATTAAGGAGATGTCTAACATCTACAAGTATTGTCTTCGGTGGCCTGCTGTTGTTGATAACTTTAGAAGCAAAATTGAAGCTATTGAATTTTAATTGAATGATATTGGGAAGTGCTTTGACTTCTTCAAAGATAAATATGGAATAAAATAATAAGAGTTGGTGAGTTGCAAACTGAGTTATTGTCTACTTAGATACATAGGGAAGACTTGGTTAAAACTTTCTGGTTGGTCAAAGAAATTGTTGAGGTTTGGTTGGATCATCTCTTCAAGATACTTTTTGATGTAGAGGATTGTGAACAACAATGCTTGTCTCTGGACTAGTCATCATCATTTGAGCTATTGGCTCTACTAGATAATATGTGTGCTAGAATGGTTTCTGCAATGCAATCTTGGAAGAGGATTCTTCCAATTGTGAGAGAAAGGTGCAAGAATTTTTTTTGTGTAAAGTGTTATTTTTACTTGATTTCTTGAATATTCTTATTTGGCCCTTTGCCTTTGATGAAAAAAAGGGGGAGAAAATGAAGAGAAAAATAAAAACAAAAAAAGAGGAATTGAATTTCTTGACAAAGGGGGAGTGCTTGGAGTATTTTGTTTACAGTTTTTGTGTTTTTGAATTTTTGTTGTTGTTCCATCAATGCCAAAGGGGGATATTTTTGAGAAGTTGTTGAGAAGATTTAGCGTTGTTGTCATTGATGTCAAAACCTAGGATCTGGAAGGTTGTGCTTCGGATGATATACAAAAATGATCTATCTTATCATGTAGTATGGATGTTATCCTTGATCCAGATATGACAGTATTTCTTTTTGGCACATCCGTGGAAGATGGTTATTGCAGAATAATGAAGACTAATCTTTTGATATTGGCTGTTGTGCTCAAAGAATTTTCTGGGTATCCTTGCTATCCAGACATTCATGTGGCATGTTACAAGTTTTGGTATGCCTAATTGCATTCCTCCGATTGGTACTGAAATTGATGGAGATCAAGACTTGGTCTTGGTTGTGGCATTCTCATTAGCTTCATAATAAATCTTATGTAATTCAAGTTAGCTATCTTTTAGTAATTATGCTTATATTATGTATGACCTATTTATGGGTCCTGTGGTAACGTGGTAAGGAGATATCTATGTGTGACCCATCCTTTGGGTCTGATGCTAGCATACTAAGACTTATTAAATATCTCAAGGTTGTTCTTCATGTCGACAAATTTTGCTAGGTTCACTTATTTTGTTTTATGGGTATATATAGAACATCTCTTTGATTCCTGGGAAGTAGTGTGGTGTGTGAAAACAAAGAAAAGGATATGAAGGATTATGTGACAAGAAAGAAAAAGGAAATGGAAGGAAAGTTTCAGGAAGAAGTAATCAGTAGTGCAGAGGTTGTGCAAGGAAGGTGGGTAAAAGATTCTTGATCGGATCTGTTGCAGACAAATATTGTGGTCTAAACCAAAACTCACTTCATGCATATGTAGATGCAACTTCATCAGTTCATGTTTTGTTAGTAAGACAATTTTCCAATCAAATGTTTTTGTATTATTTTGGTAGTGAGCCCAACGAAGGTGAGCCTTACCTATAGTGAGCATTTTTGTAGTGAGCCTTTGTAAAAATAACCTTAATCGGTGTCACTTGTTGGTTAACAGGTTTTTCACCTAACTCTATATTCTATGGCCCAAGGAGATGACAAATTTAACAATAGTTGAACTGACATAATGAGATTTCCTATCGATTCTCTGCTTATTTTACAAGGTGGCAACTACCTTCTAATATATCCAATGAATAGAAATTCAAACTGCTTTTAACCAGAAAGCGAAGAAAGGTGTTACTTTTAACCAAAAAGCTTTGAAAGGCATAACAATATCTAAATATAAACCAAAAGTGCAAAGACTTTAACCATTTCCAAAACTAATAAAATTCTTCAATCGAACTCAAACCATTACTATAAACATTCAATAGCAACACAATCTATCAAATGTTCTCAACATCAACATAGATAGTCATTGGAAAGATATCCAAAATAATAGAATGAATCCATACACCACAATTCAAAGATTATGCCTGCATGAACTTCACTATATGAGTCTTCTATATTGAAAGATAACTGTAGAAACATCAAAACATAAAAGTTTGTTCTAATGAGGAAAATCAAAGTTTTACCCAAAAGATCCTAACTACGTCAACTAAGCCCATATTTAAAGCATAACCAATTTTCTATGGTAATGGTTTCTTGAGAACAATCGTACCCCATAGTAAAATAGTTTTAACTTAAAAGAGCCAAAATTAAAAGAAGTGTCATGAAAAGCTAAAAATAACTATACATCATTTGTTTCCACTTCATCATCTTCATCTTCTAGAACTTCTACCGCCTCTTGCTCCAACAACTTCTCTTGTATTTTCATCTTGGACCTGTAATCACGATACATGGTGAAAATTGTAAATATATCTTTACTTCTAGGTGTTGTAGTAATTTGTAATTTGGTTCTCCACTTGGATAAAGCAATATTGAGATTCAACCAATGTCTCAGATCTTCTATTCTCCTTAGATTTATAAGATTTTAGGTGAATCTAAAATCTACCAAGCTTTGAAAAGGATTCCCAGGTCCCTGTGGCAGGATAAACTATTTCCTTGTTGAATGTTTCCTTAAATTTTAGAGAAACTTTCTTCATATCCAAAATCTTTTAATCAAACTCATCGATAATTTCCACATCCAAATTATGATAACTATCTTTAATCTTCACCAAAATTTCAAAGTACTATTCAAGAGTTTTATTAATTTCCCCTACCAGGTTATCATACATATTTAGTTTGCATTCCAATGAATCAGACCAGGAAGGGTCCAACTCTTCAGGATCACTCACAAATTTCTCACCGATTAATGTTGCTCGATCCATTGAAATTAATTCTTTTACTTCCTAAAAGAGAACATAGAGGTTGGTCTACTCTTTCCTAACCTATTGATGTTCTACCACCAATTCTTTCCTCTTATTAGTAACCCGAGTATAGAAGAGTATGGATTTACTAATAAAGAAAATAACCTCCTAAGACATATTATCAATCCATTCACTGGCTGCTCTAGAATAAATCAGATTCTTTTTGGTTTGTTGAATGGAAAGAATATCAATACCCTCTACCTGAGAACTTGAGGCCCCATCGGGTGCCAGAGGAGTAACCATGGAAGAGATAAAGTTACCTAAAGCAAGGACTTGAGATTGTAACTTCACTTTCTCTTTTCTCTCTTCTTTCACTGTTTTAATCAAAGCATTGAATGGATACTTAGCATGGTATACATCACCTTCAAGTTTTGGAGGCCCCATATAAACATGTGTAATCTTATAGTCTACCTTAGTTATTTCATTATCACCTAACTCTTTCATGGGATCGAAAATTTCTAACACTTGATTCCTAGAAGTAGTATAAGTCAACATCCTTGACATCCTTTGAGATCTCTTGGGTTTTGAAGAATCCTGAAGCAACTTTGCAACTATATCTACTTCAACTGTTATAGTGGGAGTATAATTTATTTTATTTTCTACTGCCTTCTTCAACCATCCCGAGGAGGTTGCCACTAAACCAAAATCTTTTTTCTCACTAGTAGTTTCATGTGGGTTTCCAAGAGTAATTGGTGAATTCTCAATTAGAGAATTGGGCATCTCACACAAAGGAGGGAAGATATTATCTTTAAAAATTTATTGGAAAATGGCTTCGAAATCTGGAAGCACGGATTTGACTTGACTAGCCTTCTTCTTAGGGGTTGGAGAGGGCATATTGTCTTGTTCACATAATGACTTCAACTTATCTAGTCCTTCTGGCTTCTCACTATCACCTCCTGACTATGAATTTGAACTAGAAGATCTAGTATCTGGTCTCCTTGATGATATACTTACACTGGATGTTGGTGTGGACCCCTACTCATTCTTCTACGATGACCTAGGTTCCTGAGCAGAGCCAACGACCTGCTACCATTTTCCATCCAACCAGTCCCAAGTCCATTTAAACACTGGGGTGACACGTGTTTTCATATCAAAGAATTCATTATTATTCCAATCGACCTTAGGGTGAGACTTGTTGGGCAATTTTTCATATTCAGGATCCATGACCATCGAATCCTCAATCACATCTTCACGAATTTAAAATGAAAGATAAAAGACCTGTATCTGTCTTAGGGTTAGTCGCATATAATCTCTTTTCAAGACTTCATTTTCATTGATACAATCCTCCTAGAAGTCCTCAATAGATGGGAGGTGTTGATATAAATTTCCTCCATACAAATTCTACCTCACAAAATCCTTACTATCAAATTTGGCTCTCATTGACAGATACTCGAGATTATATTCCTTCAGGAATTCCTCAGCCCCCCTAGCCATCTGGTTAGTCTTACACACAAAAGAAGGAGTTATTAATGGGAAAGCATATCCTTTTTTTCCCATGCTTGTATACTTAATATTGACTATGGCCATCTGCCGACAAACTTCTAGGAACACCAGCAAATCTTTAGGATATCTAGGCAATTTCAATGGGGCTTTCTCAAAACCCCCAATTCTTAGATAAGAAAATTTATCAAATTGAACATAAAAACTTTTAAAATTTGACACAAGAGAAACTAACTCAAGAGAGAAGCACATTTCTAGGTTTCCATCTAATTTCGTCACAACCTCCATTGAAAATGCATCATTAACATGATAGAAATCCCTCATTCCAAATTGTTTGGTAAACTACAGATAGAGTTTATACACCAGAATGTCTGGAGTTGGGGACCCTTGTGGTTCCAACCTAGGCTAGAAATACCTCTGACTTGCTACAACATATATGAGGAAAGAACACACACAAAAAGTAGTAGTCTTGTGGAAATTAATTAATTGCTCATTCAAATGAAAGAAAATAATTTCATCCCAATTAATAAAAATATTTTCATCATAGATTATTAAAATAAACCAACACATCCAATCCTCAAATGATTCAATTTGTGCGCTTCCAACTACACGATGCAACAAAGCAATAGCATCTGCAATTTCCTCTTTGAAATTCATTCTCTTAAGTTTGGGCGGTAGTTGTAACTTACCTTTCTTTCCTGATCTCAACTAGGTTTTGGCCATCAAGTTTTTGCACCAGTCCTCATTCATTCTGAAGAAATATCCAACCACAACCACTGACATGTCTTCCACATGTTCCCTTTGTGGAATCCTCAATGGACGAGAAACATCTTTAGGAGAAATCTTTGGAATTATTGTTTCATTTGCGGCTTTAATCTCACGTGTTTCTAGAATGTATCTTATCTCACATGCAACTATTAGGTCCACACTTAGCACAACTTCTGGAAATCCTCCAACATGAGCTATTCCACTTTCAAGCAACTTTACATCCACCTCAGACCTTTTGTCACTCTCCAGATGTGCCCAAAGTTCATTCAACTTAAAATGTCTGAGCTCAGTATCCCTTATGCCTAGCCAATGATTCACAGTTCTGGACTACATGATCTCTCAATGCATAAAGAATCATGCATTCATCAGGAGAAGTAGTTGCAAAAGAAAGAAATGTTGCTGAAAAACCTTGAGAAAATTTTGCCACCTCAAGATATGTCATAGATAAGATGTGCATTTGGTACTGCATTAATATGGCGTTTTATTTCAATCCTCGGATAAAGAAACCCAAAGATTTCTGCACATTTTTAAGATTCTTGACAAGACGTCTCCAGGCTGTACCATACACATCTTTAAATGAATTGGTGGTGTATTGAAAGAAGTGAAAAACATTATGTCACCTAGTAGCGGAAAATTGAAACTTTAGAACCAAAGTCAAAAGTTTCAGAGTTATAGAAAACTTTGACTTTTTGACCACACAAGACAGACAAACCTATCAACACACTTGATGCAAAGAAAAGGGACCAAGTCGGGCTATCGGGTAGTTATAGAGCTTATGAACCCCGCGACAAGGTTGGGAAACATTCGAATCTAGTGACTTAGGTTACAAAACTCAAAGAAACTACAACAAGAGGTTAGGAATTTAGAGAATACTGTGATGAAGACAAAGGACTTTAGACTCAGACGAGATGAAAGACTTAATACCTTATAAAATGACACATTTTTTTGAAAAATAGCATAGTAAAATGATACCTAAAGGTAACATTGGCTCCGGATGGGGACAAGGACTAACAGGACACAAAGAATCTAGAAACCATGGCACAAAGCCTTATTCATTGGGCAAACATAGTCAAAACTAGACAAACCAAACCAAAAAAAAATGAGCAAGAAACTATGTATAAGGATGGACCAAAATATTTAATCACTCAATAAGTTTTAGATCTTGCCCATTGTAGGCAAGAGGTAGAACAATTCCATTAGGATAAACTAACTGAAAGTCATGCTCACCAACTATTTTCTTGATCTTAAAAGGCCCCCTCCAAAGAGAATCAAATTTCTTGTGTGCTCCCTTCAACTGCCTTCTTCTATCCCAGAGAAGAACTAAATCACCAATTGCAAAATCTCTTTTCCTAGCCCTTTTATTGAAAAATTTCTTTACCATCTATTGATTCTTGGAAATATTATCCACAAGTAGCTCTCTTTGCTCCTCCAACTTGTTCAGGTACATAATCCATTTTTCCAATTCAATTTGAAATTGACCATCTTCTATGGATTTTTGCAAATTAAGTGATAAAATATCCAAGGGTGTTGGTAAGGTACTATCAATTCCATATATTAATTGAAAAGGAGACATCCCAATAGCTCTTTTACAAGTCACTCTATCAACCCATAGAGCATCATTTAAATTTTTGTGCCATCCCCATTGGTTCTCATCCACCAACTTCTTGATAATGGAGATCAGGTTTTAATTACTAGATTTAGCCTACCCGTTTCCTTAATAATAAGAAGAATGAGCGAGGCTGATACCATAATCATAACAAAAAAGAGTAATCTCATTAGATGATAATGAGCTAGCATTATCAACAAAAATTTTCTTGGGTACCCCAAACCTCACAAAAATGTTTTCCTTTAGAAAATCACATACAACTTCTGTAGTAGTATGCTTCACTGGAATAGCCTCAATCCATTTGGTAAAATAATCTGTAACAACCAAGATATGTGTATGTCCTACACTAGAACTTGGATTGATTGGACCAATAAAATCTAGGTCCCACTATTGGAAAAGATCACTTATCACCACAAGATTTAAAGGTAAAGCAGCCAGTTGTGGTCTGCCAGTGAATCTCAAACATTTCTCACACTTTGATACCCATTCATAAGCATCTTTGAACATACCTGGCCAATAAAATCTATGAAGAGAGATTTTGAAAGTTGTTGTAGAAGCTAAAAAATGTCCACCACATGCTTCACTGTGAAAGACGTCTAGCAACCTCTTTTGTTGCTTTTTATCAACACACCTCAAGAAGGTCCCATCTACACCTTTCTTATACAAATTTCCTTCCCAAAGAGCATATTTATTAGATTTAAGTTTCAAATTCCTGTTTTCCTTGGATGATAAATAAGATGGGCACTCACCATAAGTTAGGAGATAAGAAACATTAGAGAACCATTCACCAATTGTGCTTGTAAACAGTACCAACAAAAACTCCTCCTCTTTAATAGATCTACTTTCAACAATCATTTTAGCCAAACCCTTTCCTCTAACCAGGTTAGTGGGTTTAATGTCTAGATTATATTCTTGCACTTTAGCTATCTAAGACCCTCTCTTGTTACATCCAATGTCTTGCTGAGTGAGTATGCTCTTCACAACAGTCTTAGGGACAAAAACAACTGTATGAGAATGAAGAATATAGAACCTAAAACTCTTAAGTGCCTTCACAACAACATATGCATGTTTCTCAAGTGGAGTATATTTGAGTTCATACTTCTTCAAAGGAGTGCTCATGAAAGATATGGGAGCTTCAATACCTTGTTCATTTCTTTACAATAAGATGGATGATAGAGTATGCTTAGAAGCATAACTATATATGATGAAATCCTTAGTGAAGTCAGGATGAACTAAGGTAGGAGCATTTGCATTTATATTTTCAAAAGATTGCTTCCCTTCACCACTCCATTTAAACACGGAATGATTCTTCATCATATCATAAATAGGCTTGGTTGACTCAACAAAATCAAGCACAAATGTCCTTAGAAAATTCACTTGACCAAAAAAAGTTCTAGTACCATCCTTTTCAGCAGGTAATCTTAGTTGCATAATTGCCTTAACTCTCTCAAGATCTACTTTAATCTCATCCTTCGAAACAATATGACCTAAGAGTTTTCCTTCTGTCACAACAAAAATCGATTTCTTAGGGTTCAAGGAAATCCCCTCCTATCTACAACGCTGTAGAATGACCTCCAAGTCATGTAAGTGATTAGCTCTCTTTTTAGAAAACATTGTTAGATCATCCAAATAAATCACAATAAATTTTTTTCCTTAAATCCCCAAATGAAAAATCTATTGCTCTTTTAAATGTTGCTCCTACATTAATAAGGCCAAAGGGCATTCTATTGTATGGAAAAAAACCAATAGGAGTAGTGAAATAAGTTTTATGTCGATCCTCTGGAGCAACCTCTATCTAATTATAACCTAAAAAACCATCAAGCATAGACATCATTTCAAAACCAACAACCATCTGCAAGAGATGATCCATCACAAGCAATGGATAATTATCTTTTAAAGATGCTTGATTCAAGTTCCTAAAATCAACACATATCCTTATTTCTCCATTTTTCTTCTTCACAAGAACTATATTGACTACCCATGTTGAATTATGGATAGGGTAAATATTCTTCACCTTCAACATTTTGTCAATTTCACTGAAAATAGCTTCTGCAATTTTGGGATTATAGGTTTGATGCTTCTGTCTATAGGGTGTTGAGACAGGCTTCAATGATATCTTATGTTGTAATTCTCCATTTCTAAACTTCTTTAAATCAACATAATACCACACAAAAACATCTCTATGTTTAATTAACAAAGAGATCAACCTCTCCTTCTCTTGAGTAGAACAACATTTACCAATGCATACAATCTTGGGATCATCCTCTGTACCAATATTAACTTTATCAAATTCAGTTGATGATTCAATTGAAACTTCTCTCTTTTTCTTCAAATACTGGTCATGCCTATTGAACAAATCTTCAAGAGAGACTAAGCCTTTAGGAATTTTATTCCCTTTTAATTGGATAATTTCAAGTTCTTTTCTATTTGAAACACTACTTTCTCCTTCCAGGACCTCATTGCTTTTATCATTACTCCCTTCGAAGAAAATATTAGCAAAAGATTCAACTTTCTCCAAAAATGCAATAATTTGTTGATCATTATTAAATACCTTCCAATGATTTACATTGTTAGGGACACTGGGTCGGTACACAATCTCAATTTGAAATGATTTGTCTTTAAAATTAGGGTGTGGAAAGAGTAATGATGTTGATACTGCTAGAGAGTCGACCCTAGTATTCAGATCTCTTGGGACTGATTCTATGGAAAAGGCATCAAAATCTTCTATACAATCCCAAAATATGTTTCTATAATGTCTAAGCCAACTATTTTTCATAGCATAAACTTTCCCATCCTATTTCACCACTAATTATTCATCTCCCACAACTCTCAATTGCTTAATACCTCTTTCTTTAGCCACACTTAGACTAAGCAATAGGGCTTCATATTCAACTGTGTTATTAGTGTTAGCAAATTCCAACTTGAAAGCAAATGGAAACTTATACCCATTTGGTGAGATTAAAACTATCCCTACACCTAATCCAACATTAGCACAACTCCCATAAAAATCGAGTCCATAGTTCATTAATTAAATATGGATTAATAAGGTTTGGATCTCCTTCTTTGTCAGAAGTACACAAGTAAGTACCTGGCCTTGTTTCCACAAACAAAATATCTGCTCTTGGGTCACCAGACTTTAGAGAAGTAAACTTGGCCTTGTGTTCAGGGTTTAGGCGTACTTTCTTCCCTTCCAACGGTATCAAGGCATGTGACCAATCCATTTTTATTTCCCCACTCAAATCTTTACAAAAGCTTCTACTCAAGAGCATTCCATAACTAGCTAGAATATCAACAACTAGTATGGTTAATTTCAACCTCTTCTTGGGGAAATAAGCTAAAGCTACCTAAGCATCTTTAATCTGACCTATAATAGGAACAGGAGAACCATCCATCAAATAACACTTTCCCTTAGAATATGTAAAGGACAAACCTAACGCATTGGCTACTTGGGCCGACATCACATTCTCTGAGGCTCTAGAATCAATAATGCAATTACTCAAGCTAAAACTAGCGATATACAATAACACATAAAAAGGTTCTAGTTTTGCAAAGGGCTTTGGTTGGGATGAAGTTTTCCCAACAAAATTAGTACAGACTTGGTCTTCCATAGGGACTTCATGTTTTGGGGACACTTGGGCATTACACTAAGAGGGTAAAGGCTCTTGCTTAATGTATTTGATTAGTTTGTCTAACTCTGTAGGATTAAGTCTTAGATATTTAGCTTGGGAGGTTTGGAATTTTGTATTTTTACATGATTCAACTATATCAAATGGACCAATGACAGAGGAATCAAAGGAATGTGTAGGAGTTACCTCGGTTGTTGTACTTTTGGACGCATTCTGCTATGATTTCTTTTGTTTTTCCAATAAAAATTTAGGAGCTAATGATGAACTGAATGGCTCCTCTCTTGCATATTTAGCCCTTGTAATGTTGGAACAATTTGGGTCATCCACCCTTACATATACATCTTCTTTAGCCTCAGAATCTGGTACAAATTCAAAGAAATTCATGGAAGAATCTTGAGATGGACTTGGCTCCTCCACATATGGCTCTTGTGCACCTTCATTGGTTGACATCATCTGTATGAATCAAATCATTTCTGGACAACTTTCCCCATCATGATCTGAAGTCAAGTGGAAATTACAATGGTTATTCTTGCTTGAAGAAGGGGAAGCTTCAATTGCTAACCTTTGAGCCGGGGCACCCAAAGATAATGTTTTGTTGGGAGCTCCTTGATAATTATAATCCCTCCTAGGGACATCTTGATAAGATGTCTGCGAAGGACCCTTTGGAATTTTCCTCTTAAGAGTAATTATATCATTGGCCAATCTCTGTACAACTGAATTAGTAGAATTTGTGGGCAAAGAATTATCAGTCTATAATTCTTTCTTCCACTTTCCTGCAACAATCAAATCATCCTCTATGGATACAACTAATTGTTGAGCAACTCCCACATTAGCAGGTCCTTCTCTTTTGATAGTGAAGCTTACGTCCGGTGGCAGAGTGTTGATAAACATAGCTTTTAACAACTCATTTCTTGGCCTCATATTTGCAAAAATTCTATTGAAAAATTTGTTGAATTTGGCTACAAATTCTCTCATTGACTCATGAATCTACTTCTTCATAGACCCCAACTAGGCGACTAGGACTTGATCATTTTCAACAGTCTTGAATCTATATTTAAGTCTTGCTCTAAAATTAGCCCAATTATTGATAGTACCATTCAAAAGGGAATTAAACTAGTCAGTAGCAACATCTTTTATAGACTCTGCAAAAATCCTCATGGCAACATCTTCATGTTGTATGGCCAGGATAGAAGAAGTGGCAAAAAAAGCTTGCATGTGTTCCTTAGGAGTAACCTTCCCATCTCCACTAAATTTCGATATAATTTTCCTTGCACCCTTCAGTAAATCATGCAACTGAGCTCCAACTCCAAAAGTGATGGGACCTATTACAACTCCCCAAGGGACTGGTAGAGGCTGGACCATTACAATGGGGTTAGGGATAGGAAAAAATATCTGCAATGGAAAAACTGTACCAAGTAAGAGAACTTGACAGAACGTACTAGGAACCCTATTGGGAGTAGGACTAGGTGTGGGGGAGGGTGCTCTACTATTAGATTTGGATTTAACCTTTTGGATAGGCGAAAAATTTGAGAAACCGACTACTTCTAATAACTGAAAATCTTCATCAGTGATCCCTTTCTTTTTATCTCCCCTTGCGTACCTTTTAGGTGCCAAAATTGAATAAAAGAAATAACTTACAAAGTCGCCAACTCCCTTTCACTAATGGTTTCGTGGAATATTTTGTCTATTGTTCAACTAATTTCTAGGTTGGTTGTTTGTGACTGGAACTGTAGGCACTCAAACCCTTTTGGTCATAGGTGGAATATTTTCTATGAAGAAAATTTCTTGAGCGTTCTCTCTTATAATCTCATCAAGTTCTTCTTCTTCTTTCAATAATTCATTAACTTGATGATACTGAGGGTTGGTTCTTCTTTTCTTCCAAGCAAGTAGTGAAAGACCAGTTACTATATCTCTTGATCACCAACTAACCAGTTTACATTGGGTTGGAGAACAAGAGCATTACGCCTTTGAAGAACCATGACCAACAATAATAGAGCAACTCATAATGCAAAATATTTCTTGGTTCTCCCTAGTGAAGTCGCCAAAAATCTGTCGGTTAATAGGTTTGTCACCTAACTCTATATTTTATTGCCCATGGAGATGACAAATGTAACAACAATTGAACTGATATAATGAGATTTCCTATCGATTCTTTGCTTATTTTACAAGGTGGAAGCTACCTTCTAAGACATTCAATGAATAGAAATTCAAACTGCTTTTAACCAGAAAGCAAAGAAAGGTGTTTCTTTTAATCAAAAAGCTTGGAAAGGCATAACAATATCTAAATATAAACCAAAAGTGCAAAGACTTTAACCATTTCCAGAACTAATAAAATTCTTCAATTGAACTCAAACCATTGCTATAAACATTTATTCAAGATAAACATTCAACAACAACACAATCTATCAAATGTTCTCAACATCAACATAGATAGTCATTGGCAAGATATCCAGAATAACAGAATGAATCCATACACCACAATTCAAAGATTATGCCTGCATGAACTTCACTATATGAGTCTTCTATATTGAAAATAACTACAGAAACTTTAAAACATAAAAGTTTGTTCTAATGAGGAAAATCAAATTTTTACCCAAAAGATCCTAACTACATCAACTAAGCCCATATTTAAAGCATAATCGATTGTCTTTGGTAACGGTTTCTTGAGATCAACTGTACACCATAATAAAACTAGTTTTAACTTAAAAGAGCCAAAATTAAAAGAAGTATCATGAAAAGCTAAAAATAACTATGCATAATTTCTTTCCACTTCATAATCTTCATCTTCTGGAACTTCAATCGCTTCTTGCTCCAACAACTTCTCTTGTATTTTCATCCTAGACTTGTAATCACGATACATGGTGACAATTTCTAATATATCTTTACTATTGGGCATTTTAGTAATTTGTAATATGGTTCTCCACTTGGCTAAAGCAATATCAGATTCAACCAGTGTCTCAGATCTTCTATTCTCCTTTGATTTATAAGAGTTTAGGTGAATCTACAATCTACCAATCTTTGAAAAGGATTCCTAGGTCACTATGGTAGGATCAACTATTTCCTTGTTGAATGTTTCCTTAAATTTCAGAGAAACTTCCTTCATATCCAAAATCTTTTCATCAAACTCATCAGTAATTTCCACATCCAAATTATGACAACTATCTTTAATCTTCACCAACATTTCAAAGTACCGTTCAAGAGTTTTATTAATTTACCTTACCAGACTATCATACATATTCAGTTTCCACTCCAATGAATCAGACTAGGAAGGGTGTAGCTCTTTAGGATCACTCACAATTTGTTCACCGATTAATGTTGCCAGATCCTTTGAAATTAATTCTTTTACTTCCTGAAAGAGAACATAGAGGCTGGTTTGCTCTTTCCTGACCTGTTGAAGTTCTACCACCAATTCTTTCCTCTTATTAGTAACCCGAGTATAGAAGAGTATGAATTTACTGATAAAGAAAATAGCCTCCTAAGACATATTATCAATCCATTCACTGACTTCTCTAGAATAACTTAGATTCTTTTTAATTTTTTGAATGTCAAGAATATCAATACCCTCTATCTGAGAACTTGAGGCCCCATCGGGTCCTGGAGGAGTAACCATGGAAGAAATACAGTTACCTAAAGCAAGGACTTCATATTGTAACTTCACTTTCTCTTTTCTCTCTTCTTTCACTCTTTTAATCAAAGCACTGAATGAATAGTTAGCATGGTATACATCACCTTCAAGTTTTGGAGGCCCCATATAAACATGTGTAATCTTCTAGTCTACCTTAGTTATTTCATTATCACCTAACTCCTTCACGGGATGAGAAATTTCTAACACTTGATTTCCAAAAGTAGTATCAGTCAACATCCTTGATATCCTTTGAGATCTCTTCGGTTTTGAAGAACCCTGAAGCAACTTTGCAACTATATCTACTTCAACTATCATAGTGGGAGTATACTTTCTTTTCTTTTCGACTGTCTTCTTCAACCATCTTGGGGAGGCTACCACTAAACCAAAATATTTGTTGTCACTAGTAGTTTCATGTGGCTTTCCAAGAGTAATTAGTGAATTATCAATAAGAGAATTGGACATCTCACACAAAGGAGGAGAGATATTATCTTCAACAATCTGCTTGAAAATGACTTCAAAATCTCCAAGAACGGATTTCACTTGACTGGCCTTCTTTTCAAGGGTTGGAGAGGGCATATTGTCTTGTTCACAGAATGAATTCAACTTAGCTGTTTCTTCTAGATTCTCACCATCACCTCGTGATTGTGAATTTAAACTAGAAGATCTAGTAGCTGGTCTCCTTGATGATATACTCACATCAGATGTTGGTGTGGACCCCTGATCATTCTTCTGCGATGGTCTAGGTTCTTGAGCAGAGTCAACAACTTGCCGCCATTTTCCATCCAAGCAGTCTTGAGTCTATTTAAGCACTAGGGTGGCACATGTTGTCATATCAAAGACTTCATTATTATTCCAATCGACCTTAGGGTGAGCCTTGTTGGGTAATTTTTCATATTCGAGATCCATGACCATCGAATCCTCAATCACATCTTTAGGAATTTGAAATAAAAGACCAAAGACCTATATTTGTCTTAGGGTTAGTCACATATAATCTCTTTCTAAGACTTCATTTTCATCGATACAATACTCCCAGAAGTCCTCAATAGATGGGAGGTGTTGATACAAATTTACTCCATACAAATTCTGCCTCACAAAACCCTTACTATCAAATTTGGCTCCCATTGACAGATACTGGAGATTATATTCCTTTAGGACTTCCTCAGCCCCCCTAGCCATCTAGTTAGTCTTACACACAAAAGAAGGAGTCGTTAATGGGAAAGCATATCCTTTTTTTCCCATGCTTGTATACTTAATATTGTCTGTGGCCATCTGCCGATAAAATTCTAGGAAAACCAACAAATCTTTAGGATATCTAGGCAATTTCAATGGGGATTTCTCAAAACCCCCAATTCTTAGATAAGAAAATTTATCAAATTGAACATAAAAACTCCCAAACTTTTACATAAGAGAAACTGACTCAGGAGAGAAGCACATTTTTGGGTTTCCATCTAATTTCGTCACAACTTCCATTGAAAATGCATCATTAACACAACAAAAATCCCTCATTACAAATTGTTTGGTAAAATACAGATAGAGTTTATACACGGGCATGTCTGGAGTTGTGGGCCCTTGCGGTTCCAACCTAGGCCAAAAATACCTTTGACTTGTTACAACATATGTCAAACATAAACACATACGAAAAGCAGTAGTCTTGTGGAAATTAATTAATTTCTCATTCAAATGAAAGCAAATAATTTCAGCCCAATTAATAAAAATATTTTCATCACAGATTGTCAAAATAAACTAGCACATCCAATCATCAAATGATTAAATCTGTGTGCTTCCAACTACATGATGCAACAAAGCAATAACATCTTTAGTTTCCTCTTTGAAATGCATTCTCTTAAGTTTAGGTGGTAGTTGCGACTTACCTTTATTTTCTGATCTCAACCAGGTTTTGGCCATGGAGTTTTTGCACTAGTCCTCATTCATTCTGAATAAATCTCTAGCCATGGCCACAAACATATATTCCATAGGTTCCCTTTTTGGAATCCTAAGTGCGCGAGAAACAAATTCAAGAGAAATCATTGCAATTATTGTTTTGTCCATGGCTTTAATATCACGTGTTTCCAGAATGTATCTTCTCACACATGCAACTATTAGGTCCACACTTAGCACAAATTCTGGAAATCCTCTAGTATGAGCTAGCCCACTTTCAAGCAACTTTACATCCACCTCAGACCTTTTTTCACTCTCCAGACGTGCCCAAAATTCATTCAACTTAAAAGGTCTGAGCTTAGTATCCCTTATATCGAGCCAACGATTCACAATTTTGGACTGCATGATCTCTTAGTGCATAAAGAATCACACATTCACTAGGAGAAGTAGTTGCAAAAGAAATAAATGTAGATGAAAAACCTTGAGAAAATTCTACCACCTCAAGATATTTCGTAGATAAGATGTACGTTTGGTGCTACATTAATATGGTACTTTATTTCAATCCTCAGAAAAAGAAACTCAAATATTTGCGTACATTTTGAAGACTCTTGAAAAGACGTCTCTAGGTTGTGCCATACACATCTTTAAATGAATTGGCGACACTTCAAAAGAAGAAGAAAACATAATGTTGCCTAATCACAGAAAATTGAAACTTTAGAACCAAAGTCGAAAGTTGCGGAGTTATAGAAACCTCTGACTTTCTAACCACACAAGACAGACAACCCTATCAACACACTTGACACAAAGAAAAGTGACCAAGTTGGGCTATTGGGTAGTTATAGAATTTATGAACCTTGCGACAAGGTTGGGAAACATTGGATGCCAATGACTTAGGTTACAAAACTCAAAGAGACCGCGACAAGAGGTTAGGAATTCAGAGAATACCGTGATGAAGACAAAGGACTTTAGACCCAGACGAGATGGAAGATTTAATAACTTAGAAAATGACACATTTAAAAAAAAATGGGCATAGTAAAATGATACCTAAAGGTAACATCACCTTAATCGGTTTCACCTTAACTAGTGTTCTATAATCAAGAATTAGCATTCTCTATGGTTTTTCCCATCTTAGGTTTCCAAGTAAATTTTGGTGTCAATTGTGCATGGTGTTGTTATGTATCTTTTTTAATTATTATATGATTGATTTAAGATTGCTCCAGATTAATTAAAGTCAAGAAAATTGTTTTAGTATAACTGATTCAACCCCCCTCTCAGTTATCCAGACTATTCAACATTATCAACATTTCAAGAGGTGGAAAAAGAATAGTGGAAACGACTACATGCTTGCTCAAGGTTTAGGAAAGATGAGAGATGAATCTATCTCTGAAAGAAAGGATCTTGCTGAATAAAACTACTCCCGTCGTTGTTCCTATTAGAAAACTATTTTCCAACAGTTTTCTTTCTCCTCCTATGACTGAAAAGAAAAGACCTTTTTAAAGCATAGAATTGCTTAACCTAGCAAAGTATTTTATTTTTTCCAACCCTCGTACAATCTTAGGAAAGTGTATAAATAATAGGTCAAATGTAAACTATTGCATAACCATTCAAATTTGGTTACAAAGTGCTTCCAACAATCTTACTTTTTATTGTCTTCAGATTTACCCCCGAGTTAAGGCAAAAATCAGTTCGATACCTAGGCCAATCATGTTATTCTTCAATAATTGGTTAATTGTGAGAAGGAATTGATAACTCCTGACTTCCCATGAAATTCTAGCCTCCGACTTAAGTGCAAATAAAAGGCACCATCAAAAGTAATATTACGTGGCTAAGGAAGAGGGTATTAATATTTTTGGCAGATAAAGGCAAATGAAAAAATCTTATTATTATCTCAAGAAATCAAGTTCATTTTTTACTAATATCGCTGCTTTTAATATGGTGATGAATGCATATTAAACACCACAATTTTACATAATATGGTGAAGAATACATTAAAAGTATTCGATGACCTTAGTGCAAAGGTTAAACAATTCAAGCGAGGAAAGATTGATGGTCAAAGTCGACCTTTTGGCCTTTAATATAAAAGTATATAAATAATATTATAAACATCGAATCACTTCCACCATTTGACATTAGATAACATATTAATATTATAACTATATAATAAAATTGTTATTATAGATATCACTTAGTCATTTTTCCACCAAAAGAGGTCGAGCTACATAATTACTTCCACTTTGTAAGCCGACTGGTTACCAAGGAGTAAGACAACTAAAGAGTTGTGAATTTCAACGATAAGGTAAATCAACTTGGACTTAACACCAACAAGGAATTATCGTGCCAAGACATTGTTTTGAATTCAAATTGAATGAATAAGTATGCATTTTCATGTGCATGCACGTATTCGTTTATGCGCACGTGAACGTACATGCATGTTTAAAGTCATATAGTTCCATCTTCATACATGCACATGCTTCCATGTATGCACATAGATTCATGTATGCATGGTTTATCTCCCCACTTAATCGCATTTGCATAACTATAGATTCATTCGATTTTAATCTCATGACAGAAAGAGAAACACATGAAAACACAAACACTAATCCACGTTTTATTGTAAAGAAGAAAGCAAGACAAATTGACCCTTAGGGCTTACCTCAAGCATCCCAAGACTTAACCAATACGTAATAGGGTTGATAGTCATTCAAAATCAACATAGGCTCAGATAGCAAACTGAATTCTTTCCAACTTCACCTCTCTCCCAAATGATACTCCCCCTCATTTGAATTGAAGGCACTTGGTTCTACCCATGTCATCACTTAGGAAACAAGGGTAGTTAGCCCGATAAATAATATAGTTACATAATCATATTGTATTCATTCTATAATTTGATTATTCAATAAGAAATGCCTTGCATATAGCATTATTTTTGTTTCATGACAACAAAGCATTCATAATTTAACCAGAAACCAAAACAAAAAGTTGCATAATTTTCATCATAGCATCATTGTTTTTCAAAGTCTATAATGTTTCATTGCAAATTTTATTGAAAGTAAAAGTATTCTTTTGAAAATTAGGGTGGGATGTAACAAATATTATATAATCCACATATGTTATAATAAAAAATAATTTTGGGAATTCTTGGTAAACATATCTCTCCTCTTGATCAAATTAAATGAATGGAAATTGTTTAAATATATATAAATGAATGTAAAAATTAAATAAAATAATTAAATGTTTAAATTGGAAACTTAAAGTGAAGTAGAAATCCAATATGGTTTGAAACAAAACCAATCTTGAAGGAATCCAAGAGGTAGAGAAACCTTTTGGTAACTTTGAAGCAAAATTAGACAAGATTCTCATGATGATTAATGAAGCAAGAGATAATTAGAAACCTAGAACAAGAGGTTAGAGATTAGAGTAGACCTGAAAATGAGGCATCCTGTGAAGGTGAGGATTTGAATCACCATGAACAAACCACTTAGATTGGGTATAGGGAAAACAATTCTGAATCAAGGTATGCTGAGGTAAAGAGGAGCCATTGGCCTTGTAACTGTCTAGAGATATTAAGAAAGTCACACCTCCAAATTTTATGGAACAATGAGCGGAGATGTTGTAGAGGCATGACTCATTGATATGGAAAATTATTTTGAAATTAGGAATTATTTTGAGGTAACCAATGTAGTATGGGGAGCATATCAGGTGTCTGGTGAAGCATCCACATGGTGGATGAATAAAAATATTGAACTACGATTGAGTTAACTAAGGCTAATATGGGATGAATTTCTAGTAATCTTCAGGTAAAGATGGTTACCGCAATTCTATTTTGACCTAAAACTTATGGATTTCTAGAACTTAAGGCAAGGTAACTCAACAGTGAATGAGTACTAAGAGAAATTCACACATCTCCTTAAGTATGTTCTTCGATACCAAAAAGATGAAAGGTTTCGTATAAGGAAGTTCTTCATGGGGCTAAATGCCCCGATAGGAGGTGAGGTAGATGTGCATGATCCTAATACCATGGACCAAGTTTATGAAAAATAAATTAAATAGGAGTAGAGGCTAAAGTCCATGTCTGATTACAAGGAAAGGAACCACAAAAAGTATAACTGGTCTCAAACTTCCCAATCATTCAATAAAAAGAATGATAAGCAGGATAATAATAAGAAGAGTGATAAAGGTTTTTGAAACAATAAGAATGAATCCATAGGTGAGAGGAAGAATGGAAATAACCCCAAGAAGAACAAAGATAACTTAGGAAAGCCTTTTGAAAGGCGAGGACCTCTTGGGGGTGTTTTACATGTGGTGGCGACCACTATGCCAATTAGTGTCCTAACAAAACACAAGGATAAAAACTATGGGGAAATTCCTTACCATCTCAACAAGCATCCTTCCAACAAAGAATCCATGGGTTAAAAGCAAGAAGTTGGGTCCACGAAGAGGGGAAGTTTCAGCCAAAACAAAAAAATCACAGGAAATGCGTACGTGCACGTGCTTTGGATCGAGTACCCGAGCCTAAATTCGAATGTGTATGTGTTTAGATTCGGGTACACACCAACAAACGCGTATGCGTTACTAATGTGTACACGTTTTATAAAGCGCATGCATTATTGAAAGCTATTTAATTTTTTAAATAAACAATTATTATATTCATTTTTTCACTACAATTTGGTCAATGATCTACGAAAGAGTGAATTTTGCGTATGCATTTATGAGGGGTGATTTCAACCAAATTTTCACTACCACCTCCTCCTGTTGACATAACCGACCTCAGTGACCTCTAAGTTGGTTGAATTCTGCTCTTTTTTGGCTTTATATCTTGGATTTTTTGTTTTGTAATTGTTATTTAGTTTTTGTTTATTTTATTTATAATTACGTTGAATATTTTATAGTTTTTAAACTGTGTTTGTAACCAAAAACATCAACGAAAGAAAAAAAGTTAAATTATAAATTGAAAACCATAAAATCATACCTAAATTAACTAGAATTTAACCTAAATTGGACACAAAACTTAGAAATCAAAACCCTATTTCCCTAGGTTCCAAAAAACATAGACCTAAAAACTAAAAACCTTAACCCTAAGACCTAAACCCTAAAACCTAAATCTAAAACCCTAAATGCTAAAACCTAAACCTAAATTAGATTTATAATTTGTCTAGATTTGTTGTCTTTTTACTAGCCCTCAAATCACATAATCCCTACAATAATAAACTCTTAAGAAAATCTCATATTTTTATAACAATTTTTAGTTAAACCTTAATTTACATAAGATCACATTCAACCTTTGGTAATGCTTGTATATTTTTCATACAAGGAGCATATCTAGCACCAAATTCTACATTTTCAAGGAAATAATAACTTGTTTCAAATATGGTCTTAATAATATTTATTAGTGATCCCCAGATTGTATTAGTAACACCTTAAATATCACTCTGTATCCTTATTCTCCACCTCTAACAAATCTTCAAATACTTGGTGTGCTAAATTTTCCAAGTCCTTGTTCAATTTCTTTAGCAATATTCACCTATGTTCATAATCTTCATGCTTAGGTGCACAACAAGTCCCTAAAATTTGTATCTATGTCCCTAAACATATCTCTAAGGAACTCAAAACCATGTATCAAATTTCATCAAAATAGGCTTGGCAAGTACAATTTACCACTCATTTTTAACCTTGCAAGGAAAATGAAACCATATGGCTACTAAGTCAACACAAAACCAGCTGAATATACATGATTTAATAAAATTAAACTCTCTATCATAAAATCAATTTTATATGAATATTCTTGTTGGCTCTAATTATCAAAGTCAATTTTATTGCAATAAAGTTCAAGGTTCATGGTCTATAATAGACACTGAAAAGGAATGAAAAAATTATAATTTTATACATTCCTCTTCATGGACCTAATACTTAAAACTTTCAAAAGTGACAACGTTTGAGAAAAGTTTATAAATATGTCTATCAAATACATAATAAAAAAACTTTAGAAACTTTTGAAATAGCCATGATTATCTTCTCAAACTAGCCAGGAAATATAGGCTAGTTAAGAAAAACAACTAGAAATTTAGTTAGGAATTAAACCAAAATATCACCTTCCCAAAATCACAATCATGAAATTCCAACAATAAATTATGATCAAGTAGCTCATTAAATTATACTTAATGCATTTATAATTTTTCCACTTGTCAAATCAATGAAGTAGGACCTTGATATTATTATTTAAAGATTTTAAATTAGGCCATTGTGTTGAAATCAAAATTTAAGATAGAGTGAGAATTTAATCAAGGGTACACATGACTTTAATTGTATAATTTAATGTACATATTGTAGGGGAGGCTATAATTATTTTTTATAAATTATACAACATAAATTAGTCTAAATTTTCATGCTATGGATTTTTTAATATTTTAAATTGAATGTGTCTTAAAATGGCATATATTTTAAATTTGTGCATGTTCAATGTGATTTTTAGTTTCAAATTGTGTACATTATTTAATTAGTTTGTTGATATATATATTTTAATTGTTTAACATGCAGTTGCCATTTCATCACATGGAGCCTGAATTTAATGTAGAGGATTTCATACCCAATTAACAACTTGAAAATCTCATACATCCACAATCTCCACCATGAAAAAACTCCACACCTCCACCCTCTCCACCTCCTAACCCCCCACGCCCTACATTAGATCAAAATCAGTTAAGAGAGAGCATAAGAGAAAATCTAAATGTGGATTTGATAAAAAAATGAGCATAACATTCCTCCATCTTGCATGATTTGCATCTTCGATGCAAACTATTGTCGATTTTGTTCGATCCATTGATGTGGACCTAGATAGGTTCCATTGATAAAGAGAAGACATGATAAAATTCTATGCAAATGGATTGTCTTATAAAGAAATCCATGACCTTAAAATTACCAAACAAGCTATTTACCAAAATTTCTTTAGCCCCCAAACAAATGAACCAATTCCACCCACTAAAAAGCAAATTTCAATTAAATGGTGTAGGCACCCATAGATAGCTGAAAATTTTTGGGATAGATGGTGGATGGTGTTTTATACTCCACCACATGGAAATTGTGAGGTGCTCCTTTACTTTTTGAGAAATTTATGGGTTGAGTTTGAGTTGAGTTTAAAACCCAACTATTTTGATATAAGGTCATTTCAGGGAGTTGGGTGTGGCATGCCCCAACATAGATTAGAAGAACGTGTTGATCCTCAACAATGTGCTCTGATTGCTCTGATTGTTTCTCCTCCATCTCCTAGTGTTCCCGTTACATTTCAGTAGTAGATGATATTTTCGACATTAGGAACATTGAGTTCTCTTTCAGGACATCTCACTCATCAGACTACACACATGATGACTGAAGTGGGAAATAGAGAGCATGGAGGCTCAGGCTATGGGAATGCTTAGGCATCCACTTCAGGTGACCCACATGTATCTAGGACGAAGTCATTTATGGATTTAATATATTCTAAGGATCATCCTATACAATTATGTACATATTTTGAACTTAGGAACATTTTAATTTGTTTGAAATGTGCAAAATTCATGTAAATAATAACATTAAATTATATATGATCATGTCTGTTTTTCGAGTGCTGTAGAATTGGGCACACCTTTTGCTCAGGTAAACCAATATATATTTTAATTTATGTGGACATATCTAATTTAATTTGAATTTGTACACATGTATGAAATGATATATTATATCTAGATGCAGGGAGGTCATGTGATACTGAATATCAACCAACCACAAGTTGTGGTGATCGCTCCTGAGTCATTGTTAGCTATTATGCATGGGCCATCTTAGGTGCGTGCTTTCAAAAGTTTGTTAAGCTTGAAATAAATGCACATCATATCTAATTTAATTTAAATTTGTACACATGTGTGAATGATCTATAATTTATTGTATCTATATGTAGGGAGTTCATGCAATACCCATGGTGAGTGCACCTGAGACATCATCAAATTTTATGCATGGGCAATCTCAGGTGCGTGATCATGAGGTCATATTATTCAAGGTCGTAAAATTTACTAAATATCCTATACAGTTTTTAGGTCTTTTAAATATAATATTTAAGGTTTTAACATATTGTCTGCTTTATTTGAATATGCAAGAATTAGTAGATCAAGCATTTGGACCTGCTTAATTGACAATTATACTACCCATTGAACAAAATGTGCCAGTATATTCACATGATTAGATGGTAATTTATGCATACTAATAATCATTTTTACTATATAAATACTAGATATTTAATTAAATTTATTTTTATCAAGTTTATATTTTTAAGTTTATATGTTAAATTAAATCAAAATTTCTAAATAAATTTAAATCTAATTTCAAGTTTCTTGTACTCTTCTACAACATGATATAGGTACATCTAGTCCACGTGGAGCAAATAGGAGACTTGATTTGCCTAATCACCTTGATAGTTAGATAATTTTATTTTATGGACTATGGATCTAATTTTATTTAAATATATGTATTGGACTTGACATATACATTTTGAACATGTTATTTCATGGACCGTTTCACATATATTATATCGATTAATATGATCATGTTTGTGTTTATTTATATTAGCTGACTTTAATATGATGATTATATATGCACTCAATTATGATCATGTTATGTTCATTTTGATGATTATATGCACTCATGTATGTATATATATTCTATCTAATTTTCATGTAATATGCACTATATAAATTCTTATTTAGAATCAAATTTCATATATATTTACATGCCATTGTTGAATTAAGTTTAAACATGTCTCAAAATGTTTAACTTTCAAATTTCAATAATTTATCACATGGTTAGGTGAAATTAAAACATCCCTTAAATAGTTTAGATCATATTCATAATAAATTAAGGGCAGTTAATTTTAACTATTTTCCAATTCTAGCAAATATTTGAATCACTGAACAAAAATCTATCTCCTTGTATGTATAAAATGTATAATCTATACAATTGAACAATTATATAAAATGTGGTAAATATAAGACATGATTTGTATAAGATAAAATTGGAATAAGATATTTAAAAAGTGACTAATAAGTTCATTGAAGTTCATAGATCAAACAAACATATATAATGTATATTGATGTTTAATACAACTATATAACATGATGAAACATATGTACATGTAAATACAATTAAAGCTTATCAAATTTTAGCTCAAGACCATAAATTGATATTTATATAATCTATATGATAATTTATTTTTTATAGTGACAATCACATGGTAGACCGACTTGATGAGAACTTGCAAAAATAATAAATGTAAGTAAAGCAACTATATTTTTTATGAGTCATTTAACTAAATAATTAATGCGAGAAAAGAACAATACATACTAAAAGTTAGAAAATTGGATCTTGTAAATTCCTTACAAATTCAAGTGATGTTTACCATAGGATGGATTAAGAGGACCTAAGAGGATATAGCTTAAGGGGTCCTAAGAGAATGCCTTAAGGGGAGTTAAGAGAATGACTTAAGGGGATGCAAGAGGGTGGATTAAGAGGAGTTAATAGAATGACTTAAAGGGATGCAAGAGGGTGGATTAAAGGTAGTTAAGATAATGAATTAAAGGGATGCAAGAGGGTGAATTAAGGGGATGCGTCTCATGAAACCTAGGATATGGCTTAACAGGTCCTAAGAGGATGGCTTAAGGGGAATTATGAGAGTGACTTAAGGGATGCAAGAGGGTGGATTAAGGGGATGTAAGAGGATATGACTTAAGTGTCCTTAAGAGGATGGATTAAGGGGATTTAAGATATTAACCCTAAACCCTTAACCCATATAGATTTTTTATTCTAAGCATCTCATGAATCCTAGGATATGCATTCTAAACTGTTAACCCTAGGACCTAAAGCCTAGGAGATGAATCCTAAACCCTTAAGCCATATATATTTGTTATTCTAAGCATCTCACTAGCCCTAGGATATGAAGATCCTAAACCCTTAACCCTAGGATGTAAAGACTAGGAGATGAACCCTAAATCCTTAACCCATATAGATTTATTATTCTAAGCATCTAATGAACCCTAAAAACCCTAAACCCTAAACCATACGACCTAAATCCTAGGATATGAACCCTAAACCCTTATCCCATATATAAATTTGTTATTCTAAGCATCTAATGAAGTCCCCTAAGATATGAATCATAAACCATTAACCCTAGGAACTAAATCCTAGGAGATGAACCCTAAACCTTTAACCCATATATATTTTCTATTCTAAGAATCTCATGAACCATAGGATATGAAGATCCTAAACCCTTAACCCTAGGACCTAAAGCCTAGGAGATGAACCCCAATCCTTAACCCATATAGATTTGTTATTCTAAGCATCTCATGAGCCTTAGAAACCCTAAACCCTAAACCATAGGACCTAAAACCTAGGAGATGAACCCTAAAACCTTAACCCATATAGATTTGTTATTATAAGCATCTCATGAACCCTAGGATATGAAGATCCTAAACCTTTAACCCTAGGACCTAAAGCCTAGGAGATGAACCCTAAATCCTTAACCCATATAGATTTGTTATTCTTAGCATCTCATGAATTGTATAAACCCTAAACACTAAACCATAGGACCTAAGGCATAGGAGATGAGCCCTAAAACCTTAATCCATATTGATTTGTTATTCTAATCATCTCATGTACCCTAGAAACCCTAAACGATAGGACCTAAAACTTAGGAGATGAACCCTAAACCCTTAACCCATATAGATTTATTATTCTAAGCATCTCATGAACCCTAGAAACCCTAAACCCTAAACCATAAGACCTAAATCCTAAGAGATGAACCCTAAACCCTTAACCCATAGATATTTGTATATAAGATGATATGGCTTAAGGGGTCCTAAGAGGATGGATTAAGGTAATTTGAGAGATTGACTTAAGGGGATGCAAGAACATGGATTAAGAGTAGATATACAAGGATATGGATTAAGGGGTACTAAGAGGATGGCCTAAGAAAAGTTAAGAGAGTGACTTAAGGGGATGCAAGATGATGGATTAAGGGTATACAAGAGGATATGGATTAAGGGTGCCTAAGAGGATGGATTAAGGGGAGTTGAGAGAGTGACTTAAGGGGATGCAAGAGGATGGATTAAGGGTAGATGAGGATATGGATTAAGGGGTACTAAGAGGATGACTTAAGGAAAGTTAAGAGAGTGACTTAAGGGGATGCGAGACGATGGATTAAGGGTAGATAAGAGGATATGTCTTAAGGGGTCCTAAGAGGATGGCTTAAGGGGAGTTGAGAGAGTGACTTAAGGGGATGCAAGAGGATGGATTAAGGGTAGATATACAAGGATATGGATTAAGGGGTCCTAAGAGGATGGCTTAAAAGTAATTAATAGAGAGAATTAAGGGGATGCAAGAGGATGGATTAAGGGTAGATATACAAGGATATGGATTAAGAAGTACTAAGAGGATGGCTTAAGGGGATGCAATGAGAATGACTTAAGGGGATATTTATACTATCAATTAAATGTATCTAGAACTATATATAGTTACCTCTCTCTAGATTTGAATTCCATTGTAATATATATGCATGTACTCTCTTTTTTGTAATGCATCTAGTTTTGGGAGACTTGAAACAAAAAATGATATAAAAATTTAATTAGGAAATGAATAAAGAAAAATATATATAGACATGTATATGTGATAATTTTTTAACTATATATCGACTATCAATTAAATATATACACAACTATATACTTACCTATATTTATTTACTTGGTTGTACCATTTGTATCCTCTCTTTTTTGTAATGCATCTATGATTGTCTCATGATCATCGATTGAAAGTGTCCATAACACTTTTATAGGAGGCCTCCCTTGATATCTAACTAGTTTTATATTAGTTGCCAAAATAAAATATGAATAATGTATAATCCTCTTGTGTCTTTCATTATCTAGAACTATATATAGTTACCTGTCTCTAGATTCGAATTCCATTGTAATATATATTCATGTCTTCTTTTTTTTGTAATGCATCTAGTTTTGGGAGACCTACAACAAAAAATGATATAAAAATTTAATTAGGAAATGACTAAAGACAAATATATATATAGATATGTATATGTAATAAATTTTTAACTATATATCAACTATCAATGAAATATATATGCAACTATATACTTACCTATATTTATTTACTCCGTTGTACCATCTACATCCTCTCTTTTTTGTTATGCATCTATGATTGTCTCATGATCATCCATTGAAAGTGTCCATAACACTTTATTAGCAAGACTTCCTTGATATATAACTAGTTTTATATTGGTTGCAAAAATCAAATGTGAATAATGTATAATATTCTTGTGTCTTTCATAATATTCAAATGCAGGCAAGTCATTCTTTCTTATTAGATATTTTTGAAGCTAGGTGCCAACAAGAACCAAAAACTAGTTGGATACTCAAAGTTTTCATCATCAACTCTAGGATGTACCAAATTATGTTTTCTCTCAACACATCTAGCCAACCAATACTCCATCTCCTCTTCATTCCCCTCAGGTGCAACAACAACATAAACATGTCCTGCAAAAAAAATTCAATAAAGAGTGACACATATTTAATTCACATATAAAATTCAATTCAATTTAATGTACCTTCTTGTACAAGGTCTAAAACACGATCATAATCATTTGATGTGAACACATGATTATCTTCAATTGTCGTTCTATGTTGAACATGTGTCGATGTAGGTGTTAAGGATCTTTTTTTCCATTCTTCGACCCATTTTGTATTTTCACACACCTCCCAATCACCTACAATACAAAATTGACAAAAAAAATGTAGGCTCCCTTTTCCATATTGTCCATGTGTTTGCATTCAAACTCTTAAACAAATTCCATTTTGTAGATCCATTAATTGTTTCACAATCTTGTCGAGTAAGAATATCATTTTGGTTAACTAACTAAAAGAAGCATCAAATTATTTAGCTCTCACTTGTTCTTGTAGAAAATTTGGTATTGGACCAATCTACAATTGCACGTGCATCTCTGAATTTTGCTACATCCTCAAATTTTAGTTTCTCTCTAGGAAGAGCTCTTTTCACACTTGCACTTGATCCATCATGTTCTCCTTTACCATGTCCAGCTTAAAAAAAATCCACATGTGCTGGATATTATTTTCCTTATGAACTCTACATAACCAATAAAGCATTGTAGCATTCTTGAATTGACCTGTGCAATTATCCAACCATATGAGATGTTCTCTCATTTGAATTCCTCTCTCTTTTAAATTTTTATAAAATATATCAAAACAATATTGAACAAACCCAGATGAATGTAATTGATTATCACTTACATAAAAATGGTACTCTCTCAAATTTTTTCTATTATCTTCTCTACTATCATCTGCATGTCTATATACAATATGAACAAATATAGCTACTTGCACTGAAATAAAATATTGTGATTAAATTTCTTCTTGTTGAGCAAGAGTATATTTTTCAGCAAAATCAACAACTAACAATATAATTCCAATTGGGAATGTGTTTTTACATAAACGAAATTGATTGTCAAGCCAATGAGCATATTGAGAGTGTTTAAAATATTTAGTCACATTCTTATCTTTAAATTCTTTAATAAATGCATGCACACTAAATTTTTCCACAATTAGCTCACAACGTTTACCAATTTTTCCATATTTTAAAGAATACTCAATATTTTAAATTTTTTTAACATCCACTAATTGTTGTCCAAATTCATCTAAACTACTTTCAAGCATTCATTTTCCTAAAAATGAAAAGTCACCACATCTATCATGTTGTCTAGAAATACATGCTTTTAAATAAAATAAGTTTTCATTAGAGGGTTCACAAAACAAACCTGTTATAAAATCTTTGATTGTTTTAGGTGGCATATTAATACCACAAATGTCCTACATAAATTTGGTTAGCATGCAAAGTACGATGTATGTATCAAAAAATATCATAATAATAACAAAATTATACACGAGTCTTACAACAAGAAATTCATTGTTTATTAATTATAACATACCAAGGTTTACATTTTTTGAATGATCTTTGACTTATGATAATATTAAATGGTAAGATTGAATCATTTAAATTTTTTAATTTGGATGAGGTTCACGAATTTTGGAACCCACCCTTAATTTTAAAACATCTCTAATATTAGTTGATACTCTTGTATTATCATGCCAATTTTTTTTGACTAAATATTTTATTTCATTAGTTAATTTCATGTTTGACCTTGGGAGTCCACCACTAAAACCTCAACATTGATTAATTGGATCTTTTTCAATACTTTATCTTCTTTTAGCAGCTCTTATCAAAGTTTTAGGATTTACTTTTATATATTTACCTTAATCTTACTTAACATTCTTTAATTTGAAGTTGATTTATTAACTAGAGCAGTTGTGTTTGCACGAAGAGATGCATTCTTATCTTTGGATCAACTTTTCTTACCTATAAGATCAATACCATTAGCAGCACTAGATATGAACTGTTCTATTGAATCATCTTTCTTTTTTGGTTTTACAAAAATACCTAATTTTTTCATCACTTTTCTCATTTTCCACCTTTTCATCAATTGCATCATGAGTTGACATTGAAATCCTAATTTATTTCTATAAAAAAATATTTTATATATTCTATTTCCATGAGTTCTCATTTGTCTCCAAGAAAATTTACCAGGAAGGTTATCTAGCACACCTCTTTCAATTGTTAAAAAAAAACATTTTCATTTTCATTCATAGAAGGGGTTTCATTTTCATTTTCAAACATAAAAGGGATTTCACTCTCATTTTCATCAATATGAGGGATTTCATTCTCATTTTCATGAGGGAAAAATTTAAGAATCCCCCCCCTCGGCGAATCTTGTATACTTCTCGATAAAAATATTAAATTTATTGGCAAATTTTTTCATTTTTTCGGGAAAAAAATCCCAATTGGCAAATCTTTAATAATCCCTAGAAGTCTGTGGAAAATCGTGGCGAATTGCAATTTTTTTTAATCAAATAAAATATTTTTCATTGGCGATTAAAACCGTTTTTCAAACCAGAATTTTTTTTCCATTGGTGAATTAATCTTGTTCTCAAAACAATTTTTTTTTTTTGTTGGCGATTAAAACCTTTTTTCAAATCAAAAAATATATTTTCATTGGTGAATTAAACAAAGTCTCAAATTAATAAAAAAATTCAGTGGAAAAATAAACGGATATGCCAATAAAAAATCATAGGGATCATTTGATGAATGTTTGATGGATGACTGTAGTTGCATTCTAGAAGTAAATCTCTAAAGCACTAGACTTGTGAATTGAAACCTCCAGAATAACACTAGAACCATTAGATTTCTATAAATCAATGGTTGAGATTTTATTACTGTACAAATGGTTATAGAGTTACGTTTCTTAGCAATGGGGTGACCTGGGCGGGATGCACAACTTTCGAAGTGTCAACTCATTTGCCATTAAGGGATGTCTTCTCAAATGCTTTCAAACACCAACTTGAGGTTTAACGTAATCTTTAGTAGCAGATTGACACTTTTTTCTCGACAAATAAATGGTCACTTCCTATCGGTGAAGTTAAGTGAGCCTGTATACAAGGAAAGGTGGTAGTATTTTCAACTCCAGACTTAGAGTTTCCTCAAAATGACACTTCCTGGCGATATCAGGGAATGGGAAGATGAACCTGTGCCCTTAATGCAACCAAATTTGAATTGGTGTGAAGATGAGCAACTCAACATCATTTCCCAGCTGCATTCAGTGGCATGGAAAGAGAAAACCAGCTATGCCGAGTACAACAGGATGATTTTCGTTTTAGAAGAAGAAGAAGAACGCACTGAATTTCACAATTTAGTTATGGAAATGCAGTTAGAACTATACAGAGTCCCGACACCTCCAACAGTTTAAAAAAATGCATGAATCCTTTTGTGACACGTAATGATAAGGGGGGCTAGTTTAAGGTTTTGAGAGCTTTTTGATTGTACAGGGTGTAGGGTGATGGGTCTGTGAATCCACATTTTTGGCATTAGAGAGATAAAAGAATATATTTATTGATGCTTCCTTTTAATTATGAATGAATTGTGCTTCTTCATGATTATTCTTTAATGTTTATCTGTTAGGTCAGAATGTGTATATTTTCATCTCCGAGACTTTGTGTTCGGATTAATTCATTTGTTAAAAGAGAATTAGAAACTATCACTTTTCTTTACTTATTTTTCTCATGTGATCACTAATTGTGAGACAAACAGACTTTGTGTCATTTGTTTTAAAATATCTTGCATCTACTTTCATGGTTAAAGTGACAAATTTGTACACCAACAAGAAAAAGAGTTGCATTCTAGAAATAAATCTCTGAAGCACTAGACTTGCAAATTGAAACCTTCAGAATAACACTAGAACCATTAGATGCAAACATGTGGTGAGATCAAGGCTCATCGCTCATCACTCATTCTGTCTTTTCAATGCCTCGATGTTGTACATTTCATTTAATTGAAATTCTCAATCTTTTTGAAGATAGTGTGGTTGTCGTACCACTAGTGCTGGCAGTGGCGGCAATTAATGCCATACATGATATGAACATCCGAATCAATTTCTTGGATAGCTCATAACTTTAATGAAACAAGATTTGTAATGATTTCATATCGTTTGAGTGACACTGGTGATTTTGATAGCTTGTCAGCTTTAGGTACACTTTGCATGTAGCCAAACGTCAATCAAATAAATTTTTTTAATTGTACATGAATCACGATTATCATTATACCCCTGGAGGCTGGTGGCCCATAAATAGGGATAGCGAATAGTGGATAGTGTCATAAGGGTTTTCATTTTCTAGGATTAATAAGGATTCACAAAGAAGATACAATATTAGTGGGGATACTGTAAATTCTCTTGCCTACAGTTATGTAGTTACAGAGTAATCAGTAAAAGACAAATTTTCTTCAAGTTCAGAATGGGTGGAATTGGAAAGTAGTTGATTTGGTTAACTTGAATTCTCAGACAAGTTTTGAACTAGGATGAGGAGCTCTAATGGAGGTAAGTGCTATGCCAGTGCATGGAAGCTGCGTGCAAAAGATGGGAGTAGATTTGCTACTCCTCTTGTATCTTCACACCTCCCTCTTACCCATCATGGTTGGCCTGGCAAGTCCCATGCATTTATTTTCAAAGAGATATTTGTATTACATCTTTTGCATGACTCTGGTTCTCAAAGGGGATAAGTACATTTTGTATCTTCACAACTCCCATTTCCCCAGAATGATTAGAACCCCCTTCCCCCAGCATGGTTGGCAAATCCACCAGTAGAAGCTTGAAATCATGCATTTATTTTTAGAGCCACATTTGTATTACGTTGTCACCAGAAGAAGCTTGGAATCATGCATTTATTTTTAAAGTTACATTTGTAGTAAGTTGTTAGCAACAAAAGCCTGAAAATTGGAATCAATTTGTAATCCATTGTAACGAACAACAACTTGGAATAAATTATTAAATTATGTCTATGTAAAGTGACACACTAACATATGTTATTTATACAAAACACGAGCTTGCCTACTCTACAACTAATCGTCTTTAAAATGATATGTAATAATGTGACATTGAAACTCAGTTGCAATAAAATAAATGGTTGTGTTGTGTTATTCTTCGTTATTCATTTACACTTACAGTAAAGAGTTATTTTCTGAGTTTAGAACTTTTGTGTCTATTAATATATTCAACTCAATTTTTTTCCTTTAAGAAATTAAGTAATATACTTTATGCAATATGCACTTGATAATTCATGGTTATATTGGGCCATCGAGGGAGTGCAATCATTCATTCCACCGATGTTTATGTGTTACAACGATATGCTTACTTTTGTTGACTCTATCGATATATCAGGGAGAGCACCTTATGAGGTAGCCCAATAGAGTATTGTTACACCGATACTAGGTTGTGAGATATTTTCTTCGGGCCATCAACGGGGCTATGTTGGGGGTTCTGCCGATAAAACATTGTTAGGCTGATGCCGATGGTATTGAATTTTGTTAGGAATGATGAAGTGTGGTATATTTTTGTGGTATATCTATTTAAGAAATAAATGCATGCAGATTTAAAAGTAAAACATAAATTAATACAAATGAAAAAAGTTGCCATCAAATTGACAAAAAACAATATAAACACTAAAAGTTGTCGTTATTGATTTCTAATTTTTCATTGACCTTCTCCCTCGGTTCCCGATATCATTATTCATTTTTTTAAGTCCTTTGCAATGTTAAGTTACTGGCCCCTTGGCCTTGATGCCAATCCTAGCGCACAAAAGTTTAAAACAACTTTAAAACACATGTGTCATGTTTATTGTTTTAAATTAATAGATCATAAATTACTCAGGTTTCAACCGTAAGATTGTGAAATTAAACCTCTGGAATCACCCTATAACCATTAGATTTAGAAAGATCAACGGTTAAGAATTTTCAACTTGTAGACCTAGAACATTTCATTCACTTTAATGTTCCAATTTCGAGAAAAAAAACATTTAAAGCACTTTGTACTGCTAAGTGTCAACTGTCAAGTGATTTTTTTTAAGTGAGAGGGTTAGCACACGAGGAGATTTTTTTAAGTCCTTTGCAATGTTAAGTTACCGACCCCTTGGCCTTGATGTCAATCCTAGCGCACAAAAGGTTAAAACAACTTTAAAACGCATGTGTCATGTTTATTGTTTTAAGTTAATAGATCATAAATTACTCAAGTTTCAATCGTTGGATGAACATTTGATGTATGGTTGTAGTTGCATTCTATAATGAAATGCATAGAGCGATAGGCTTGCAAACTTAAACCTCCAGAATCACCCTATAACGGTTAGATTTAGAAAGATCAATGGTTAAGAATTTACAACTTGTAGACCTAAGACGTTTCATTCACTTTAATGTTCCAATTTTGGAAAAAAAGCATTTAAAGCACTTTGTGCTGCTAAGTATCAACTGTCAAGTGATTTTTTTTTAAGTGAGAGAGTTAGCACACGGGGTGATTTTTTAAAGTCCTTTACAACATTGTTACTGACCCCTTGGCCTTGATGTCAATCCTAGCACACAAAAGTTTAAAAAAACTTTAAAACACAAGTGTCATTTTTATTGTTTTAAGTTAATATCATAAATTACTCAAGTTTCAACTGTTGGATGGACATTTGATGTATGGTTGTAGTTGCATTCCGGGATGAAATGCATAGAGTGATAGGTTTGCAAACTTAAACCTCCAGAATCACCCTATAACTGTTAGATTTAGAAAGATCAATGGTTAAGAATTTTTAACTTGTAGACCTAAGACGTTTCATTCACTTTAATGTTCCAATTTTGAGAAAAAAATCATTTAAAGCACTTTGTACTACTAAGTGTAACTGCCAAGTGATTTTTTTAAAGTGAGAGGGTCAACACACGGGGAGATTTCAGTCTTCACTCTTCAGATTGCTCATTGCAGTGCACCACTCTATTTTGGATTCCACAGTTCCACTTCCAACAAAGCCATTATGGTTTCCATGACTGTCAATAGTAATCTTTTCAAGAGTCAGGACTCATAATCCAGGTAAGTCCTGCAGCTACGTTTCATCATTTGACATTTCTTAAAATCTTATTTTGTCAAACTTTGAAGTTTGGGTTTAGAGACTTAGGAATTAAGAAAAATTAAGGAGGACTAATAGGTATTAGGGAATTCAAATCTCACAACTTCACATTGTATAATCATGTCTACCACCAGTACCACTAGAGCAATGTTCGATAAAAAAATATATTATGTAGAATTGCTTAAAACCTTAGGTTTCACTGATGGGTACCATGATTTTTATGATCCTGAAATCTATGGTAGGTGTACCTCAGAACTTAGATTTTCATCTCAGAATAAGGCTGCAAAGAAAACACATGTTAATAGTATCAGTGCACTGTGGGTAATTGGATTAGGGTGCATGATGTTACATGAGGTTTTCCCTTGCCCATAATTTATCATGGTCTGTGCCCAAAATTATGATGATAAAAAAAGAGCAATTGTTAATAAAGATAACAAAGAAGAATTGTTATCCATTAATGTAGAAGAACTTGGAAAAGTGTTGGGGTTTACAATTGAAGAATTTGGAGACGTCCACATTGACCTAGAAAAGCTTGCTAGTGATTATGAAGCAGTGGAAGAAAGGGAGAAAAATGCTTTCTTAAATAAAATAGTTCAAGATAGAAACAAATTAAAAGGTGATCATAAGCCTCCTTATGATTTGGATATTTTTAAACCATGGTTTCAGGATACTATTTCCATGCTAGCATTTTGCCTCGGTCTGGATAGAAATTTGGAAGTGGGTACAAGCCTCCTTGAAATGGTATTTAATATCCATTATGGTGTTCAACATGTCAAATATAATTTTATTCAGCACATTGTAGAATCCATGCATAGACAATTTTTTAATGATTAAAGCAAGTTCCACCAAGACATTTAGGTTCACAACCTACTTGTGCTATCTTTTTCTATTCAAATTTAGAGGAATGTTTCAGACCAACAAGCTTCAGATTCAACCCTATAGTAATGCTGATGAAAAGAAAATGGCTCCAGTATATGAATGGACCAGTGATATAAGGATGCATGATTCTCAAAGGAAATACAATCATTTTGTAGACTACTTTTTTGGCTCCATTGCATCAAGAAATTACAAATACTCCAATTCCTAGATTGCCTATGTCATGTAGAAACTGCATTCAAATAGGAAAAGAAATACAATTGGCTGATTGGTATTTAATGGAAGAATATACTGTGCTAAGATTTTATGGATCGGGATTACAACCATACAAACTTCCAATACATGTGATAGAAAGGGTTTTTGCATTGGAATATGTAAGGTAGATGAAAAGTGCTAATGAACTACAATTTCTCAGTTAGCAAAAGAAGACCTTATTTCCTTCTTTACCTTTTTCATGTGGAGGGTCACATTTGAGAGAAAAGAATTTAGTGTGGCACATAATCTTTTGATTTTTTTTGATTTTGATGCTATCTGTCACTAGAAATATGATCCATGTGACATCATTAAATCAATGATTGTGGCTAATAGGAATGTTGCAAGTATTATTCAACATCAAAGTAAACCCTTGCTTGAAAACTTGAGAAACAAGGATTCTTGGGATGAGGTCAAAATAGCAATGGAGAAAAGTGTTGTTGAGAGTGGTATTTCTTTTGAACAATTGTCAACAGAAATTATGACATTGCACCGAAAGACAATCAGAACATACAATTTTTTTTATGAAAAAAGTGATAAACCATCTAGTAGAGTAAAAATTACAGGTTCTCTAGAGAAGGAAGTTATAGATAAAAATTGGTCATAATAAAAATTTACTACCTTTTGGTCTATGAGGAAGGAGCTAGGTGATCCAAGAGCTCTTGCAGAGTATGGAGATAACGAAGAAGATAAAGAGTTTAGCAAATTGTGGAATATAGAGCATCCTGATGAACATGGAAACAAAGAAAGTGATGATGAATCTAATGATGATAGGGAATAAGTAGAACAAAGCCATGTCAATTACAAACTTGGTTTCAGTGAGGCCACAAAAGAAGCATATACTTCAGGAGCAACCATATTTGAAAAAATGGGTTATGAAGGTGGTCCTTTGGGGTCCCAAAGACAAGGCCCTTGGATGGTAATAGATGTTTTGCATAGAAAGACAGTTGATAAATCTGGCCTTGGGCTCGGAGGTGAAAAATTAGACCAAGGGCATACAAGTCAATTTGTTAGAGCTTCAAATCCTCATCCTCATGGTCAGATACAATCACAAGTAGGAAATGCCCATGGTGGAGAGCTTAGTGCAATTGGCACTGCCATTGGTTTCAATGTTATGGGTATTAGTACTAGTAGTGGTCAACATGTGCTACAACAAAAAATTACACACAAGAGGAAAACAATACAAGATACCACAAAAACACCAGGTGATCAAGGCAAAGAAAAGAGGCAAAGGATTTTGATAGGTCCAAGTCACACTATTAGTGGATCCAACACAAAGGAGTTATTTCCAGGCACTCCCCTACTACCAGTTAGTGTTGCTACAACATCATTAGCAACTGCAAGCACTCCTATTCCTTCACCATTCAAGCATTCCATTGTTCCTACGTCCCCAGGTTATGATTTCATTGAAGAGTTTAAAAAGAAATCAAACTTGTATAAAATATAAAAGAAGCACTTGATGGAGAGTGCATCTGTTGTAACTTCAGAGCCTGCAAAAACCATGGTATTACCCATATTTGACACAAATAAATAAATCATGGAGTACACAATTGTTGTTCCCACAGTTCAAAAAAAACCAACAAATTAGATGGATTGATCTGAATACTAGGTGACCAATTTTCAATTGGATTTTTTTGGACTAAAAAATACTGACAAAATTAATGTATCAAAGAAGAATAATGAATTGGTGTACACATCATTGCTAAAGAAAGATAGAGAGAAGAAAAGGTTGCAGACAGAAATAGAAAAGTTACAGGCAAACCTAGCAAATGAGAAAGCAAAGAGGAAAGCAACAGATAAAAAGAGCAATGAATTAGAAAAAAGAATAAAAAAATCTGCCTCTACATCAACAAGAAAAGAGGATAAACTAAATGAGAGAGAAGTGAATGACCTAAAGCGAAGGCTAGATGAGAGCAACAAGAAATATGCTGAGGAAAAATCCACTTCAAAAAAATTAAGACTAAGCATTGCGAATGGAAATGCACAGTTGGAACAAAAATTAGAGAAAGAGAAAAATAAATGAAAGATTGGAGGCAGAGTTGATGGAAGCAAAAAATGAAATTAAGTCTTGCCAAAATAAGATATTTGCATTTTGTAGAGAAACAATGAGGCATATGAAACAAAAGATCTGGGATGAAATAATGTAGAGGTTCGATCATTTGTGTGACATGTTTCAATTGATTGATGCTATCAGACAACATTATAAGAATCTCAACAAGTATTTAGTGGAAAAAATAAATGTGCTGGAATTAGAGAAATCTACAAATCAAGTTCTACAAATAGTCTACAAATCCAATGACAATGATTTGAAATCAAAAGGGATTACTAATCGGATTGCTACCTCAATGAAGTTGTCATCTATTATTGAAAAGTGTTCGAAAATGTGTGGAACAAAGGAATATTTGCATTTGGTTGCAGACAAGATGAAGGTGGTGGATGAAAAGGTAAGGAACTTCACAAAGCTTGGTTTTCCAAAGGCTTTTGACATAAATGACTGATTCATTGGAAAGGATGATTTTATAAAGAAGATGGAGGGTGCAAGAAAGATTGATTTGGACCAATTTCCTCATAACCCAGAATCAGATGTGGTGAACTATTTGGATTCCATCTAAACACTGATAACCTTGAATGAAAAATTGACTAAAGAATTCAAGACAGGTTCCACTTCCAATTACAATCATGAAATGTTAACAAAACTTCAAGTCAAACAACATCAGTTAGAACAAATGGCAATTCCACCACCTGAAGAGTGGAAGTTGCTAGAAAAGGTGATACAGTGACTTCATTTTTTAATCTTTGATAATAGAAGTTTCCAAGTTCCAACTAAGCTCTGTGCAGAGTTGTCTTTGGGCATTGGAAATATTTTTCATTGCCAATGCCTCTATGTAATCCTTCATGTGAAAATCAATAAAAAAGCTCAAATTCAGACTTCAGTAATGTGATTATGTTCAATTATCTGTATTATTTATTTTATCATTTGAAGAAAAAATCCGTGGTTTCAAATACTAGATACACATTAAATGATTGCTGATGTTCATTGTTGTATATGCTACTAATACTATTGTTAAAATGTTTTTAAGCATTGAGTTGAGTGATGAATCAGTGAGTACATGTTCAAGTTTTACTTTTAACACAATTAAAATATGAACTATAAGGTGATGAACTATTAGCTCATTATATTTACTTCTTGGTAGAGCTTCCAAGTTATGGATGTTGAACTGTTAGCTAATTATATTTACTTCTTGTTAGAGCTTCTAAGTTATGGATGTTGAACTATTAGATTCTGTTATGTTGGGACTAAAAATCTTGATTAGTATCCACCAACTTACACCTCACCGACATCCCACATACTACAAAAATACACTACATTTGATTTTATGATTAGCATAAATTGCAGAGATTTGTGTGACCAAATCCATTTTGTGGACCACATTACTACTTGATCATATTCATAAATAAATATAAAACCCCATGGTCACAACCTCTGTTCCTGAAGAATTCAAATTCAATGTACTGACAAATTAAATGTACTTCCACACACTCAATTTGAATAAAATAAACAACCACTTTGGAGACAACCAAATAAGTTAATAACATATAAGTATATGAATCCACAATAGTTGAACACTCAAAAGAAAATTAGTAATTATGTGTAACCTTCTCCATTGTATTGATCTTCAAATGATATGCATTATAATAATAGTTTATGATATGAGATGGATGGGCGAATCGATGCAATCTATTATCTATCTTCTTACTATTTTCTAATCTAAAGTCTAATTAAAAATGATGTGATGATCTCCTATTCGAGTCTTGATCTCTCTTATATATGAGAGGCAACAAGCTACAAACCTGTTACAAAAAGTCACATCGTCTGACAAATAAACATAACTCAAATAAAACAATGCTACAGGTGAATGCACCGATCTGTTAATCTCCAAGCAGAAGCCCATGACCACCTAAGATCTGTTCAAAGCTTCTACTCCATGATAGGGCACTCATCCTGCTGTCGGCTGGTGTTCTTACTCTAAATCTGATGGTTGTCTCGTTGAATACGATTCTGACACATCTACAGTTTGGCTAATAAACATATTGACTGCAGAGAGGTGATGGATGTACTCCTGTTCAGCATAGGTGTCCATGTTAGAGATCGCCTGTTTCATATAATATTCCATAGACATTATTTTTTCGAGTTGCTTATGAGTGTTTTGTAAAACCATATCCTCGTCATTTATTTCTTGCAACACAATAGTTAGAACTCCAACAAGCTCTTCCTTCCAATCATCATATTTTCACGGATTTCCAATGCCATTATGAAGTGTCGAGACTAAATCAAAGTAGTAAGAATCTTCCCTAAGCCTGTTATGACATCCATTATGTGATTCTACCAGCTTGTTACATGTCAGCAATATTTGTCTTTTCATGATATTCTTATCTATGAGCTCCTTTTTTTTCTCCATTATTGTAGGCTGCAATCATTCATTCTCCACCAATGCAATGCATGTCTGGTTGAATAGTTTCCAATATTCATCAGCACACTTCATCATTTTGTTGAATCTTTCTTTTATCATTTTAGATACAGTGTTATATTTGATGGTTTTCACTTCTTTCTCCAATTCTTTGCATTTCCCCTGGGATTTCATATGGCAATTCTTCCAATAGGCTGCATCAACCAATGCATCAAGCACTCTCTTATCATTTTCAAGCCATGGGGAGTACAACTCTGATGTGGAGGAGGAAGATGTTCTTTCTCTTTGATTTGCTAGCTCCTTCTTCAGTTTTTCATTTTCCTTAATCATTTTTTTCGATCTATGCTTTGGTAAATTTTGCCACATTTATATTCAATTCTGATGTTTCCATAGGGTTGGTATCCCCTACTCATTGAACCAAGAGATGTCCAAACACTTGGTTTGGATTACTAATTATAGCAGGCCTTTTATCATGGGGATACAGTGACTAAATAAGCAAGGTGGCTTCATCTAGGTTGTACCCAGATCCTGAATACATTTTGTCACTTGCTTTTTCTGTTAAGTTCATTATCCTATCCCCTCTTTTTCTGAAGCTATCAAATACAATTGAAGAGCTAATATACCACCCTATTAGGAGAAACACTCCAACTTATTGAAGTAATTCCCTTCCTCTTTCAAGAGTGATGGAATCCATTTGCTTATCTACCTTCCTTTTCAATTCCTCTAGAGTAGTTGCCTTTTGTTCAGAAGTGATATCCTGTATCTTTTGTCTCATTTTTCTGCCTTTATATTCATAAACAAATGATTTATATTTAGAAGATTTAACAAAATCACAATAAAAAATAAACTATTGTCCATCCTTGACCCTCATATCATCAGATAGTTCATTTGATGCCTAAAATATTACAATATTCTGCTCTTAAGGGGGCTCGTACTATGCAATCACAAGAGCACTTATTTTTTTGACCTTCTCACCCTCTTCATCACCCTCCTCTTCTTCACTTATATCAATATCTATAGAAAAACATACCTCAGGAGTAGGCTGTGAAGGTATGTAATCCAAGGGATCTATTTCTTCAACTTGTACTCATGAATAGGTTGCATGAGGCACATCAAAAACAACTGGGGGAACATCCTTTACCAGTTCATTGACATGAGCGATGAGTTGCTCAATTCTTGTTAAATGATCCTGTATCTCACCAAATGCCTTTGAATAATATGGGACATTTTTTCTCTTCCATTCCTCTACAAGCATAATCTTGTTATAGGCGGCCATTATTTCCTTGGTGGAAGTCTCATCATGGTTTCTTATCACATCTTCAATTGAGAACAAATGTTCATACCCTGATAGCCCCTGCGATAATCTCGCCTTATGAATAAACCCTTCTGCATCAAATTGTTTCTTTACATCACCTAGACGTAGGTTGTACTGCGCTAATTTAACATCAATTTCCCCATATCCTTCATTGGAAACCACTGTAAAGTCTCCAAAACATAAGGTGTTGGGCATAATTGATTGTTTGCTATGTCCTTTGAGGTGTTTGGCATCAAATTTTTCTAATTGCCTCACAATTTCTAAATAAGCAATTCGGCCAGGAACTACTCGTGGCATCAAGTGTGGAGCTCCTTCAAACCCATAAACCCTTATCACTATACATTCAAGGAAAGCATACCAGTCTCCCCAGTTATGATTCACTTTATTTCTCCCATCATTTTCCTTTGGTCTTAGAAATATTTGTACTTTTGGGGATAAGTTATAATTGCATAGATATCCCAACAACTTCATCAATGGTTTTACAAAAAAATCTTCAAAATAAAGGTAATGAGACCTACAAAATCGGTTATCCCACAATGAAGTCCACATTTGTACAGGTTTAAAATCTCCATTTCATTTGTATTTTTTACCCTTAATTCTTCACTCCAGACCCCTCTGACTTGTCCCTCATACAAAAGAAAATGCATAAGCAAAGAATAGTGTTCAAAATTAATATTATCACTATTATTTTTAATCTTTTCAAGCCCTCGATGTAGGGCGTTTGCCAAGTAGCTAGCATAATCAAATGGCCTGGCATCTTTGCTCTGTATTTCTGCAGCTAAGACCATTGGGGCAATCGACATGAGAGGTGGAACCTATGCTCCCAAAACCTGACTAGCTGAATAATAGGTGTATCAAAAATACTCTTCAAACAAATCTTCATGGAAAGGAGGGTTTTCACTGCTAGATAACCTCTTGAGTTGGTCTCCTTCATCCTTGGGCCTATGCAAAGGTAATTTTCATCTCTTATAGCTGGTATCCATGTGGTGATACTCTGTCTAGAGATCTTTGACCATGAATGATAAATTTAGTGAAACTCTAATTGAAATACATTAGAAATGAGATCCATAGAAATAAAAAGCATGCCACCCCCACCATGTGACTGAATAGTTATTTTCTTGGGGTCATATCCAATAGAAAGAGCTTTAATTAGCTTTGCGTTCACAAACACATTGGGCACCACAAGTCTTCCCAGGTTCAACCTCCACGGATTGTAGACTAGTTGAAACCTAAATTGTTTTCTGTAATGGTACATGAAGAGGTTGTACCCTCATTGTGGTGTCCAGATATATCCTAAGCCCTTATGTTTGTCCCATAGTCGATCCGTGGAAGGATTCATTTGAGTACTCCTCTTGGGTTTTGGCCCCAACCCAGGGCATTGATCTATTAGGTCTTCATTTAGGAGTCTCTTAGGATTTTTAATGTCCAGATGATCCAAAGTCTTAGTCTTTTTGGTTTTCTATTTTTTAGCTTTGGGTTTGTCTGTACTCTCTTCCATTATTTAAATCTTAATCTTTTGATGAAAATAGCTTCTCAGTTGGGTATGAAGTACTTACATGGGTCTCGCCAAGTTTCCTCCATAGTCCACCGATCTTTGCTGCATTAGAACTCCAAGTTTTTGCCTTTCTGCTTCTACCCTAAGCAAAATCTTCCAATATTTTGTAACAACTATGTGATCAACTTGTGATATAATTCACTTCAATTCTGGTTCATAAATGCACCATCCATGGACCGTCTTTCAGTCTTTTCATCGTAGAACATTTATTTCAAATATCTCAAAGTTGACGATGCCCCGGGATGTGACATCAGTCTTTCACCGATAGCCACCCTCTCCACCGATGGATACCTTTCCTTTGTTCTATCGGTGGGATGCTAGATAATGTTTCCTTGATGCACCCTAGTTCCCTTGATATACTTTATGCATTCGATAATTCATGGTTACTTTTGTTGAAAACTTGAGTCTATCGGTATATCGGGGAGAGCACCTTAGGAGTCAACCCGATAGAGTATTGTTACACTGATACTAGGTTGTGAGCTATTTTCATTGGGCCATCAACAGGGGTGTGATGGGGGTTTCACCGATGAAGCATTGTTAGGCTGATGGTATTGAATTTTGTTAGGAATGGGAGAAGGACTACGTCACTATGAAATTTAAAATTTATTTATGGATGCACTGTAGGCTATAATATGGATCTTGTCACAAAAATTTCTACAATTTGAATTGTTCATGAAATCAAAGTGTGGTATATTTTTGTGATTATTGATATGTGGAAGATAAGTGGGGTGGACTCGGTGGAGGCTAGTTTCTTTGTAAAGAAAAAAAAATTTTCCTTTTAAGAGATCAAATTTAAATTTTAATATCACAATTTCATGGATGATGGAATACGAGATAAAATATCATCAACTACAGTTTGGCATATGATTCATGAAATGCAATATAAAATAAAATATCATGAAGTGCAATGATTCATAATTTATTTGAATACAATATAAAATATCATCAACTACAGTTTGGAATATGATTCATGCAGTGCAATATAAAATATGATATCATGAAGTGCAATGATTCACAATTTCAATGTTCATTGAATACAATATAAAATATCATCAACTACAGTTTGGACTTTGGAACAATGGAAACTGATTCATGAAGTGCAATGAAAATACCTAAAACCTGCTAATTCTCTTCCATTTCCCAAATGGAGTCAGGTCCTCAATTGATGCTCATCTTGAGATAACTAAAATAGTCATCTTGATTCTGAGTTTTCTCTTCACTTTCTTTGGCCTGTGTCTCAAATTCAACATTCATTGTGTGATTTGTGTCAATTTCAATATCATTGTCATCTATCCCACTACCACTGCCACTACCACTGCCACCAGTACTAGCACTTGGAATTGGAATTCCTGTGTTGCACAACCCGATCCCTCTTCTTTCACATGTGTACCTCCAAATTGTGAGTGGCCTTTGAAAAGTAATTTTTTTGACATTATATGCAGTTCCTTTCATACTCAAGAAATTTTCCAAATTCTTGTCTAGTTTGTTTCTTAACTTTGATTTCAGAAACCCCAATGTACTGAAAACTCTCTCATCCTCCATTGACCCCAATCTCATTGTTTGACATAAATCAACAAGTTTGAAATATTTTTATATCGAACCACACAATATTTCACTCTGACCTAAGCTTGTCCAAACCTTTTTTTATTGATCTCGGTTCAAAGGCCTTCTCCTTGCCCATGGATTTATACTGGTCCCTCATAGTTGTTGAAAAACTCCTAAATTTTTGTTTAAGCTTATTTTCATTTAAAATTCCTTCTATTGTTTTCTCATTATATGCTACTTTTTTTGAAAACTATTCGATCAAGATTTTTACTTGATCATGAAAATATTTTGGGTTATCGCAGTTTACCCAAAATTGAGGATACACAATACCCATGGCTTCAAGTATTTCATGTCGAGGGAATCTTTCTCGAATATCTGAGGAAAGAGATTTTGCAATTTCCTTCAAATGATCACTAACAAATTTAACAATGTCATTAAAATCTTCCTCATTAACAACTACTTCTCTACTAGAGCACCTGGCTATCTTACAATGGTACATTGGTATCTCATATCCATGTACAGAGATACATAAGTGCCCGCTTACATTAAACTATAAATAATTATTAGGATTATTCAAATCAGTAATTTTTTGCCACATCAAATAATTTGTGCCTTCTTGTGTTAGATCTAGATATAGATGATCGAGGGCCAAGCATGTAAGTTTACGTAGATTGGCATATTCATAAATATACATAGTTTTTTCTTGGGATTTCTTCACAAGATTGTTCATCTCATCTAGCATGGGGAGAATACTAGCTAAATTCAAAAGTGTCTCTATATTGCTTAACCTATGTAAGAGGTCAGGAGCTTTGTCTACTGTGCTGTGATGCTTGTAAATCACTCCAATCAAGGATTGATATTCTGAAAGAACTCGTTGCGTTGGTCCATGCAGGGAGATCCATTTGGTATCGACATCCTTGAGAAGCTTATTTTGAGGTGTTATTCCCTCAACAAAATGTTGAAATTCAAGGAAACGTTTGGGACTTCGATAGAAGTATGCGTGGATCTCTTGAACTAGATTTTCAAATTTTGATACTGTAGGAAACTTGCTTACAATTTTGAATGCTAAATTCATTATGTGGGCCATGCAGTGAATGCCAAGCATGTATGGTGCACAAGTAGTTTGTAACTTTCTGCAAACACTGCTCCTTTGACCTTGCATCACTGCAGCTCCATCAACTCCTACACACACCAACTTTTTGGCAATTGTCAACTCATCCATACCTGCAATTTCATTCAAAGATTTCTTGACTAGTTCAAATAGATTTTACGATGTTGAACTATCCTTCATTTTATGAACACAAAGAAGATGAGCTTGGCGAACATGTTCTACAATATACAAATGCATACATACCCAAGAAGTATTGTCTACTACAGTAGCTTCATCTAAAGATAATACAATGAAATTTGACTCTTTTACTTCTTTAAATCTTCCTTTTTCACTCTAGCAAGATAGTTCGCCCATTCCCATCCAACATTTACTGACCAATGTGAGAAGGGAAAGTGGGGAACAGTCAAATAAGATAATAAATCTAAATATTATGGGTAGTCTGTCATAGGACACCCCTTGGACAAAATATGAAAACACAACACTCATTTGAACAATTTTTGACAGATTTGCTGCTGCCATGGCTTTTCCAAAATGAGCCTCAAGTATACCTTGACATTTTTTAAGATTTGATATTCTATGGTTATTCTCTTCATAATCCACGACATACTTAACATGAAGACATTCTTCCTTTGATTTCCATCATACGACTGATTGTTCCTTTCTATCTATGATTTGTTTTTCATAAACTTTACCGATATGCTTTTCTATAGTGTCAAGATTTAGCTGCAACATCTTGTCTCTTCCACATTTCCAACTACAAATCATACATTTGACCTCTGTTGCCCTTTCAATATCATTTTCATTTTCTACCCCCACTGGTGTAATGAATGGGTACTTCGACAACCAACCAAATTGAAAATTCCTTGTCATTTCCCATTTGTGCCCCAATTTTGATTTGCCTTTTATTTTCTTGCTACCAACATCATCCTCATCCAAGTAAATTATCTCATTTTGGCTAACTAGGGTATCCCTTGGAACATCTTCTGCGGTATTGCCATCCTCATTTGATGCATTTTGATTTAACTCAATGACAATCTCACCTTGACCTTCCTGTGGCGGTGAGGTATTGTGAATGCCTTCTTCAATCATATTTGGTGGAAGAGTTGACGATGTAGCTCCACCTTGATCTGATGGATCAGAAGCTTTGCCAATTCCAAAGTAAGACTGTATGGCACCTCCATGTTTTGGGTGTTTTGATGGCCTTCCAGTCTCTTCATTACCCCGAGGAGTCTTACCCTTGCTGCTCGACATATTGATCTCTCACTTCAAATAAAAGCTAGAAAAAAATGTCTTCTTGTTTAAGAAGGACAGACCGACAAAGAATATAGATCCCATTCCCTACTCAAAATCATGTTTAAGACTGAAGAAAGAATGGAAAATAGATAAAGAAATATTATTATTATAACTAGTAACTAATAATAGTTTGAAGAAATGATCACTCACCTTTAAGTCTACGTTTTCGGCTTTCGCTGACTTTTGAATCAAGAAGTAGAACCTCAAAACCGAAGAAAATGTGTAAGAATAAATAATAGTTTCAATTGTATTTATATCAATCCATATTTGGCGAATTCCACGGGATTTTTAAATGGTATGTTAAAAATTTGGCGAATCCTGCATGCTTATACAATGATACTTTGTAATTTTCAAGGCGAAATGTGTCCTCAAATGTAATTATTTTCTAATATTATTGGCGAAATAGGTCCTCATAAGCAACTATTTATAAATTTTAATTAGCGAAATGGGTCTTCACAAGCAACTATTTGTAAATTTTAATTGGCAAAATGGGTCCTCATATAATGTTGTTTTAATAGTATTGGCGAATATGTTGGTGTTTTATGACATGCTCCCGGGATTCTAGGTGAAAATATTAATCGGTCCATTGGAAACGCGTAGTTTCTTATGGAAAAATTATTGCCTAAACATGCCTCATTAAAAAAGACCACTGGCGAACGGACATGCATTGGACTAATAGTTTGTAAAATCTAGGCGATTTGGACACCCTGTTGGGTACGGTAAATTCATCAATTTCGACTTGCCCAATTCCTAGAATTTGCCAATTGGAAAAGATTCACCACTAAAGTTTTCCCTGAGTTCCATTCATATAAGATATTTCATCATTATTTTGTTTTTGCATTGTTTCAAAACTAGAATTATTGATACCATCAATGGTGTATCCATCATCTAAATAACTAAGATCAATATTATCAAGACTTGGGTTTGAAGACATACTTGGATAAGTTGTTTGAATAGGTGCATTTTCCATATCATTGGGAGGTGGATTTTAAGACATAACTGAAGTTGTTTGCATAGGTGCTATTCCCATATCATTCAAAGTTGAAGTTGAAGGCGTAGTTGGGTTTGTCTCCATAATTGAATTTTCTTCCATATTCACCATCTCCACATTTGCATCATCTACATTCATCTCAGCCTTCATGGTTTCCTCTTCAACATTCATGGAACTAGATGCTTCAAAATTTTTCATTTGGTGAATCCTTTCTCTTTTATCCCTTTTTCTTTTTTCCTCCATTTCTCTATTTGCTTGAATTTCTTCGGGTGTCATTGACTTTCGACATTTTTTTCTTTGCCTTTGCTTTGATCCAATGATTACCAAACCCTCTTTGATAACAAACAAATGATTCTTAACCTATTTTCCGATTGCTACCTTCTTCAAATATTCAAATAAAACTATATAGTATGAAGATCCTTTCTTTTATAAACTTTGAAGTACAAAAACATCATGAATACATCCAAAAGTTCTTTTTTCCCAAATCTTCTTATAAAATGTTCTTGTAATTGATTCCACTTCAAAAAATTCAACTTGTACTTGTCTCTTCCAAAAATTTGAATAGAATATGCCCTATTAAGAGATTGCACAAGACAACATTGCAATAAAAAATGTAGAAAATGGCACTTTCAGACCATACTACAGAAAAGGAATGTTGCAAAAAAAACATGCTCTATCAATTTTTTCCAAATTAGAAAAAAATGGTTAAATAAGAAATGCATATGTGTTACAAAATTCATATGCATTATTTTTAGGAATGCGTATGCATTATATAACGTGTATGGGTTACCTTTAACCAACAGGTAAATAGGTAACACGTACATGTTATATAACGCGTACGCATTCTATTTAAATAACACGTATGCATTTTATAACGTGCACACGGTTTTAAAAATTTGAATCCCCAACCCACATGTAGCCTTGGTTTTAGGCTCGAGAAAGGATTGGCAACCTAACCCTTAGCCTATGACCTGCAACTAAAAAGTAATGTGCAGATTCAAGAGAAATGTCTAACTTTGGCAATATGGCTGATGGACTTTTTTTCTGAATCAATCTATGAAATTAAAACCCATTAGAGAACATGATGTCTAGTTTTCAAATATATAATTTTTGTTAATATTGGATTATATTTCTTATTTTTTAATTAATTTCTAAGAAAACTAGTCCATAAACTTGAAATATCAGACTTTTTAAAATTTTTAATAAGTTTTTTTTGGTTAATTTTCTTGTAAAAAAATTATATGGCATCAATCTTCAGACAATTCTCTACACAATAAAAAAATATTAAAAAAATGTTTAGTTTAGGTCCAATTATGTTGTTCGTACATGTTGATTTTTAAAAACAATTAAGGCCAATAAAAATTTAATAAAAAAATATTAAAAAAAAAATATAAAAAAAATCCTCATCAATTTTCATGCTATTAGCTATCTTTCCCCAAAAGGATTTAGCAAAATACTTTTACTTGGGTCAAAAAGTGGTGTCCTTACACGTGCATGGTATGGTAAAAAATAATAATTAAAAAGTGGTTTTTATACATCCTTATCAAAATTTAATTTCTGTCATCTAGGTATTTGAATAAATTACATATTTGTAAACTAGATTCAAAATGCTAAATTTCATATTATTGAATTTTTTTAATATTCATTGTGTAAGTGCCTCAAATTTTCAGTCCAAGTGTGACAAATTCTAAAAAGCAGAAGAAAAAAAATTCCACTTTTTGAATTTTTTGTAGACCCTTCTTGCATTAGCCCCATGCAACATCAGATAATCAATAGGCGGAGTACCAAATTACTCCACTTGAATCTCTAGGTACTTTATTTGGTGTACCAATTTCAGTTTTAATAAATATTGGTGTCGTTCAATGATTTTTTTCACCAAAAGTATTAGATTAAATATCTACAAAAGTTGGTTATATGGAAAAATCACGATCAATAGAATATGCTAACTAGGCAAGAGCTCAAGTAGAGCAGTGTTGCTTTGAAGCTAAGGTTGAATTACCAAGATTTTCTACTGAAGTAAACCTGTATGTAGCCCCCTTGGGATCTTATGATGTCATCCTAGGAATAAATTGGTTATGGAGGCGTAGGGCTAAGGTGGATTATTTTTCCAAAATGGTAGAATGTCTAGATGAGCTTGGAAACAAAGTATTCCTGCAAGGTACTTATATAGAGGTCAAGTTAAGGCAAGTATCTACCATATAATTAAAAATGGCCAAGCAAAAAGGGTGTCAACTCTTTGTAGTCAAAATGGAAGAAATGAAGGATAACAAATAGTTCATCTTTCAAGATGAATTAATGTATTATGAATCTTAGAAACTCCAAGGAGTGGGAGATGAACAATCTATGGATCAAGAAAGATCAGATATGGAGAAGTACCCATTTCTTTAGGATTTTGAGAATGTATTTCCAAATGAATTACCTAGATTACCTCCCAAGAGAGCCTTTGACTTCTCCATTGATATATTTCTAGGATTAGAACCAATATCCAAAGCTCCTTATCAAATGACCACAACAAAGTTGATGGAATTGAAAGCTTAGTTGTGTTGTGCATTTTTTGCACACATGCCCCACCTGAGGCGGGGACCCTTTTTTCTTGCTTTGTTTTCTTGTTTGTTGTTGTATGGTCTTGACTTCATCTCCTTAAGGGATAAGACTCTCAGTATTGGTTTTGTTTCACCCGTGTGCTTAATGATAAATCTACATTTGGGTTGCCTTTTGCAACATTTGAATGATGGCTTTGCTCTTGGGTAATGGATCCACACTTGAAATTCTGGAACTTGAGGAAAATTTGACTAAGTACTAAGCAGGTTCGGTAATTCTGAGGTACCTCAAATTACCCGAACCTTACTCCAACCAGATAATCTGAGGTCCCTTGGATTACTTGAATCTGGATTGCCTTCACATTTCTAAGCTTTTAGGTCATCCCATCATGCATTAATGATGTTCCTTTATTGAGTGGAGGGGATTTATATTTGGAGTCTGCCTATCATTTTGGTCACTATGCATTGTATAATCATTCGAGATTGAGGGGTCTTCCATCCAGTGCATCTTGCTAATGGAGGGTCGAGTGATTGGGCATCATAGGTGATCTTTCTCCATTCCAAATTGGGTTCCTTCACCCTCTTGCGTACCAGTTCAAGGTAGGATTCTTCCTGTCGATGTCATTTGAGCTCATTGTTCTTATTGATTTTCCCTATTTCATGTTTCAAAAGGGGGATTCCTGTTGGGTGAGTCTTTTTGTGTATGGGTATTTTTAAGTGCTTAGGGATGTTTATGTTGAGCATTTCTATTGTGTATTTCATTCCTTTTGGCATGCATTCAAGAGGTATTAATGATTAATATCAATTTGATGGAGGATTAGCAATGGGTTTACAAAACTTTTAGGGTTTATCATTATGGGCTACATTTTGTGATTAATCTTAAAATTCAAGAAGTCTTATTTTGGAAAGGAATCCTAGTTTTCAAACCCTAGTGAAGAGTGAAGATTTTAATGAATGATAAAGACGTTTTGGATTCTCGTACATGTTGATTGAATTGCTTTAGAAAAGTAGAATCGTTTTCATTCATCTTGTTGGAGTAAAGAAATCTCGACACTTAGCAAATTTTGGGCTCCTGAGCTAAAACTCGATAATTTTGAGGTAGCTCAGATTTTCTGAGCTCTAATCCGCTCGGAGAATCTAAGCCTCCTTGAATTATTTGAATCCAGAACGCATCTAAAAGCCTGAACTCAAGGGGTGAACACTTAGTGAATTTTGATCTCGTCCTCTCGTTCGGCAATTCTGAGCCACCTCGGATTACCCGAATGATAGTTCACCCAGGTAATTTGAGGACCCTTGAAGTACCTGAGCCCTATATATTGAACCTCTAGTGCATGAAAACAACTTGGATTTTGAATCGAAGTAATTTGTCAAGTACTTTCATGATTATCAATGATTGAGTGCGATTGGATACAACAGTAAAATTTATCCATTGAATGTTATAAATGCTTTAAGGCAAAAGGTTGTTAATGTCGAGACTTTCGGGAAATCCAAGCTACCTCAAATTACCTAAGCCTTAGTTCGGACAAAAAATCCGAGCCTACTTGGATTACCCGACCTTTCTTTGGTGATCTTAGATCTTAGGAATGAATGATAAATGAGCTTGTACATGATGGTCGCTTGACATTTATGATTGAATTTGGATTAAGTTTGAGCATGATTCATTCTTTCATTATTAAATTGAGCTCATACTAATAATTTGCACTTAATCATGTCATTGAACTTGTATGAACAAATCTTATTGAATGAATGACATAGTGTAATGTGTTATCTGCAATTGGGTAATTATGAATTTTCTCTAACAAATGCAGGCAAAGTTGAGCCCTTACAAGGCATCTAAGTCAAAATTTGCTTTAGTACAAGAGGAGGTTAAGAAAAGATCAGAAAGGATGAAGTATGACTTCAAGGGCATATGGTCAGAGTCCAAGATTGGTTATACTTGGTCAAAGACCACAGATACAAATATGGGACACATAGATTACGATGACTTTTAGTAGAGGACGTTTGGGAACACACCCACTCAGTTGGCACATGTTATCACTCATACTGGACTGACTCAAGCATCAGGATTCCCACCAACACAACTTTACCCGAAGCTGGTTTTAGAATGTGCAAAGCACTATGACTCCAAAATAAAAATTATAATTGGCCCACAAGGAAGAGTCATGGACAACCTTACTGAAGAATCTATTGAAGAGGTGTTTAGTATTGTTTCACATCACAAGCTTATTGAGGAAATCAACATCGGGGAAGCAAGAAAGTTCTATGAGCAAGACCCAAACAAGGCTTTTGAGATCATGAACAACTCTTGGATATTGAAGCCAAAGCCCCACTATTCAAAGTTTCCCAAATAGTTGCATAAGAGTGATTTCAAACAAGAATATCATGATATTATAACTCTTCTGGGAAGGGTCATAGGAGTTGAGGAGGCCCACATCTTCCATGCATGGATGTTTTACCCCATCACGTAGATAGTGGCTAATAAGCAATATCATTGGGCTAGAATCATCAACATCAACTTGGATGCCCAGTTGAGAAGTGTACAGGAGACCCATCAATTTACTATGACTTCATATCTTGTCTATATGCTATCACACTATAACAATGGATATTTTCTAGGGTTAGCAATATCACATGCAAAACATGAAAACCCAAAGCAATAATGAAGTGTAAAGGAAATAAAATGATACAATCTTACCAGATGTCTTCATCCTCCATGACTGACCTCCATTATACCTTCTTAACTTGCTGAAATATGTTGTTGCCCTCAGATTTATGATGGGCAATCTAATGATAGTGACAAGCCCTAAGCAAATGTTGAAGGATTTTAAATGACTATATGCAAGAATGCAAGATGAAGAAGAAGAAGATAAAATTAAGAGACTAAGAGATATGAGAGAGATATATTTGTGACTGCAAGATATGAGACAAAATTGGCATTTTATAGAAAATGCAATTTTGTATGGACGACTGAGATTAAAGATTGACAAATGCCCTAGAATTTGTGGACAAGATTCAATATGACAACCCACAATTAGGGTTAGGGAAACATTAGGTCAAATTCAAAATGAATGGTCAAGATTGATTTTTAGAAAATCAAATCAATGGCTGACAATGCATGTGACAAGAGATTCTAGGCACACAAACCGAAGTTGCTGGAGAATCAAATAATAATTTAAAAATTATTTGATTCAAGAGGGGATGTTGACTTTCTGAATTAAAAATTATTTTAATTCAAAAGGGGTGGGGTCATGTGACAGTAAATAATTTAATTTAAATTATTTACTAAAAGAGGGAAATTAGAAAGTGGGACTTATTTTAAATAAATAATATTTATTTAAAATGAGCACAATAAAAGAGGAGAAATTAAATAATAAAATTATTTAATTTAGGTGTTGGGACTTATTTTAAATAAATAAGATTTAGAAGAAATTAAATAATAAAAGTTATTTAATTTAGGTGGAAATTAAATAATAAAGATATTATTTAATTATAGAAGAATGTGACAAAGGGAATCCTTTAAATTAAATATAAAGATTTAATTCAAAGTTCAGGAGAGTGGACCAAATTAAATAAATAAAATTTATTTAATTTAGGAGAGAAGAGGCTAATGAACAATTAGATAATTAAACATAATTATTTAATTATAGTGGAAGGTGGATTAAATAAATAGGAATTCATTTAATTTTAGGAAGAAGAGGATTTAATTAGTGACATAATTAAATAAATAAATAAAATTATTTATTTAATAATCGGGAAGACATAATGGACAAAGATAATTAAATAATTATAGGAAGACTTTAGACAATTAGTGACGCATTAAATGAGTAAATAAAATTTATTTATTTAATAATCATGAAGAATAAAAATATATGAATTAATTAAATAATTATGAATTATTTAATTAATAGTCGAAAGTGAGTCAAGAACACAATTAAAATGTCTTAATTATGCTAGGAAGGAAAGGATTAAAAATAGAGCTTTGCTAGCCTAGGTCATTTTTATGTGTCTACACACACAAGACTAAGTATAGGGGTCTCAGTTGCAAAGGGGCTATTGGAAAGGATTAAATATGGGATATATATACCCGCAATTGTAGTACAAGACAAGCAACTATAGAAGAGCCAATGATGCATTTTTTATGTATATTCCCAGGCTATTGTAGGATACTCTTCACATCAGGATTTCCTCTGAGGCCATGGAATTGATCAAATAATATGGTAAGTGGTTCATTCAATTTGAAAGATTCACATACATCTGGATACAAGGATCCCCTATTGCTCCCCTCAGACTGGCAAGGTATCTAACCAACAAGCTCGTAATGTTGGAAGTAACAAGACAAATAGTAGGATTCAAAGAGATCCTACAACAGGAAATAAAAAAGAAGGGGCTAGGAGTTGAATTCCCCTTGAGAATAGGAACTTTGGAAGCCTGTCCTTCTATTCAAAGTGCCTCTTATTTTGAAAAGAAGATGACACAGTTTGAGCTATACTCTCACACAAATATAAGCAGGTTTGATTCATATGGAAGGGCTATGAAGCATGCCAACAAAACATTCAGGCACAAGGATTATATTGAAGACTACTGGGCCAACTGTCGAGATGAGTTTGAAGCTATAAGGAGAGGATTCTCTAGGTTTCCATTGAAATCAATCAGATTATACAAAGTTGTAGAGGTGCCTAATCAGGTGCAAGAAGATGATGCAGACCCGCTCCAACACCATGATTTCGAGCCCTACAAGAACAAGCCCTTACACCCAATCAACTGGTCAGAGGAGGAGATAAAATATTTAGATTAGGTTACTAATCTAATCAAGAAATACTCAAGGCTATGGGTGAAGCATAAGATATTGGAGCTGGAGGCAGATGGCACCAACCTCACCCATGACTTGATGGGGGGTCTAGAATCCCAATTTGAAGAAGAGGTTGAAATGGACAAAGGTGATAATATTGGTGAGCCTCACGAGGAGGATTTCATCTCAAAAGAAGGACCCATGTTAATAAAGAGGAAAAATAGGAGTTAGACACAGGTTAGACAAGGATAGAAGCTCTCTCCTAAGACAAAGAAGACTCATGAAGCCAATATTACAACTGGAAAGGGAGAAGCTTCACAGTCTATGAGGAAAAGGAAGTTGGTCACAAAAAGGCATAAGGATACTAAGGCAAGGAAGGGTGAGGCCACCACTGATTCCCCTTATTTGGAAAAGGTTGTTGATGTGGAGAGTTTTGGGGAAAAGCCCCAAGTCTATGTTAGAAGAAGCTCCCCAAAACATAAGGCATCTCCTGTAAAAGAAATGAAAACTACACAAGAAAAGGTGCAGAATGAAGAAGCACCTACTGATGATGTTGAAAAGAGAACAAATATAGGAAATAATTCTCCTCCTCTTTCTCCTCCTAACATAAAAATTTTAGAGGAAGTTTCCCACGAAGAGGGAAATATATCAAATGACCTTGGGCATCATGAGGCTGGAGATGAAGAAATTTCTTCTCCTGATAGTGGAGAATGGAGGAAGTTTGTACATAAAATGAACCAATCTACCTCTAGAGCAGAGAGAAAGAATGTGGAATTTGAGGTGGTACAAGAAAGGCCACCTAAATCTCTAGAGAAGATGGTAATTGAGGAATTGGGAGACCATCTGGAGGAGGAGAATAAGGAGGAAGTTGTCGATAGTCATCACCAGGACAAAGATGGACAAGAGGACCAACCAGAGATAGAAAGGGATGTTGGGGAGAATGTGGTTGATAGTCCAAATAAAGAGGTAGCTACAAAGAAATCCATTATCTCGAAATGGTTGGAGAAAAGGCTTAGCAAGAAGCCAATAATTATGCAGGAGGAAGCCCTGAGTTGGGACAAATTGCTCGAACAATGGGGGTAGCCTAAGTAGAGGAAAAAGGCTAGGACTATCTCTAGAATTTCAGAAGATGAGCTCAATAACATGGTCGTCCATGTTGTAGTGCCTACAAGTGATAATTTCAAGGATGAGGTTAGGCCTTCTGATTTTAAGGTACAATCTATTAATTTAGGGCCAACCACCAAGGAGCAAGAAAAGGAAGAATTTCAGGAATCTTCTCTAGCTATTCCGAGGAGATAGGATAGAGAAATTGAGGAAAAGGAGAAGCTGCAGAAGAAACTAAATTATTTTTTATAAATGTACAACACTTGATGAAGCCTCTACAAATTGGTGGAAGTGAAGGTACTATGCCTAAGGGGTTGCTACCCAAAGAGGTTGTGTCAGAGATAGAAAGATTGAAATCCACTGCACAGAATGCCCATGAATGGCATCAGGATGTTAGAAAAAGGGTTGATGAGTCTATTGAATAGATCTTTAGCATTTATTCCAAGGCTGCTGAATTTCTTGAGGACACTTCACAATTTGCTGCAGACTATAAAAAAATTGATGAATCAACTGCTGATGAGTTGAAGAAAGTTTTGTAGGTCCCCAAGGATGAACTGGCTAAGATAAATATCTTCTCCTCAAATGAATTTGGTAGAGTAAAGGAGTGGATAGAAGTCTAGAATTATAGGAAAGAACTCCTCTCCAAAGTTTTGAAGAAAATCACAAAGTTGCAGGGGAAAATGAAAGAGGTATATGATAGTTGCATCAGTTTTTTGGAGATCATGACTGGAAGAAGGAAATTTGGTCAAAAGAACATGAATGTTAATAGATTTTAGTCATGGTGGCACGAGATTCATGCTCCTTCTGATACTAATCCAATCACTAAGGATAATTTAGAAGATGCAACAATTTATATTTCAAAACTGGATAAATATCATGAATTACAGACTGAATGGAATAAGGTGATGCCCTAGTATTTAGAAGAATATAAAAATCATAAGACAAGGGTTAAGTTTATTCTAGTTCTAGATCCAACTGATATGAAGGAGATTTTGTAGAAAGTTAAAGAATTATCTAATAAATTGCAAACCAATAAGGAGTGAGAGAATAGCTAGCCTGCAGCCACCTAGGAGTTTGTGCCAATCATGTGATAATACAACTAGGAGGGTGACCTCAAATTTTGTGCAATCAAGGAGGGATATTTTGGAAGAATCTAGGCCGACCTAGATGATGTTTTTTAGCATTTGATGTATTATTATTTTATTAAAACTCTCTAGGCCGACTTGCTGGGCTGACCTCTTCATGTAAACCCTAATTTTGGGGGTGTTTTTCTATAAATTGAGGCTCCAACCTCATTTGTGAGGGTTAGAATTGGTGAGATATAATTTCCAAAGCTAGAATTGAGATAGGAGTTAGCATTTTCTAAGAGCAAGTGCTGATACATTGAGAATACTTGAATTGTTACAAACTTTTGGTGATTCAATATAAGTAAAGACATTGTTCTTTGGTGCTCTTTCTTGTGTTGTTTTACTTTGCATGGCTCCTGTTGTTCCAAATCTTTAAAATTGCTTTGAGATTATTATTTGCATGTTAGATCTTAGATTTAAATGTGATGTAATGGTTTTTATGGTTTAATATTTGAGGTGTTTGAGCAATCCTTGGTCCATACTTTTAGCAGCTTGCTAACTATAAGTTGTTCTGTAAAGTTAGCCTAGGCCTTGAATTTATGTGCTAAGTTCAATTGTGGGTATTTATGTGCCAAATAAGGTTGAATTGGGTGAATGCTTCATGATCTAAAAATCTTAAATTCCTTAGAATATTGCACTATTTATGTGAGATTATCGGTTTATTCTGGGTTTAGCAAGAATTAGTTTTGAAGGATTGGCCCACTTTGGGTGTTTAATCATTTGAATTATTGGTCTTAGGTTTAGTTTACTTTAGAAATCTCTCTTAACCCTTTATCTTTTGTTATTTTTTTGAAATTTGGGTCATTCTCTGGATTAAAAGCATCAATAATATTGCAAGATCTAATGAATGTAAGGTTTCCAACATTTGTTTATAAGGTCCCTTGTGATTACAAGCATTTTCACATTTATCAATGAGTTGTTTTATTGCATTGTCAAGACTTGACATTAGAGACCTTGGGGTTATCTCTTGAGGCTTGCTAATAGAGATCTACCTTTCAAGAGAGATAGGATATCATATTCTATCTGAGTTGTTGCTGTGCAAAAAACACCATCAACAGATTGGCGCTAGAGGGAGGGCCTAAATAAGCAAGTTGGATCACTTTCTGTCTGTAATTTCTCCTTAGAGGTTTCAAAGAAGAAACAAATCTACACTAGGGGAGGAATATTTTTAGGAGTTAAAAGCCCTTACCAAGTCAAGAAGGACTAGAAGAAGGGGAGAATCATCATCCACCCCACCTTTTCCATCCTCTCCATCATATTTAGCTTCATCTAGTTCCTCATCACCAGATTATAAGGACTTTCCCATCTAGCAGCCCCAAACAGCTGTTAATCAGCCACAACCACTTCCACCACCACCGATGAATTTCTTAGAAAATAACCCCTCACCCCTGTCTTTTAACAACTACAATTTAATGCCCAAAATCTCTGAGCATTTCTGCTCTAAGTTTCACATCAATGACCCTAACAGGACAATTGAGGAGCAAATTAGGATTTTCCAGACTTGTCTTAGGGATAGAGGGATCAATCATGAAGATGTTGCATGTATGTAGGATTTTCCCATATTGTCTAGGGGAAGATGCATTTTATTGGTATAACCATATGCCTACTGGGTCAATCCATAATTGCACTGAATTGGAAAATGCTTTTTTGCAAAAGTTCAAAATTTCCATTATTGGCAATGAGTTGTATCTGTAGTTTACCAAGGTTAAAAGGGAGGTTAAAGAACCCATCGGGTCATTTAATAATAGATTTCACCGTGCATACACTAGGCTGTAGTGTCCCTATGCTATAGATGATACTACTGCCCTGGAAGTTTACTATGAGGCTGTTGAAAACCTTACATCCACCTTCCTTGAATGGAGGCCAAACCCTCCCAATTCTTTACTCATTGCTTACACCAAGGCGGTTAAAGTTAGTAAAAATTCAAAGCAACACTTGTCAGGACCCTTGCCATATTTAGAACCTACTTCCCACCTAGGATAGGTGCAATCAATTAATCAATCTTTGACTAATCATACACCCATCATGAATCCTGTGCCACAATTACCATTGGTCCCACACCCAGGTTCTCCAATAAATCAGGTCCCATCAATGACTGGTTATCCTCAACAAAATATCAATCAGCTCCTCGGTTCACAATAGGGCCAATTTCCCATCTTATCTACAAAATTATGAACTGTTGAACCAGTCCTCAAATTCAGGAGAACCGCCAGGATTTCATCAGAACAATCTAGGACATGCACCATATAGTATGTTAGAACCAAAATTTTTTAGAAAAATTCCAAAGGGTTTTATCCATTAGAGTTCAAATTTATGCTAGCCTTTTCATAAAAAGGTCATCTTTTGTCATCCACAAGGTCAAAAAATCTTTTACCGCCATACCGTTGCCTTAACATTCACCCTTTGTAGCTTCAACATCTTACCTCCTTACTACAACCCCTTACAAAACAACTCGCGGTATCATGATTAGCAACAGTTAAAAAAATATTTTACTGCCACACCGCGGAGGGACAGAGCAAGGCCCGCGGTAGAGTAGTAGAAAGGACAGATATTGGTGAACACCGTGGCATCGATGGAGGGAAGGATTTAGCATGGAGTGGAGTGGTGAAGGAAGTGAAGACAGTGACAAGGCTATACCGCCATACCATGTGGAGAGAAATGTTAGCCTACGGTAGAGCGATATATAGAGAAGACAATAAAAGGCCACTGCGGTACTACCGAAGGAAGAAACAGAGGTCACAGTAAAGCGGTAGAGGATGCAAAGGTGAAGGAGGACACCGTGGTTCCATGAGGAGGTGAAAGATAGACCGTGGTAAGGTGGTATGTTGATATAAACATAACAAAACACCGCAACACCACAACAAAGGAAAAGGAGGCGTGAGGTAATGCGGTAAACCGACTAATGCTGACTGATCAGTTATTATTATTTTTTAGTTTTTTTATTTTGAAGCAACGTGACCTTTGGTCTGAAGCTTGTTGCTTCTTGTGAGAATACGAGGAGACCAAGACCAACAGGCACGAGGGATTTTTTGAAGATATAAAAGCAGGAGATAGATACAAAATAAGGGGTTAGAAGTTAGAGGTTAGAGAGATAGATAATTTCAGAATGTTTTACACTGTGAAGACCATGATGCATGTATGAATTTTGAAGAAGTCAATGAAGATATCTGACTTTGTAGCCTAATCTTGGTATCAATTGTTTGTTAGAGTTGTTCAATTATTTGGTTGTCTCCACTTTAATGCTTCTCTGTTATTTAATTTGATATATCAAGTATATATTTAGTTTGTCAATGCACATTTGTTGTATTTGTGTGGTGTGATTAATTGGTTCTTTCAAGCAAAGATTAATTCCTTCTAGTCAATCATAGTAATTTAGAAGTGTTAATTGGATCAATAAGAAGAACTGTATAATTAGGGTTGTCAATCCGTCTCAAGTAGAGTTTGTCAACTATTTACTTGTATGTTTATAGAAGTTATAAAATCATGTCAGTGTGCCAAATAGTTTGAGTTGTTGTCATTACATGTCACATTTTCTAGGTCTTCATTGGACTCCATTTTACCCAGCAGGGCACTGGTCTCACCTATTTTTATTCATTTAGTTTCATTAAACATTTTTTTAGATTTCCACATCTATTAACTGAACATATTGAATTATACTTTAATATTGCTTATACAATTTATATCAAATTAGGATCATATCTTTCCATTGTCAAATTTCCATTGTGGATAGATTGATCATGTAGGAAGCATAGTTCAAATCTGCATCATTCATATAGGTACACCCGCCTGGGTATGGCAGAGCCTGAAGAGTAGAAGGTTCAAATTCATTATTTGACCTTGTAGGTTAGACAAAAACATTGTGAGAGCTTGACAACCTCTCATGGTTCAAACCTGCATTTTTGAGACCTAACAGTTTGGCGACTCTGCTGGGGACAATCAACATTGAATTCGGGCCATTGTTGCTATAGAGTCATAAAAAATTCACATTTGCATTCACTTGAGTTCATAGGGTATTCCGCCGGGGAAAACCAAAAACAATATCAAAATCCATTTCATTTTCCTACTTTTGGGAAAAGTAGGTGGCAACTCTGTTTAAAATTGATAAATAATGCATAGATATTGTGGAACAGTAACACTCTGCCAATTTTCTTGTCAAGATGTCATAAGAAGTGAAAAGGAAACAGTCAATAAGAGAGTTGAAGGAATTGAAACAATAAAGGATACAATTGGACCAACAAATTCTACGACTGGATAAAAAACTACTACAATTGGGAGTTAAACGTGTCCTAGATGCATCACAAAAAATACCATCCTACAGTGAAAATGAATACACAAATGCTAGTAGATCTTGGACACCACAAGTGCCACATGATACAACTGAGAACTTTGGCAATGAAGGTAATGCACTCTATTCACAACAGAAAATTTATGCACCACATCATCACATCAAATGAATACTTATCCTGTCCCTCCTGGTCAGAGGTTAGTAAGCTATCAAGATCATGAATACAATCAATATGGTGACCATTATCAATATCATACTTCATGTCAAAATTTGCAAAGCAATGTCATCCTCCATGGAAGTGTAAATCAAAATCTACAACAAGGTACATGTCAGAATCAACAATTTGTGAAGAAAAATGATGAGTGTTTACGTATTCAAGAAAGAGGCAAAAATATTTTGGATGCCTTTCTTAACATAAGGAGATATAAAGGAGAATCTGGGTGCTCTTTGTTCAACAAAATGACAGATATTTGTAGTCAAATACCTATTAATTTCCCACCTAATAGGTTTGAGTTAATTGAGCAGTTCATGAAAGTGTATGAGCCCAATTCAATTTATTGGCCTGAATCATGGGTACCAGTTGCTTATAGTCAAATAGATGAATGGACTGACATGGTAGATAAGAAAAAGTATGAGGACACTATCAATGTTGAAACCAATAGTGGTATCACTGATGAGTATGAAGATGAATTTGCTGAGGACCAATCTTCCACCTTGGGAGATGATTGCGACATTAATGATGTTGTTGGGGACACACCATTTGGGGAATACATCAACAATGATTCAGGTGATATGGAGGGGAAGCCATGTATGCACTCTCATAACATTGACAATAATGCATTAGAAGTTGAAACAAAAGAGGATATCATGCCTTCCAATAATGAAGATATAGAGAGTCTCTCCTACATAACAAATTGTGACAGTGGAGGGATCCATTGAATATTCCGATTGTGAAGATGAACTTGTGAATTTTGATTTGCAACAAAGTGATTCTTGCAGCTCTTATGATGATCAAAATGAAAAAGCAAAATCATTTGAAAATGAACAAATAACACATACAACTGCAGTTGAGTTCCATGAGGACACATTTGATGAAAAAGAGATGATGTTTTGCCAAGGTTTGCCAGAATATGAATTTTAGGTATTTTCAAATCCACCTTATGATAAGGAAGAAACATTTTCAAATAACTAGGATGATATATCAAGTTGTGGAACAAATGACTGTGTTGATAATTGATTTGATTTTTTATATGATGATCTTGAGCCTCATTATAATGATGAAAAATTTGAAGAGTACATAAATGGTGAAATATATAAAGAGGCATGTTCACTTAGTAGTGAACAAATTTTAGATTTGCTGGAAATAGAGTACATTAAATATACACATCAAAATTCAGAAAATTCATCTCTAGCATTAATTGATTCAAATATACATGATGATGGTTGTTTGGATCAGAATTTTGTGTTATTGCCAATTAATGAGAAAGTAGAAAATATTTCAAATATGGTTGTTCCAAAAAATGTTGATATGGAAGAATTTATAGACTTACAAGAATGGCATCCTGATGGTAAATTTTTTATACAGTTGGGAAATCATCTTATAATACATGATAGTGAACAAAACAATGAGAAAAGTTGCATTGAATGTGAATACACTTTGTATGGTAAGGATGACAGGGATTTATCCCGTGATGATGGAAAATATGAACTGCATAATGGTGAAAGGAACATGAGTCAAGTTGAACACAATAATTTTCTGAAGGTTTTCAATGACAGTACATGTGGTAGGGCAGATGGAATGAACATTTTTAAGAGGAACCTGATGAACTCAAACTAGAATAAATTTTATGACAGAGGAAGGTATGGGCCCTTCTTTTGGGTGGCCTTGGGCCATCATTTATGGTTTGAATTTCAAACCATAACAGTTCAAGGCAGGGATGAAGTTTGATTTTGTTGCCAAAGAGGATTAAGGATTGCCAGTGCATGGACAATTCTTAACAAACCTCTTAAAACATTATTTTCCATGCATAGTAGTTTAGGAATTCAAAAGGGGCTGGGACTTGCTAGTACATGCACAATCCCATAATTCCCTCATGGAGAACAAAATTTTCTTTCCATGTACAGTAGTATAGGGTCATTTCCATCTCCTCCATTTTCCACCTCCTTCATTTTTCATATCCTTTGGTGTTTTGGTCTACTCTCCTAGTGATATTTTGGATTCTTGTAGTGATTGGAAAATCACTCATCCCCAATAGGAGCCATTGTTAGAACCAAAATTTTCAGAAAAATTCCAAAGGGTTTTATCCATTAGAGTTCAAATTTATGCTAGCCTTTTCATAAAAAGGTCATCTTTTGTCATTCACAAGGTCAAAAAAGATTTTACTTCCATACCGCCACCTTAACATTCACCCTTTGTAGCTTCCACCTCTTACCTCCTTACCGCAGCCCCTTACAAAGCAACTCATGGTATCACGATTAACAATAGTTAAAAAATATTTTACCGCCACACTGTGGAGGGACAGAGCAAGGTCCGTGGTAGAGCAGTAGAAAGGACAGAGATTAGTGAACATTGTGGCACCATTGGAGGGAAGGATATAGCTTGCAATGGAGCGGTGAAGGAAGCAAAGATGGTGACAAGTCGATACCACCATATCGCATGGAGAGAAATGTTAGCTCGCGGTAGAGTGGTATATAGAGAAGACAATAAAAGGCCACCACGGTACTATCGGAGGAAGAAACAAAGCCCGACGTAAGGTGGTAGAGGATGCAAAGGCGAAGGACATCGCGGTATCGCGAGGAGGTGAAAGATAGACCGCGGTAAGGTGGTATCTTGATATAAACATAACAAAACACCGCAATACCGCAACAAAGGAAAAGGAGGTGTGAGGTAACGTGGTAAACCGACTGTTGCTACCGCATCAGTTATTATTATTTTTTAGTTGTATTTTATTTTGAAGTGACATGACCTTTGGTTTGAAGCTTGTTGCCTCTTGTGATAATATGAGAAGACCAAGACCAAGAGGCGCGAGGGATTTTCTGAAGATATAAAAGCAGGAGATAGATACAAAATAAGGGGTTAGAAGTTAGAGGTTAGAGAGATAGATACAGAATAAGGGGTTAGAAGTTAGAGGTTAGAGAGAGATAATTTTAGAATGTTTTACACTATGAAGACCATGATGCATGTATGAATTTTGAAGAAGTCAATGAAGATATCTAATTTTTTAGCCTAATCTTGGTATCAACTATTTGTTAGAGTCATTCAATTATTTGGTTGTCTCCACTTTAATGCTTCTCTATTATTTAAACTGATATATCAAGTATATATTCAGTTTTTCAATGCACATTTGTTTTATTTGTGTGATGTGATTAATTGGTTCTTTCAAGAAAAGATTAATTCCTTCTAGTCAATCATAGTAATTTAGAAGTGTTAATTGGATCAATAAGAAAAACCGTATAATTAGGGTTGTCAATCCGTCTCAAGTAGAGTTTGTCAACTATTTACTTGCATGTTTATACAAGTTATAAACTCATGTCATTGTGCCAAATATTTTGAGTTGTTACCATTACATGTCACATTTTCTAGGTCTTCATTGGACTCCGTTTTACCCAACAGGGCACTGGTCTCACTTATTTTTTGTCATTTAGTTTCATTAAATATTTTTTCAGAATTCCACATATGTTAACTGAACATATTGAATTATACTTTAATATTTCTTATACAATTTATATCAAATTAGGATCATATCTTTCCATTGAAAAATTTTCATTGTGGATAGATTGATCATGTAGGAAGCATAGTTCAAATCTACATCATTCATATAGGTACACCCGCCTAGGTATGGCAGAGCTTGAAGAGTAGAAGGTTCAAATTCATTATTTGACCTTGTAGGTTATCCAAAAACTTTGTGAGAGCTTGGCAACCTCTCGTGGTTCAAACCTGCATTTTTGAGACCTAACACATTACTCCCGACAAGGAGAGGTTGGATGAATTGACTGAACAAGTGAAGAGGATGAACATGGAGGTGACTTATTTAAGGAACCAAAATAGCCAACTCTAGGTTGCTCAAAGGAATATGCAGTCTAATTACAACAAGGAGAATAGAGATTCTGCACAAGGATATGGACAAAACTTTGATAGAGGACAACAATCTAGGCAAAATTTGGATAAAGGGCAACAATCTGGATAGGGATTTGATAGGAGGTAGCCCCCTCAACATAATAGAACATGGAATACCAGGACCAATAATGGAGGTGTTCCCACCCCATTAGATCAACTAGATAATTAGGAAAAAGCTTCAAGTGGTGTGTACTTAGCAGAGGCTGCATTGTTGGGATGGTGAAAACTTCACAAGACAAATCAAAATTATGAGTTGGACTGCCTAGAATTCCAAACTGCTGCATCCATCTTTCAATATGAGGTTGAAAATAATTCCAATAATCAAGAATTGGTACCCTTTGGCCCTTATGATACATCGGTGTTAGTGTTGAATCATGCTCCGTTCCCACAAAGTGAGGAAAATGAGCCAGAGCCAGAAGTGGTTGAATCAAATGGTAAATCGGAACAAGTATGCAATAGAGATGAAATATCACAATTATTTCAAGAAGGTACTGAGAATGATAATGGTCTTGTGGATGAGGAAGAAACAGGTGTTGAAGAAGTTCAGATGTTCCAGTAGCCCACAAGGAAGTAGGATTCAAGGAATAGGCCAAATAGAAGTCCACAGGTTGGGGGTCCATTCACTACTTCAATCCCTCCAAATAATTTCACTACACTGCGTGATCCTCATGCTAGTAATAACCCATCTTATCCTCATATACAAACATAATATTTTTCAAAAGGAGGACAATTTGATTCATCAATAGGAAAGAATGCTGATGCAGGGAAAGAAAAGCAGATGGACCATTCTAAGGAAACCCTTGTTGACATGAGCACATAACAGTTGGGCCATAATGTAGCTGAGGAACTTAATAAAATGAAGGTAAGCCTCTCAACTTTTGAATTATTGAGGGTTCCCACTATTAGCAATTATTTTTTAGGAGTTTTCAAAGCCAAAGAAGTTCCCCAAGATAAGGTAGTGAGTGAGGCAACTGTAAAGAATTCTAGTCCACAACCACCAAGAGACTAAGGCCAAGAACAATATAAGGAAAAAGGGAGACAAAAATATAAAATCCAAGTTGCATAGGCTGATACTCCTATGAGATTATTTCAAGGAAGGACTGAAACTCCTCCTTTTCTGATTTCTAGTTGCATCTTTGGGAAAAATCTGCATAACTGTCTCTTAGATTTAGGAGCCTCCACAAATGTCATGCTTTTTGTTGTTTGTCAAACTTTAGGAATTACATTTGTTTCTTCTCAATGAAAGGTTACTCAGTTGGATAAGATAGAGGTGAATGTGGTAGGAGAATTGAATATGATTCCCATGAAAGTTGTGTCAGACCCTAGGATTCAATAGGTTAACATTCAAGTAGCAGATATTCCTGATACATATGGTCTAATATTAGGTAGAGAATTTACTAAGTCATTGAATGGATATGTGTCAACTGACCACTCTCACATGTGGCTTCCCTAGAAAGGAGTGCCAAATTAGATCAGGATTGAAAGGGAACCAAGGATGAAGTATGTGATCACTAAATATCAGAATACTTCAAATGATGTATTAGTATCAAAAGTTGGTTTGGGGAATTATGTACTGGCAGCCCCTCCTCCAGAACCAAACATAGATGAATTTTTTATGTTGCATACTATACCTAGAGAGCTCACTCAAGAGTCCAGCAGTACTGGAGCATTGGTAGAATCAATAGAAGAAGGTGAAGACCAAGAGGATAGTGAACTTAGTTTGTTAGACAACTTCCAGGAGTTCATTCAAAAATGTATAGAAGATCAAATTTAGCTCGACAGGAATATGGATTTCAAAGAGTTGCTTCTTTCGAATTGGTGTAGGGTTCATAACACATCCCATCCTAAGTTAGAATGTTGTTTATGTTAAAAAATAATGGAGCAAGTAAAGAGTTGCATTAATCCACCTCCAGTTGTGAGGATTGATGTGTAGAGCATTCAGGATGATCCTAAGGGTAAACAACCAATACAAGGCGAGTCTCCTAATTGTAGCAGAAGTATCCAAGATAAATCAAAGAAGTTAGCTGATGTCGGTTGTTGGAAACTTAGGTTTGACAAATCAAAGTCGAAACATGGGGTTGGAGCTGGGTTTGAACTAATCATTCCTAAAGGTAAATCTTTCTTCATTTCTCATAGACTTGAGTTCCATTGCACTAATAAGGTTGTTGAGTACGAAAATTTAATTCATGGATTGTTGATGGCACTAAAGAAGAAAGTCAAAATTCTACAATTTTTTGGAGATTCTGAATTGATAGTTAGGCAAGTCAAGAAGCAATACTCATGCCATGACACAAGAATGACCAATTATAGGCATAGAGTATGGGGTTTAATTTAAGGATTCGATGCTTTTAACATTCAACTGATACCTAGGAGTAAGAACCAAACTGTAGATTCTCTAGCGTAGGCAGCTAACACTTGGCAACCCTTATTGCTTTTAAGATTGAAGAAGTTCATCGTGGAGCTTACACTAGTCCCCCCGATACCTGACAAAGTAACTATTTTTTAGGTGTCTGAGGATGATAAGCACATTCTTGATTTTATCACCAACTCTGATGTTTTCACTGCTTAGATAATTGATGAAGTAGAGCATCAGGAAGTAGAGATGGATTTGGAAGGACTAATTAACCCGAAGACTAATACAATACCAAGAGGGATGGTACATCTAGAAAGGATATTTGATCTAGACAAAATAAAAGAGCAGGAACATCAAAGTAAGAGGGATTCAATCAATAGTCAATGTGACTCGTACAACATGGGAACTCCAGATAATGTGAAGAGTGTTTTCATTAGAAAAGTGTGTACTCTAGAGGAAAGAAAAGGAATCATTGATGTGCTTCATACATACCCAAATGTTGTAGCCTGGATTTATGAGGACCTAAAGACATATGATACTTCGATCATTACACACACTATTCCTCTCAAACCAGGTGTTAAGCCTTTCAGACAGAGGCAGAGACCGATTAATGCTTTGCTGGAGCCAATTATAAAAAAGGATGTACATAAGTTATTGTATGTCTGCATCATATTTCTAGTTAGGCATTCTACTTGGGTTGCCACATTGGTTCCAGTAAGGAAGAAAAATGGAGAAATCAGACTTTATGTTGATTTCACAAATATTAATCGAGCATCGAAGAAGGAAAACTATCCTGTCCCATCACTAGATGAAGTTTTACAAATTGTTAATGGATCCTAGATGATGTATTTTCTTGATGGATACTTAGGATATAACCAGGTTATGGTACAGTACGAAGATAGACACAAAACTGCTTTCACAACAAAATGTGGAACCTTTGCTTATAGGAGAATGCCTTTTGGGTTAATCAATGTAGGGGAAAGCTTCTAGAGGCCCATGGATATCGCCTTCAAGGACATCATTGGTAAGTGTATCATAATCTATATGGATGATTTAACCGTCTTTTCCAAGAAATGAGAATATCATATTACAGGCCTATGCAAAATGTTTCAAAGATGCAGAGAGTTTGGTATCTCACTTAACCCTAAGAAGTGTATCTTTGGGGTCACTGAAGGGAAGTTGTTGGGTCATGTCATCTCAGAAGAAGGAATATCTAATGATCCAGAATAGATAGAGGCTATACTAAAAATATAGCCCCCCGCCCGTAAAAAGGAGATGAATTCCTTCTTTGGAAAGATTGATTTTGTTAGGAAGTTTATTATTGGATTTGCAGAAATAGTTAAACCCTTGAATGCTATGCTAAAGTAGGATGCGAAAGTTGAGTGGAGCACTGAAGCAAAGGAATATTTTATGGAAATTAAGTAGGCAATAGCTGAAGCCCTATTATTGGTAAGTTTTGTTTATTCAAAGCCTTTCTACATATATTCATTCACCTCCAATCATTCTTGTGCTAGCATGCAACTCAAAAATATGATCAAGTGAGCACCCTATCGCCTTCATGAGTGCTCCATTAAAAGATGAAGAATTAAAATATCCCAATGTTGTAAAGAAAGCTTATGCTTTAGTTAGGTGTGTGAAGAAGTTTAGACATTACATCCTGAGAAACAAGGTCTATGCAATAGTACCTGACCCTGTAGTTAAGCTCCTGCTGATGCAGAATGAGATGGGAGAACAAAGAGAAAAATGTGTCATGATGCTACAAGAGTGTGACATTGAAATACAACCCATGAAGTTGGCGAGAGGGCAGGGATTGATGAAGACTATGGCTAAAATTGGTCCTGATATTACAACCCAATAGTAACACTTAGAAGATGTCGCTCCAAATGAATGGTATGATGACATTGTATATTATTTGTTGTATCAAAGGTGTCCTGATCATCTCAACATAGTACAAAGGAGGGTCCTACGCTTAAAGAGTGACAACTATATGTTAACAGGGGCTATTTTATATAATAGGAACCACAAAGGTATTTTCCTTCGATGTCTTGGGAAGGAAGAGGCTACCTGGATTATAACAGAATTTCATGAAAGATATGGTACAAGCCATGGTTCTGGACTAGCTACTGCAAACCATATCTTGAGGGCAAGATATTACTGGCCAACTTTATTTAAGGATATGCATCATCATGTGAGAACTTGCCATGTATGTCAAACTACAACTAGCAAGGATAAGCGTGCGTCACTTCTGCTCCAGTCGATAATTGAGGTAAAACCATTTGTGCAGTGGGAATTGGACTTTATTGGTCTGATCAACACACCTTCCTCGACAGACCATAGGTACATTCTCACCGTAACTGATTACTTTACTAGATGGATTGAAGCTCTTTCTTGTAAATAGTGTACTTCTGAAGTAGTGATCAACTTTATGGAATTAGGTATTATAAATCATTTTGGTTGTCCAAGTGCTTTAGTCTGTGATAATGGTCCTGCGTTTGCTTCACTAAAAGTTTTTTCCTAGGCGTTTGATCATGGTATCATCATCAAGTTTGCTTCTAATTATTATCTGCAAGAGAATGGTTTGGTTGAATCCACAAACAAGAATATTTTAACAGTCATCCATAAATTCTTAGAGAGGAACCCCAAAGATTGGCACACCTAACTCCGATTTTCTCTCTAGGTAGATCATACTAGACACAAGGCCTCTCCAGGAACTTCTCCTTATCACCTTGTGTATGGTCTTGAACCGATGTTCCCCATCTAGCTGAAAATCCCCACATTGTAGTTCATTAATGATTACTATGATGAAGGGGATAAGTGTGAGGATCATCTGGCTGAGATTTTACACCTTGAAGAGAAGAGAGATGAAGTATTAGAGAATTTTGTGAAACATCAAGGTGTCATTAAGAGATGGTTTGATCGAAGGGCGCGAGTAAAAGCATTCAAAATCTTTGATTTGGTCCTGTATTGGGACAAGGCACATGATAAGAAGGGAGAAGATGGAAAATTTGACAAGCTTTGGCTTGGTCCCTTCCAAATTTTAGACATATTAGGAGATAATGCTTTTTGCTTGAAAAATCTCATTGGAGAGGATGTCCCATTACCTGTCAATGGGCAATATTTAAAACATTATTTCCTGGCATGAGCTTCTTGCAACTCTTCCTTGTATATAGTTAGTGTAGGGGGTTGTTTTCTTTTGGTTTTCTCTTTTTCTTTCTTTTGTTTTTGTTTTTGGTCTGCTTTGCTTTGGTTTGGGTTTGCTTCTAATTTCTACTTTTGGTTTTGTGTTCCCTTATTCTCTTTTGGACATGTTGCACTTGCATGGAAATTATTGTGTTTTGAGGGATTGTTCTAAGTATCTCTTTTACAAACTCTAATCATCCTTTTAGAATAAGTTGGTAAAAATCCTCTACATGGTGTCACATGTGTTACATGCTTGAAGTTGATAAGTCTCTAGTGTAGGTTAGTTCCAGAATGTGCTTGAGTCTTGCACTTATATACACATCTTAAGAATCCTTAGATTGTTGAAGGTTCTGGTGGAGCTTTTGTTTTATTCCCCTCTGTGGTGGGTTATATTTTCGTTGCCTTTGATTGGTCTGGGTATTGGGGTTTTTCTTTTTGAACGTTGACTTATTATCGGTGGTGATTTGTCCCTTAAGTCATGTTTTATCCCTCTTCGGCCGCAACTTTATCGACCCCTTTTACCTATCCTTTCGGTTTTGCGTCCCTATGATTTTCGGCTGATTAATTTTACAACTTAACCTTTGAATTATTTTCGACCCCATGGGTTGTTTCCCTATTCACCTAGTCGGTCCCATTCTTTAAAGTAACTATTTCGCATGTGCAGATTATTAACCAACGGATGTAGCGACCTTGATCTTGACTATTCATCACACACCTCGCAAGGTTTGTGCTTACGTCACAGGAAATGTTGCGAGGCTTGCGAGATGATTCCACCTGTTGTGTAATGGGGTGGGGCCAGGTTTTGTGTGCTGACCGATGGACAGATGTTGTGCCAACAGCTATGTAATTTTTGATGTATCTCGATTGTACCTCACTAACCTCGCGCAATTAAAACTTTAGTTTCAATAATGTTGCGAGGTACACGATGTGTTGACACATGGATGCTGGTGTTATCGATCAATGAACGTGGTGGGACCCATTCCGTACTAATGTGGTACCTAATGGGCAGTTTTCTTGCTCGTTTGCTGACTGAAAGGAGAATGTGTCATTTTCAAACATTTTTGACCAAATCTGGGCCATCCCCCTAGCCAACTGTGTTTTTGATCAATGACTTGTTTTCAAATGAATTGGTGTTGTACTATAGCCATTCTATCTCGCGCAAGCGAATAGTAATGGTTGAGTTTGACTCGCTCTGCGTAATTAAATGCCAAATAACCAGTAAATTGCTATGTCAGTATTGTATTTTAGTTTGTAAGAATTCTTTAGTGCTTGAGGAAGTGGCTATTATCTCAGTTCTCCATTATCATGGCATTTGACACTGTGCAAAATAAACCGTAACTGACACATACACCTTTTCTTGTGTTTTTGGAATATGTTAGCATTGCCTATTGAATAATTGGTAACTATTTTCTTTTCAATTCCTGGTGAATTGTTAAGCAAATTGGCTGTTAGAGCTTATATAGGTCATTGCCAGTGATTTTGTGAACATAAAAGGACTTTCTGTAACGGCAGTAGAAAGTAGGGTATAATTGTTTATCATTTAAAGAAAAACCCTAGTTCGAATTACCCTCTGTCTGATACAAATGGCACCCAAGGCACAAACTGTTGGTCCTGAAGCTACGCCTAGGGGTTATTCACGAGATATTATTGATTTGTTGAAATCTTCTATGAGAAAGAAGCAGGATGGAAGGGTATTGTTCTATGGACCTGTGATTGGGGAAGGTTTAATAGATAAACAATGTATAATTCACGATGCTGAATTTCTATACACTGGTTAGCAGTTGTTTTCAAATTGGTTTGGAAATAGAAATTTGTCAGTTCCTCTATGTAATCCATGGAGATTGGACCTGGGTAAGCTGGTGGTACCCAATGTCTACGAATATGTTGACTTATTGAAGGATATTGCTGCAAGGTACGACCCTGTGACTCAAATTGTCAGAACACATCTTGGCGAGCCAATGATTAAAGTAACCAGGGAGGAAATCACAGAGGTTTTTGGTCTGCATGAATGGAGCCAGGATATGATTCCCATCAAATTGGAGGTCTTTAGGGAGGAATACAAAAACACCAGGGGTTTGATCAGGACATCCCTTTTGATACCCCATTTGGCTGTGTCGGGAAGAGGAAAAAATTAGAAAAAGGTTGTTATTGGCAGGAATGAGCCTGAACCTTTCCCAGTAGACTATTTCGCCCCTCATTTTAAGAAGACCGCATGTGCATTATGTCAAGTTCTAGGGATTGATTTAAAGAAGACTTTGCCTATAGAGGTAATGTATATGGCTGTGAACCTCCAACACCCTAGTTATAACGTGGTATATGATTTTGCCACTCACCTTGCAGAGAACATGCATTCTGGCTTAGCAACTTTGAAGCTGGGAAAGAGTTGGGTAAAATTCAAATGGTATTCATTGCTAATTCATATGTTTTTATATAGGGACTAGAAGGTATTTAGGAAAGATATGGAATTAAGGAAGATGGAAGGGGATATTGAAATGCCTGTCCAATATTGGACTAGAGTCCTAGACATGCATGATCATAAGTTTGATTATGTCACCTTTCATAATGATTTCAAATCCAAGTTAAGAAAGGCCTTAGTTGTTAATCCCCCCAGGATTTTGAAGGAAATTCATGACTTCCTAAGACCTATGGAGAGGAGGCCTGAGTTGAATTTGACACATAATTGGGGTGATATTATCCCCAATCATGGCACTACAGTCTTCAGGGTTTTTGGCACAAATGCCATCCCATTTGTCCTACCCAGGGAGGTCCCCCTTAGACTTGGTTTTGTAGAAATCATGAGGCAGTTGGGAGCATCTAAGGATTTCCATTTGCCTGCTAAACACAAGAAGGGATCCTTTTTCCCTGAATATACAGCTTTTTCCAATTTTGTCATGATAAAGGGAGGGTGGAGAAATTTGCATTTATTGCTCAAGCCGTATAGGCTAAGAACTGTACACCCTAGGAATTATGATCCTGAGGGTTTTATCTCCCAAATGAAGGCTAAGCACTGAACTGGGACTTTTGTCCACAACTTCTATTTTCCTGAAGATATCATCAAGAACATTTTTGATAAGGACTTACAGGATGAGAGAAAGGCAATGTACATTGCCTATTCAAAAATGGTAAGGAGTAAATAGGAGAAGATACCTGGTTTTGATTCTATACCTAATGTCAAAGATGAGCCCAGCAAGGCAATCTATGCTCTTGACAATTTTGAAAGTGTAGTAGGGGTTTTAAAGGAGGAAAGGATTGTAGAAGGAAGGGGAAAGTCACAAGTTACTGTTGAGCATCCTGAGATGAGAATTGAAGAAAGGCCTACTTACCAGCCCCAGGGGAAGATAAAGGTATTTTCTAGGAGGAAGAGAAGTAGGATAGAGGAGGTTACAATGAGTGGTACATCATCTACCCCAGGGAAATTAGTGTCCGGTATTGTTGATTTGGATTCGCCTCCAAGGATTTCAGAACAGATTCACTCATCATCCCCAAAGAGGCATAGAATTGATAATGTGAGGGATATTGGCCAAAAGGGTAATGATGAGGAGGATATCATTGTAACTCCGGATGAAATAAATCTAGAGATGCCACTTGAGCCAACTAACATTGCAACGAGCTCAGGAGCCATCACCCTAAGATTGGGGAAGGATAAGATTAAAGGAATTACAAATAGTGATGATCTGAGAATGGAGGCTTGTAAAGAGTTCATGATGGATGACTCTTTTATTTATACTCGTGCTTTTGAAGATTTTGTATGGAGAGCTCATCTCTCATCATATACTGAGAAGGTAGCACATGAGAGAAGTCTGCATCCAAAGCTTCTAGAGCAAGTAATATAGTCAAGGGTTAGAGTGCAAATGAAGGAGAAGTTTAAGGAAATCACACCAGAACAGGGCAGGGCATTGGTTCAAAAGTGTGGGATATTGTTACTCCCTGAATGGGATATTGCTAATGCTATGGTATTTGACACAGTTAGAAGAGCCAATAAGCCGCTTCTTGCAATAGAGGAGGAGGCTGCATTGGTACTTAAAGGATAAGCTTTTAGTGAGGAGTGGGATTCTCTAGCAATATGGTCATTATCTACAAGGTCTTGAAAACCTATTGTTGCTGAAACATCCGAATTTAGTGGTCATTTGATTGTGAAAAGAGTTGTTGATACCCCTGCATTGGAGCCTATTGACATGGTTGTGAATGTTTCCAAATTCACTAGGGCAACTGTGGAGGACTTGTCTAAAGACCGAGATACTTTGAGAAGCAGTATAATGACATTATTATTGAGTATAACAAAAGTCAATAAAGCGTGGCAGAATTGGAAACTGAAATGGATTTACTGAGACAACAAATGGAAGCCTTGAGTTCTCAAAGGCAGGCTAGCTCTAGCCACATTATTTCTGACCCTCCAGTAGATCAACCCCAGCCTTCTACATAGGTTCAATCTTGGGCTATGGTCCCATATAATATGGGACAAGTTCCCACTGCAGTTGAAAAGGACAGTAGCTCGAACGAAGATCCTTCTAGGGAACAGTTGATCCAACAAGTTGAAGAATATAAGGAGATGGTGAACCAAATTCGAGATGTAGCAGGAAGAAATAATTCAGAAATTGTTGATACTGTGTTAAGGCATTTACATAAACGGGTCCAGAGTAAGTTGAATGGTGTTCATGCAAATTATGCCTTGATGTTGCAAGCACGTGAATTGTTTCCAAAGGATAGAGAACTGGCTATCCCTTTGCTAAATAGATGGGGCCCTAGAATGGAGAAGTTAAAATTTATGGCAGTTGGGGCAAAACAACATGGGAACAAATATCCTATAGTCATAACAACTTATCAATTTGTTAAGAGAATTGTCGAGCAAAAGTTCCAGGGGTCTGCTGCTCCTATGGAGTCCAAAATCAAAGCATTGAAGGACATTTATGATGGAAAGGATTTGACTCCACTACCTCATATTCTGCATAGTCAGGATAGTGTCAAGCCTTTGTAGGCATGGAAGGAGCAAATGAATAATATAATGATTGCCCAGACTCAGGAGATATGCAAAAATGCTGATATTCGCATGTTGGAAAACACTTTAGAAAAGTTATCATTTGTCATTAGTTTCCTGGAAAACTTTGATAAAATAGCCACGCCATTAATGATAAAAAATGTACGTTATCGAAAAATGGTGGACCGGGTGGTGGCTTTCAATTGGCCGTCTGAGGAGGATTTCGAGTCATGGAAAAAGGTGTTCATCAATGAGCTTGAATTATGAATAATTGGGAAGAGAATTGCAATTTGGTCATGTAAAATACAGGTCTTCCTTGGGTATTATATTTTAAAGTGCATTCTCTTTCCGGATTCAGGTACAAATTGTTCAAATAGAATTAGTGCAAGAAACGGTTAAAAGATACTTTGGTGTCAGGGGAGCGACACTTGGAACAACGCCTTTCTTTCCTCCACAACAAACTAATGATCACTTTTGTTTTTGGCTTTTCTTCTCTTACCAACAAATGATGTAAAGTTAACTGATTAGGGATTAGCAGTCCAGTAAGAAGTGGACATGTGTATTCTCTGGCCTGATGCTTGTTTGCTCCCTTGTTTTTATAAAAGGGAATTCTGGGCCGAGAAAGGGTCTGCAAAAATTATTCAAGATACCTAAGATAAGAGTGAAGTAAGATAAAGAGAACAATATGTTCAAGTTTTAAAGTTTTGAGTCTGATTTGAGAACTTAGTAAATCATGGGGTTCTTGAGCATACTGATGTTAACCTTGTGATTGTTTTGAGTCTATTTTCTCTCCTTTTTTGTTGGTTCGCATGAATTACTAATGAAATAATGATCTAAGATGATTTTCATTAATTTTCGTTTGTCATTTACTGTGGATTATGTTTGAATATGGCTCTGGTTCAAAGAACTGGTTAAATGCTTTAGTTATCCAATAAGTTTATGCGAATTTTCATATAAGATTTATCAAGGAGTAATAAACTCAAGTATCGATGTATGGATTGTAATGCTATCCACACAAATCATAAATGTTTTAGATGAAAGTTACCCTATAGTTCAGTTCCTGGTTTGACTCCATGCTTTAGGATATGGCACTAGAACTCTGACTACTTCTCATTCTTGTATTTTGTGTTGTCACTTCAGGAAATTTTAATCAAATAACTCATATCAGCACACTAGGTGTATTTTCAATTCCTTGTTAAGTAGATTCGAACTCTTCTAAGAAATAGCCATTTTCTTGAAGGTTTATATCTTTTAACACTGACAATAATTTATCTATTTTCTGTCCACGTACGAGCAAACCATTTTTTATCACGAATGACAGTATATTTTAGGAAAACCCTCCTGGATTTTACGGTCCGAAGTGCAGGAGAGATAGCATCTTGACTGCTATCCTCTTGTTAAGTTGGCACGGTGCTTTCAAGACTTTAATAATTAAGCATGGCAAGCTCATAGAAGCTCTTGTGGGTTCTGCTTGGGTTGTTATAAAAAATGCCAACAGGTTCCTTGTGAAGTTTGGTCATGTGAAAAATCCTATTTCTGCTTTAGTGCCACTGTGGTTCTCAACCCTGAGTGTGAGATTCATTGCTCATAGGGTGAAAAGGATACTTTAAATGATCTTAAAAGAATATCAAAAAAATAAAAAATAAAAGAGAATATTGAAAATCAAACACGAGTATTCACCTTATCAAGGGCATCCAAATATCTCTACGAGGGCTATGGACGCCTGGCTAGCAGTAGAGATATGTTTAGGGGAAACCACAACGATAACCTCATCGGGGCTATGGACGCCTGATTGGAAGCGAGGCTCTATTTGGGATGCTTTTGGAGTTAGAATCTTTACGTAGTATGACTAGGCTGAGCTTGGTCACCCTGAGGCAACTGAAGGAGAAATAAATACATTCACACACACATAGACTTTGGCACAGGAAAGATCTACTTGTCTATTGGCTTTGAAGCTTTGCTTATTGAGTGACTCGATGCAAGGGCCGAAACTAGAGTTCTGGGTTCTTGATTATGGTTTGTCATTGAAATGCTCTAGAGCATTTCCCTAGTAGGAGTCACCATTTGTTGTGCATTTTTCAGACACATGCCCCACCTGAGGCGAGGACCCTATTTTCTTGCTTTGTTTTCTTGTTTGTTGTCATAGGGTCTTGACTTCAACTCCTTAAGGGATAAGTATCTCGGTCGATGTTTTATTTCACCCGTGTGCTTAATGATAAATCTACATTTGGGATGCCTTTTGCAACATTTGAATGATGGCTTTGCTCTTGGGTAATGGATCCACACTTGAAATTAAAGAATTTGAGGAAAAATTGACTAAGTACTAAGTAGGTTTGCTAATTCTGAGGTACCTTAGATTACCCGAACCTTAGTCCGACTAGATAATCCGAGGTCCCTTGGATTACCCGAATCCAACTTCCCTTCGCATTTCTGAGCTTTTAGGTCGTCCCATCACACATTAATGATGTTCATTTAGAGGAGATTTATATTTGGAGTCCGTTTGTCATTTTGGTTATTATGCATTGTATAAGCATTCAAGATTGAGGGGTCTTCCATCCAGTTCATCTTGCTAACAGAGGGTCAAGTGATTGGGCATTGCGGGTGATCTTTCTTCATTCTAGATTGGGTTCCTTTGCCCTCTTGTGTACCAGTTCAAGGTAGGATTCTTCCTATCGATGTAATTTGAGCTCATTGTTCTTATTGATTTGCCCTATTTCGTGTTTCAAAAGGGGGTTTCCTGTTGGGCGAGTCTTACTGTGTATGAGACTTTTAAGTGCTTAGGGACATTTATGTTGGGCATGTCTTTTGTGCATTTTGTTCCTTTTGGCATGCATTTGGGAGGTATTGATGATTGATGTCGATTTGGAGGATTAGCAATGAGATTTAAAAAAACTTTCAGGGTTTATCATTATGGGCTACGTTTTATGATTAATGATGAAACTCAAGAAGTCATCTTGTTTTGGAAAGGAACCCTACTTTTCAAACCCTAGTCAAGAGTGAAGATTTTAATGAATGATAAAGATATTTTGGATTCTCGTACATGTCGATTGAATTGCTTTAGAAAAGTAGAATCATTTGCATTCATCATGTTGGAGTAAAGAAATCTCGACACTTAGCAAATTTTGTGCACTTGAGCTAAAACTCATTAATTCTGAGGTAGCTCGGATTTTCTAAGCTCTAATATGCTCAGAGAATCCGAATCTCCTCGAATTATCTAAATCCAGAACGCATCTAAAATCCCAAACTCGAGGGGTGAACACTTAGTGAATTTTGATTGAGTCCTCTCGTTTGGTAATTCCGAGCCACCTTAGATTACCCGAATGATAGTTCACCCGGGTAATCCGAGGACCCTTGAAGTACCCAAGCCATGTATATCAAACCTATAGTGCATGAAAAAAACTTGGATTTTGAATGGAAGCAATTTGTTAAGTACTTTCACAATTATCAATGATTAAGTGCGATTGGATACAAAAATAAAATTTATCCATTGAATGTTCTAAATGATTTAAGGCAAAAGGTTGTTAATGTTTAGACTTTCAGGAAACCCAAGCTACCTTAGATTACTCGAGCCTTAGTTTGGCCGAAAAATCCGAGCTTGCTCGGATTAGCCGACCTTTCTCTGGTGATCTTAGATCTCAGGAATGAATGATGAATGAGCTTGTACATGATGGTTGCTTGACATTTATGATTGAATTTTTATTAAGTTTGAGCATGATTCATTCTTTCATTATTACTTTTAGCTCATATTGATAATTTTCACTTAATCATGTCATTGAACTTGGATGAACAAATCTTATTGAGTGAATGACATAGTGTAATGTGTTATCTGCATTTGGGTAACTATGGATTTTCTCTAATAGGTGTAGGCGGAGTTTAGCCCTGACAAGGCATCTAAGTCAAAAGTTTCTTTGGTACAAGAGGAGGTTAAGAAAAGATCAGAAAGGATGAAGTATGACTTCAAAGACATATGGCTGAAGTACAAGATTGGTTCTACTTGGTCAAAGATCACAGATACAAAAATGGGACACATAGATTACGATGAATTTTAGCAGAGGATGTTTGGGAATGTACCCACTCAGTTGGCACAGGTTATCACTCATACTGGATTGTCTCAAGCAACACGATTCCCACCAACACAACTTTTCCCAGAGTTGGTTTTAGAATGTGCAAAGCACTATGACTCCAGAACAAGAATTGCAATTGGCCCACAAGGAAGAGTCATGGCGAACCTTACTGAAGAATATATTGTAGAGGTTTTTTAGTATTGCTTCACATCACAAGATTATTGAGGAAATTAACATTGGGGAAGCAATAAAGTTCTATGATCAACACCTTAACAGGGCTTTGGAGATCATGAGAAACTCTTGGATATTGAAACCAAAGCCCCACTATACAAAGTTTCCCAAATAGTTGCACAAGAGTGATTTCAAACAAGAGTATCATGATATTATAATTCTTCTTGGAAGGGTCATGGGAGTTGAGGAGGCCCACATCTTCCATGCATGGATGTTTCACCCCATCACATAGATAGTGTCTAATAAGCATTATCATTGGGCTAGAATCATCAATAACAACTTGGATTCCTAGTTGAGAAGTGTACAAGAGACCCATTTATTTACTATGACTTCATGTCTTGTCTATATGTTGGCACACAAGACTAAGTATATGGTCTCAGTTACATAGAGACTATTGGAAAGGATAAAATATGTGATATATACCCACAATTACAGTACAAGACAAGCAACTACAGAAGAGCCAATGATGCATTTTTTATGTATATTCCTAGGTTGTTGTGGGATGCTCTTCACATCAGGATTTCCTCTGAGGCCATGGAATTGATCAAACAATATGGTTAGTGGTTCATTCAATTTCAGAGATTCATATACATACAGATACAAGGATCCCTTGTTGTTCCCCTCAGAATGCCAAGGTATCCAACCAACAAGATCCTAATGCTAGAAGTAACAAGACAAATAGTAGGTTTCGAAGAGATCCTACAAAAGGAGATGAAAAAGAAGGGGCTGGGAGATGAATTCCCTTTGAGAATAGGAACTTTGGAAGCTTGTCCTTCTATTAAGAGTGCCTCTCATTCTAAAAAAGAGATGGTACAGTTTGAGCTATATTCTCACACAAATAGAAGTAGGTTTGATCCATATGGCAAGGCTACGAAGCAGGCCAACATAACATTCAGGCACAAGGATTATTTTGAAGACTGCTGGGCCAACTGTCGAGATGAGTTTGAAGCTATAAGGAGATGATTCTATAGGTTGCCCTTGAAATCAATCAGATTATACAAAGTTGTAGAGGTTCTTGATCAGGTGCAAGAAGATGATGTTGACTTGCTCCAGTACCATGATTTTGAGCACTACAAGAACAAGCTCTTACTTCCAATCAATTGCTCAAAGGAGGAGATAACAAATTTAGATCAGGTTACTACTCCAGTCAAGAAATACTCAAGCTATGGGTTAAGCATAAGATATTGGAGATGGAGGTGGATGGTACCAAGCTCACCTATGACTTGATGGGGGATTTAGAATACCAATATGAAGAAGAGGTTGAAGTGGATAAAGGTGATGATACTGCTGAGCCTCATGAGGAGGATTTCATCTCAAAAGAAGGACCTATGCCAATAAAGAGGAAAACTAGGAGTCAGACATAGGTTAGATGAGGAGAGAAGCTCTCTCCTAAGACAAAGAAGACTCTTGAAGCCAATATTACAATTGAAAAGGGAGAAGCTTCATAGCTTGTGAGGAAAAATAATTTGGTCACATAAAGGAAAAAGGCTACTAAGGTAAGGAAGGGTGAGGCCACCACTGATGCCCCTTCTTCAGAAAAGATTGTTGATGTGGATAATTCTGGGGAAAAGCCCCAAGTATATGTTAGAAGAAGCTACCCAAAACATAAGGCATCTCCCATAAAATAAATGAAAACTATAGAAAAAAAGGTGCAAAATGAAGAGGCAGCTACTGATGATGTTGAAAAGAGAACAACTACAGGAAATAATTCTCCTCCTCTTTCCCCTCCTACCATACAAATTTAAGAGGAAGCTTCCCACGAAGAGGGAAATATATCAAATGATCTTGGGCATCATGAGGTTGAAGATGAATAAGTTTCTACTACTGATAGTGGAGAATGGAGGGAGTTCGTATAGGAAATGAACCAATCTACCTCCAGAGTAGAGAGCAAGAATGTGGAATCTGAGGTGGTACAAGAAAGGCCACCTAAATATTTAGAGAAGATGGTAATTGAGGAATTGGGAGACCATATGGAGGAGGAAGTTTCTGACAATCCTAATTAGGACAAAGATGGACAAGAGGACTAACCAGATATGGAAAGGGATGTTGGGGAGAACATGGTTGATAGTTCGAATAAGGAGGTAGCTACAGAGTAATCTACTGTCTTGGAATGGTTGGAGAAAAGGCTTAGCAAGAAGCCAATAATTTTTCAAGAGGAAGCCCCAAGTTGGGATGAATTTCTCGAAGAATGGGGGAAGCCTAAGCAGAGGAAAAAGGCCAGGACTATCTCTAGAATTTCAAGAGATGAGTTCAATAATAGGGTCGTCCATGTTGCAGTGCCTACAAGTGATAAGTTCAAGGATGAGGTTAGGCCTTCTGATTTTGATGTACAAACTATAAATTTAGGGCCAACCACCAAGGAGCAAGAAAATGAAGAATTTTAGGAATCTTCTCAAGCTTTTTTGAGGAGATTGGATAGAGAAACTGAGGAAAATGAGAAGCTATAGAAGCAACTAAATGATGTTTATAAAAATGTCCAGCACACAATGAAGCCTCTACAAACTGGTGGAAGTGAAGGTACTGTGCCTGAGGGGTTGCTACGCAAAGAGGTTATGTCAGAGATAGAAATATTGAAATCCACTACACATAATGCCCATGAGTGGCTTCAAGATGTTAGCAAGAGGGGTGATGAGTCTATTGATTAGATCTTTAACATTTATTCCAAGGCTACTGAATTTCTTGAGGACACTTCACAATTTGCTACAGACTGTAAAAAGATTGATGAATCAACTGTTGATGAGTTGAAGAAATTTTTTCAGGTCCCCAAGGATGAATTGGCTAAGATAAATATTTTCTCCTCAGATGAAATTGGTAGAGTAAAGGAGTGGATAGAATTCTAGAATATAGGAAAGAACTCCTCTCCAAATTTTTGAAGAAAATCACAAAGCTGCAAGGGAAAATGAAAGAAGTATATGATAGTTGCATTAGTTTTTTGGAGATCATGACTAGAAGAAGGAAATTTGGTCAAAATAACATGAATGTTAATAGATTTTAGTCATGGTGGCATGAGATTCATGCTCCTTCTGATACTGTTCCAGTCACTAAGGATAATTTAGAAGATGCAACAATTTATATTTCAAAACTGGATAAATATCATGGATTACAGATTGAATGGAATAAGGTGATGCCCCAGTAGTTAGAAGAATATAAAAATCATAAGACAAGGGTTAAGTTTATTCCAGTTCTAGATTTAGCTGATATGAAGGAGATTTTGGAGAAAGTCAAAGAATTATCTAATAAATTGCAAACCAATAAGGAGGGAGAAAATAGCTAGCCTGATCGCCTAGGATTTTGTGCTAATCATGTGATAATACAACTAGGAGGGTGACCTTGAATTTCGTGCAATCAAGGAGGGATATTTTGAAAGAATCTAGGCTGACCTAGAGGATGTTTTTTAGCATTTGATGTATTATTATTTTATTAAAAATCTCGAGGCTGACCTACTGGGCCGACCTCAGGATGTAAACCCTAATTCTAGGGGTGCTTTTCTATAAATTGAGGCTCCAACCTCATTTATGAGGGTTAGAATTAGTGAGATATAGTTTCCAGAGCTAGAATTGAGATGCGAGTTAGCATTTTCTAAGAGCAAGTGCTGATACATTGAGAATATTTGAATTGTTGTAAACTTTGGGTGATTCAATATAAGTAAAGACATTGTTCTTTGGTGCTCTTTCTTGTGTTATTTTACTTTACATGGTTCTTGTTGTTCCAAATCTTTAAGATTGCTTTGAGATTATTATTTTCATGTTAGATCTTCGATTTAAATGTAATGCAATGGTGGTTATGGTTTAATATTTGAGGTCTTTGAGCAATCCTTGGTCCATACTTTTAGAAGCTTGTTGACTATAAGTTACGGTGTAAAGTTAGTGCGGGCCTTGAATTTATGTGCTAAGTTCAATTGTGGGTATTTATTCATTTCAATCGCCAAATAAGGTTGACATGGGTGAATGCTTCATGATCTGAAAAATCTTAAATTCCTTAGAATATTGCACTATTTATGTGAGATTGTAGGTTTATTTCGGGTTTAGCAGGAATTAGTTTTTAAGGATTGGTCCACTTTGGGTGTTTAATCATTTGAATTATTGGTCTTAAGTTTAGTTTACTTTTAGAAATCTCTCTTAACCCTTTATATTTTGTTATTTCTTTGAAATTTGGGTCATTATTTGGATTAAAAGCATCAATAATATTGCAAGATCTTATGAATTGAAGGTTTCCAACATTTGTTTATAAGGTCCCTTGTGATTAACAACATTTTCACATTTATCATTGAGTTTTTTTATTGCATTGTCAAGACCTAACATTAGAGACCTTGGGGTTATCTCTTGAGGCTTGCTAATATAGATCTACCTTACAAGAGAGATAGAATATCATAGTCTATTTGAGTTGTTGTGTAGAAAACACCATCAACAAGTTGCAAGAGTTGTTAGCAAAAGGATTGATTAGATCCAATGTTTTACCCTAGGGAGTGCCAGTGATTTTTGTCAAGAAGGATGATACACTACGTTTGTGTATAGACTATCAAATTCTCAACAAAAAAAAAAAAATAATACATATCTATTGCCACATATTGATGGTTAATCAAATACATGGGGCAAACAAATTTTAAAAGATCGATTTACGATCCAAATACCATTAGTTAAGGCGTAAAGATGAAGATATCCATAAACCAACCTTTAGAACAATACATGGACATTATGAATTCATAGTTCTATCTTTTGGGCTGACGAACACACCTACAACATTCATGAATTTGATGAACAATGTATTCAAAGATTTCCTGGATAAGTTTATTCTTGTTTTCTTAAATGATATTTTGCTATATTCTAAGAATGATGAACATCTCGAACATTTGTAGTTTGTTCTTCAGTGTTTGAGGAAACATAAGCTTTATCATAAACTTTCAAAGTTTACTTTATTTCAGAAAGAAGTACAATATATGGGTGATGTAATCTTAGCTAAGGGAATTGTAGTGGATCTAACAAAGATTTAAGCCATTTAAGAGTGGTTTGCACCAAAAAATGTGCATGAATTTCATAGTTTCATGGGTTTGACGAGATATTACAAAAAGTTTGTGGCTAACTTTTCAAGAATTTCCTATCCCATCACTTCTCTGAAAAGAAAGGGAAAAAGGTTTGAATGGTCATAAAAATGTCAAGAGGCATTTGATCGATTAAAAGAGAAGTTAACTTCAACACCAATTCAAAAATTTCCTGATCTAGAAGGTCAATTTGTGGTCATCACCAATGCCTTAGGAGAGGGGTTATGTGGTGTAATTATGCAAGAAGGGTAGGTTATCACCTATGAGTCTAGAAAATTAAAGATTTATGAGAAAAACTATGCTCCACATGATCTTGAGCTAGCAAAAATTGTGCATGCATTACAAATGTGACGACATTATTTTCTTGGAAAATCATTTGAGTTAAAGTCAAATCATCAAGGTCTTAAGTACTTGTTTACCCAACCACATCTAAATGCTTATCAAAGGAGATGGTTAGAGCTAATATATGACAATGATTTTGAGATCATTTACATTAAGATCTAGGAAAATCGAGTTGTAGATGTAGGATTTGAGAAATACAAATCCACATAACCCGATCAATACCTGCATGCAAAAGACTTGTCACAGAGAAAGAGAGAGATCAAGACAAGGGTTTGAATCTCACAATGTGCAAGTTGTATTCCAGAAAAATGAATAGAGCGTATAAAAAATACAAGAGATCAATCCTTATAAAAGGAGATCAAAACCTAAAAGGAAAACCTAACCCTAAAGGTGAGTGCATTTAATAATTAGTATTAATTACTAAATGACTAATATGTGTGCAAGGTGAAATCTTAAGAGGAGAGTAAAGTTAATTAATTACTTTACTCTAACACCCCCCCTTAAGATAAGAAAGAGTGCAGCTACAAACATGAAAGTAAAATTGGGTCCCGACAACTAGGCCTGATCAGGTACCCAAGTACAAGGAAATCTCTATGAAACGGAGAAAAGGAGAAAACCCAGTGGGAAAAATCTCCTCTCCAAAAAGAGATGCAAAAAAGAAAGTACAAATGGAATGTCTCAAGAGACTCTCTCAAGAACATATGAAAATATACAATCAGATACCCCCCCATGAGAGAGAGTGGAGACTCCAAAGCCCCCCCAGAATGAAAGAACCCTTGTTCCAATGATCAAACCAATGTGTCTCCTCAAAGGAAGAAACAGATCCAACGGTCGAGGAAGAGGAAATCCCTGGATGTGAGGTGAAAATGGTAGTCCTGGATGATGCTCACTAAAGAACTGAACTGGAGAATGAGTGTTTGAATAATAGAATGGCGAATCAAACAACTCAAGATGATCCTGAAATGTAATCTCCAGTGAAGAAGGGATAACAGGTGTGCTGAATTTGTCATCTGTGAGGAAAGGAATATCCTCTGATATGGCCTCAACAACTGCACTTGATGGCTTGATGAGTGGAGCGACAATGTCAGTCATAGCTGAAGAGGAATCCTGCTGAACATATGTGATCTCAACAGGAGAAAGAGGTGTAGAAGTCTCAACACTAGTCTCATGAATAGATGGAAGAACACATAAGTTCAAGTGACCGAACCTCTCCTCAGATACTGCATGATCTCTTTTAGAAAGAGAGGGAGATGGTGGACCAAAGTGTGTAAATGCATATAATCTGGAATAATGATCAACTATCCCTTTTGCAACAATGTTGCCAGTCTGAATGTCTCTGATGTGCACTGAATTAGGTGTGAACTCAACTATCTTCCCTGTCACACTGTGAGCAATCTGATAAATGGAGAGAAGGTTAGTGGAAAAAGATGGAACAAATAGTACATCATTGAATGTACCATCATCAATATCGATAGAACCTTTCCCACATACACTCATATAAGTGTTATTACCCATCAATATGTGTGGTGAGGATGCAGCCTCGAAAGATGAGAACATGTCTCGAGAAGATGCCATATGGTGTGAAGCACCTGAATCCAGTAGCCATCTAGATGAATGTGAACTGGTGGTTGCACATAATGCATGACCCTTATGTGGGGCCTGCCCATCTATCTGGAATGATGGTGAAGAAGAAGACCCACCTGAAGTAGATGAAGAAGAGTGATGAATATGGTTCTTCTCAAGAAGAGCTGTCAAATCTGAAACCTGTTTTGCATATCCATCTATCTTCTTCTCATAACACTTGGACTCATCATGTCCTAGCTTAGTGCAATAAGCACACTTAGGTCTATCTTTCTTCGATGATTCCCCCTTAGGAGAAGGTGAATCAGAAGTCTTCTGTGAACTAGAATCCTTCCAATGCTCTATGGTCTATGGTTTCTGTTTCTATTTTTGCTTCTGCTTCCCCTGAGATGATTGTGCTACCAATGCTTGGTGTGGTGATCCTGTGAGACCATCCAACTGTGATATCTTAGCCTGCTCTTGTGTCAAACGATCACAAAACACCTCAAAAGAAGGCATGGTAAAACGTACACCCAAGGCATCCATAGTGGAATGGAAGGTAGATGAGAATATCTGAAAGTTCCCACGAAGCTTTGACAAAATCAGGTAAATACACTCTGTATTAGTCTTAAACTTACCACAACCCTGTAGAAGAGATCTCTTTTGTTTGAATTTCATCAGAAAGTCCTCAATGGAGGGAAAAGAATCAGGTACAAGTGAAGTCAACTCTACCTCAATCTGTAGTGCACGAAACTGATTGATGGTACCAAATAAATCATTGAACTTGGTCCACATTTCAAGAGGACTATTACATGCATCAAGATGAAACAACAAGCTGTCTGAAACATGTAAGGAAATCAAACCCATAGCCTCATCCATCTTATTTCTATGCTGCATAACCTCAAATGGCCTTGTCAAAACTAGCTGAACTGTATCTAAACAGGACCGCAACCCCTTTGATCTAAGAAGACGTGTCGTAAATGTCTTCCAGGTATGATAGTTATGAGGTGTGAGAAGTTCAACAGTAGAAGTATTTTCGGCCATGTTTTGAACTATGCCTCAACTGCTCTGAATTTTTTTTATTATTATTTAGTGGTCTTTCAGAACTAGACGGGCGATGCAGAAGGGTTTTTTGTTTGTTTTGATGTTTATAGATTCTAGTTTTCTGATGTAAATGACAGAAAGCAAGAAAAAACACCCCTCGACAATGCAAAAAACCAATCCCCAGTACAAGTTGAAAGCCATAAAATAATAGAAAGAAGTATATGTATGAGGAAAATCTTTGTGTACCTGAAATTTTTTCTGGTGAAATAAATTGCAGATCTGGAAAGAGCACAGAACCACCTTTCTGACGCCTATTTTCTTTCGAAAAACAGAGCAAAATCGACAAAGTTATGCCCTTCGGAGTGTAGAAAAAAACATCTGTGTTTGACTACAAAATAATGCATGCAAACTACAAATTTATGAAAAATTTCTTACACCATCAGAACGGCGCTGGAACCAGCTTTCCGGCGATATCTTGTTTTTGCAAAATGGAGATTGTATGCAAAAAATACGCCCGATTTCGTGCAAGTTGCTCAAAAGGGTTTTTAAAAAAGTTACACAGCCCTCAAGGGCTTAAAAACCTTCGGCCCCTGATCCTATCAGCGACTAGGGGGCTGGTGGCTGGAGCTAAGGCCGAAGCCCTTGGGCCTGCATGTGACCCTGGTGAAGCTCGCGGGGGCTGCACAATCCACTGGTGGTGGACCGGTGGCTCCGCCCGAGTGAGTGGCGCTCGGGTGGCCGCTAGGTGGCGGATTGGCGGTGCCTGGGTTATAAATTGGGGGCACAATTTTTTTTACAAAAACCTTTAAAAAATCAATAAAAAATTGATTTTTTATGTATTTTTTTTTATTTTCTGCCTCGAAAATCATGCCGTGAGGCCGTACTGCCCTGGAGTAATTTTTTTTTGCTTCACCTGGCAACTTTGTCCAAACCAGACAAACTTTATATGAAAATAGGGGTTTTTGGGCCTTTTGGACTCAACCGTGATGTCGATTTTTTCCCATAGTGCACAAAAAATAAACTCCCCCCAAAATCCACAAAAAAACTAGAAAACAAACATAGATCTGATGCAACCAAACCTAGATCTCTAATCCTTTCAAAAAACTGAACAAGCTATAGCAGATCTGGCTTTGATACCATGTAGGATTTGAGAAATACAAATCCATAGAACCCGATCAATACCTACATGCAAAAGACTTGTCATAGAGAAAGAGAGAGATCAAGACAAGGGTTTGGATCTCACAATGTGCAAGATGTATTCCAAAAAAATGAATAGAGCATATAAGAAATACAAGAGATGGTTTCCTTATAAAAAGAGATCAAAACCTAAAAGGAAAACCTAACCCTAAAGGTGAGTGCATTTAGTAATTAATATTAATTATTAAATGACTAATATGTGTGCAAGGCAAAATCTTAAGAGGAGAGTAAAGTTAATTAATTACTTTACTCTAATAGTAGATGCCCTAAGTCGAAGGAGGCATATCTCCTCGATGATCTCTATACAATATAATTTGAAAAATCAAGTGTTGTAGTAATCCAAGGGAGATGAATATTATGAGTAGGTCAAGTCAAATCTCATGGACAATCCACAAGATTCAAGGTATGATGAGTTTTGTTTTGAGCCATATGGACTATTGAGATTTAGAGGAAGAATGTATGTTCCAAACTCAGATGAGTTAAGGAATATCATGTGGGAACAGGTTCATTTTGCACCATATTTAGGAAATCCTAGAGTGATGAAACTTCTAGATGATGTAAAACACTATATTTCTAGAAAGGAATGAAGATGAATGTTGTAAGGTATGTAGCAAAATTTCTATTATTCCAAGGTAATCCTACAATATTGGTTTATAATTTTTGGGCAAATTGGACACTGAACTGATTTTTTTTAACTTAATCTTCACTTTCGGGCTCCTATAGAGGCTAAACCATGAGGAATTTGAAGATGATGAAAACTAGTGATTTGTGAAGTTTTGTCTATAGATTATGAATATATTTTTTTCAAAAATTTTGGAATCAGATTGCACTTTTTTTTTTATCTCCTACGAAAACTAGTTTTTATCTGTAAACAACATTTTTAAATAGTGATGCTCACCGTATACAATATAACATTTTTTGTATGAAGGATAAAATTCTATTTTTTTTGAATTTACATTTGTAACTATGATATCTAACTAGTTCATTTGGTTTCATACTTTTTTATTAAATATTTTTTCCTTAATCAAGTTTTGAAGTCAAACCAATTACAATTCAAACATAGGCAGACTGCATACAACATAAATTTTTCTGTATGTATCAAAATTCAAATTTATTTTTTAATGGATCGAGGACATCAATACCCAGCCTGGACATATTTTTCAATTTTTTTTTTGATAATCTACTATTTTTCCACATGTGTAGAACAAAGAGCTTGCTTTTTAGTGAAAAACCTACATTCACAAGAAATAAAAAATAAATATAATAATCAAATTTAATTTAATTAAAATTATACTTTTTTTGGAAGCTTATACTAAGGACTACATACTTACAAAAAAAATAATTTAAATGAATTCATTTGATCCCACAAAAGGTAAATCAAAAGTGTTATTTTATCAACATTTTGATAGATGTAAAAGAGACTCCATTATAGGTATGGTTTAAAACTAGAGGTTTTCTATCCAAGGGGGCTTGGTATAATGTGGTTTTATCAAATCCTCTTCAATTAGAATACTTTAAATGGAAATTTTCAAAGCTTAAATCATTACATTTTCTAAAAATATGTGATTTCAGCAAAAAATAGGATCTCTTAAAAAGTGTAAACCACTATTGTGGTAGCACTCGCCAAAGGGTGAAAGAAAAACATCATCACCCAATAGGAATCCTATATCCTCATAATATTTTAGAGTGAAAATGGTAGATCATCAGTATGTATTTTGTATAGGGTCTTCTTATGTCTAGAAATATTCATAAAGCAATTCTGGTAGTGTTGGACAAATTCACCAAGGCATCTCATTTCATACCTGAGAATTTGATAGATGGAGCACTAGTCATAGCCTGTAAATTTGTGCAAGAAGTGTTTAGGTTGCATGGTGCTCCTAAGAAGATCATATCAGATAGGGACCCTCGCAAGGCATCAAGGTTTTGGAAAACCTTATTTTCCTCACTTGGAACTTAGTTAAACATAATTTTAGCTTATCATCTAGAGATAGATGGTTAGATGGAAAGATTAAACCAAGTTTTGGAGGATCTATTGAAAATGTATTGCATGGATAAACAATACAAGTGGGAGGATTATCTTCCACTTGTAAAGTTTTCTTATAATAATTCTTATCATTCCATTATTAAGATGACTCCATTTGAAGCATTGTATGGAAGAAAGTGTTGAAATCCTATAAGCTGTGATAGGCTAGAAGATATGATTAACCTTAGTCCAAAAAGGGTATCAGAGATGGAAGAATAGATCAAGTTGAACAAGAAAAGGCTAGTGGAAGCAAATGATAGATAAAAAATCTATGCTAATGCTAAGCACATACTGAGATATTTATCAGTAGAAGAACAAGTTTTATTAAGAGTCAAACCTCAAAAGAGTTCAATCAAGTTTGGGAAGTAATCCAAATTGGCTCCTCGTTATGTGGGTCCCTTTGAAGTTCTCAAAGAAATAAACCTATTTGCCTACAATATTTCTCTACCACCAACTCTTGCCAGTATGCACAATATTTTTCATGTATCTTACCTTAAAAAATATATACTAGGTGTTAATCATGTAATTGATTGGAATGCACTATAGGTACAAGACCCAAGGGTGGTAATGATCAAGCCTCTCAGAGTGCTCAAAACACTTAGGCTCCACCTACGTAAAAGAGAGGTCACTCAGTGCAAGTTCAAATGGGACCAATATGTAGAAGAAAATGCTATGTGGGAGGATCATAAAGAGATTGGAAAAAATGTCCTCATCTTTTACATGTTTATGAAAATTGAAAAGTAAAACTTCTATTTATTTTTATATGTTATTACACATTGAATCATTAGGGATAGTGATCTTTAAGGGGGGATATATGTTACACCCCATTTTTTATTTTTATATTTAACATTATAATGAAATTGAATGTAATGAGATGTATTTGCACTTTAATGATTTATTGATATTTATTCAATATTATGGATATGTTATAATTGTTAACAACTAACTACGTGAATGTTTCTTTAAGTGAAATGCAAGATAAATTTATTTTTGATGTAAGTAGAGGAGGTACTACAACACACTCAACACAATTTCACACAAATACAATAACCTTCAAGTTAGTATTTTTCCAAATTCTCTCCATCTCAACAATCTCACACAATTCCTTGTAACACTACAATCTCCTTCAATCGGGTATTTCTCCTCAATAGGATTATTTCAGACCAAGAACTAAGACTTTTCAAGGACCCCTTAGTCTACACTTCAACATATCACAATCACTCAAAAGGTTGTTTTGACACAACTCACTCAAAACAGGTTTTTAACATCAACTAGGCCTCAAATTAGGTCCATTTTACAAAGGGACTCATTCTTAAACTTTCCCTTTCACCCCAAATTCACTTGGGAAGAAATTTAATAGTGCTAAAACCAAGGATTCCACAATTAGTTCTCTGAAACTCACTCACCCAAGGGCCAAAACATAAAACCCTCCTTTTTAGGCAAAAATCAAGGGTTTCAATGGAAATCACACATCCAACCTTCAAACTACCCAAAAAATACCCCAAACAGGTCCAATAAGGCCTGAAAAAACTCAATCCACCAAGAAATCTTGCTTCCCAACTCTTTTCTCAGTTTGACATACTAAAACCTCTCTTTTTCACATGGAAAACTCCATTTTTCCACACTAGGCTTATTTCCCAATGCACCTTCAGGCCTCCCCTGCACTCAAAAAGAATGAAATAATTTAGAACTACACAAACAAAACCTTCCACCTAATCATAGTTATCATAGCAAGGTGGAATGGGTTCTAATTCATTGTATCAACTACAAACCCTTAAATTTGTTTACACAGGCAGATTAAACAAAAAAATCTCTAACTTTCACAAATTGCTATGAAATTACACCAAAATTGAAAGAATAGAAAGTATATTCACCCTAATTTGATCTCTAATTCAAATCATTGCAAGACAGGTCTTGTACAGGCCGTATAGTTCAAGAAATATGAAGAAAACTTATAAAATCACTAAAAACAAGGGTATTCTTTATTTACTTTGCTTTCAATCTTCAAGATCAACCTTCAGTCGAGCTTTTTAAATAATATTTATAATGTTTCCATTCTAAACTAACTGTCTCCATTGAACAAAACTGACTTTTGAAGTACATGATCGTTTGCCTTCCTCAAATCTGTTTTTTTACAACTTTACAATTTTGCATTTTTTTGCATAATTAGCAACTTTTCAATATTTTTGCACTATTTGCAATCTACAACCCTAGACACCTAGTATTCACCAAATATGCAAAATACACACCAAATCTAAAGCCTAGACGTAATCAACCTTGATTGAAAATTTCGGTTCCAAGGTGCTCCTGTACCATACACCCTAACTTGTAACTTTTCCAAGTCTCTTGGAAAGATTAATGTGACTTGTCCTCCCTTGTAATCTTCATGCCTCTGTCCTTCTTGCATTCTTCCATCAGGTTCACTTTATTTTTGATTCTCACTGTCCTCAACATGCTTGTCCCTACTTCACTTGTTTCTAACTCCACTTTGTCATACTGTTTTGTGGGGTGTCTTTTACCTTCTCCATCTTCAAATATTGTTCCATCACCTCCCTTTACACATGTACACTCACCTCCATCAATTTCCATCACTTCTTTCTTAGTATCTTGTTTATAACACTGTCCACTAGCTCTCTTATCTGCAAGTTTATCTCTATCAATAGTACCTTTACACCTTCCAAACTCTATCAGACCTGTCAGTAACTTATTCATTGTCCCATCACTATCACACTTCACTGTCACATTAATCCCATCCAATTTACTAACTTCTGTCCTCTTACTCACTGTACCACCAACCTCTATATTAACAACTGCCAACTATCTCTTCTCTCCATTCACTACTGCTATAGGACATATGTCTATCCCTACCAACAAACCTTCACTCATCTCTTGCCTTTCTAGAGGCTCTCTACTCTTATACTGCCCTGTCTCAAACTGAGACACTTTCTTATCTATTTTCTTCCATACAAAATCATTCCTTATGCTAACTGTTTTCCCTTTGTTCTCACTCTTCCTCTCAACTCTGTCATGCTTTGTATTGGCTGCCAATCCCTTACTCTTACTCTCATCAACACTCACATATTCCCTTTTCCCAATCATGATGATTTCACCTTTCTATTTTTCACCTTCATCCAATGGAGTTAAGATGAATGTTCTACCATCCTTTTCATTTGTGTAGGTGTTTTTCCTCCCATTGTATATGACTGACCTATCAAACTGCCAGACCCTTCCTAGCAACATATGGCAACAATTCATGGGTAATATGTCACAAACAACCTTGTCCCTATACTGACCAATATGAAATTCAACTAGTGCTTGTTCACACACAACCATAGACTAATTATCACTAACCCATGATACTTTATATGGCTTTTATTTAGGTACCCTTTGCAAATTCAATTTGTCCACCATATCTCCAGAGACCATATTGTTAGTGCATCTAGAATCAACAATCACTTTACATACCTTATTTTTGCATCTACAAGCTATCCTAAACAAGGATCTTCTCTGAATTTGCTCTCTCTCCATGGATGTCTTCAACACTTATCTTTTCATCATCAACATATCACCTACTTCAGGAGTAGCAACCAATCTATTTGAGCTTGAACAACTTTCAACTTCATCTTCATGAACAATTTGTGCTCTCCTGTCTGGTTTCCTTTCTCCTCCACTTGCTGATGAACCAATCTTCTCTTGAAACTTGTAGAAAGGGTGACCAAACTCACCACACTTGTAATACCTGCCTACAAACTCATTAGGATCTCTTATTTTCCTAAAGCTTGTCCTCCCACCTCTCCATCCACCTCTTGATTTAGGTGCTTGTTCTTTACTATTTCTTGCACTATCTTTTTCTTCATTGGTCTACCTTATACCTCTCCCTCTATTCATGTTACCTCTTCCTCTTCCTTTCCTTTCTTGCCTTCTCTTGATTCTATCCTTTGCCCTTATTGCCATTTGGAAACATTCTTCCACCGTCTTAGGAGGGTTCAAACTAATCTCATCTCTTATGTTCAATCTCAAACCACTCAAATACTTGGCCACTCTTTCAACCTTATCTTCATTATGACTTTCTCTAATGCATAACCTATGAAATTACTCTATATAAGACATCACATCTAACTCCCTTTGCTTCAATTCTTGCAATTTCATAAAAGTTTGTATGACATAATCTGCTAGTAAAAACTGAGCCTTTACTTTTGCTATCATCCTATCCCAAGATCTTATCTTAGACTTACCCTTCTTGACCCTATCTTCTTGAACAAATTTCCACCATGTTAAGGCTAGACCCTTCAATTTTTTCTTTGCATATTTCACCTTCTTACTATCCTCTATGTCTTCAAACTCAAAAAAGTTATCTAAGGCATCAATCCAAGCCAAAACCTCTTCACTATCCATCTTACCTCCATACATAGGTACTTCAACTTTCACCTTTGGAGTGTTGTCACATTTTAATTCCTTCAACATCTTGACCATTCTCTTTTCTTCAGGGTCTAATTCATCTTCATCATCCTGGACTGGAGGGTTTCCTTCTTCCCCTTCATCTTCTTTATCACTCTAGTCTTCATTCACCATTCCTCTTCTTTGATTCTTCTCTAGAACTACTATCCTTGCTAAGGTGGCTTCTTGAGACTCTTTATAGAGCCTTTCCTTTTGCAAAAAATTCTCTTTCAATTACTTTATCTCCTTTGCCATTGCACTGGCCTTTGGAGGCATCTCCATAATCTTGCCTCTTCACCTTCCACTCACAAACTACAATTTTTTGCCACACAAATCTTGTACCTTTTCTCTAATACCACTTGATGTAAGTAGGGGAGGTCTTGCAACATACTCAACACAATTTCACACAAACACAATAACCTTCAAGTCAATATTCTTCCAAATTCTCTCTATCTCCGCAATCTCACACAATTCCTTGTAACGCTACAATCTCCTTCAATCGGGTGTTTCTCCTTAATAGGATTATTTCAGACCAAGACCTAAGCCTTTTCAAGGACCCCTTAGGGTACACTAAAAAATATCACAATCACTCAAAAGGTTGTTTTGACACAACTCACTCAAAACAGGTTTTTAACATCAACCAGGCCTTAAATTAGGTCAATTTTACAAAGGGAATCATTCTTAAACTTTCCCTTTCACTCCAAATTAACTTGAGTAGAAATTTACCAGTGATCAAACCAAGGATTCCACAATTAGTTCTCTGAAACTCACTCACCTAAGGGCCAAAACACAAAACACTCCTTTTTAGGCAAAAATCAAAGGTTTTAATGGAAATCACACATCCAACCTTCAAACTACCCAACCAACACCCCAAAAAGGTCCAATAAGACCTGAAAAAACTCAATCCACCAAGAAATCTCTCTGCCCCAACTCTTTTTTCAGTTTGACATACTAAAACCTCTCTTTTTCACATGGAAAACTCCATTTTTCCACACTAGGCTTATTGCCCAACGCACCTTCAAGCCTCCCCTGCACTCACAAAGCATGAAATAATCTAAACCTACACAAAAAATCACATTTCACCTAATTAAAATGATCATAGCAAGGTGGAATGGGTTCTAATTCATTGTATCAACTACAAATCCTTAACTTTGTTTACACAGGCAGATTCAATAAAAACTCTCTAACTTTCACAAATTTCTATGAAATTACACCACATTTAAAAGAATAGAAATTAGATTCACCCTATTGCGATCTCCAATTCAAATCATTTCAAGACAGGGCCTATACGGGCCATACAGTTCATGAAGTATGAAGAAAACTAAAAAAATCACTAAAAACAAGGGTATTCTTTATTTACTTTTCTTTCAATATTCAAGATCAACCTTCAATCGAGATTTTTACATCATATTTATAATGGTTCCATTCTAAGCTAACTTTCTCCACTGAACAAAACTGAATTTTGAAGTACATGACCATTTGCCTTCCTCAAATTTGTTTTTTTTACAACTTTACAATTTTGTATTTTTTTGCATAATTAGCAACTTTTCAATATTTTTGCACTATTTGCAATATACACCCCCTAGACACCTAATATTCACCAAATATGCCTAATTTAACAACAAAATGGTCATAGTGACCTTATTTAGACAAAAAGACACACCAAATCTAAAGCCTAGACCTAATCAACCTTGATCAACAATTTTGGTTCCAAGGTGCTCTTGCACCACTTTCCCTCCAGAGGGAGAGTGAGAGTATCACCCAAGAGAAGAGTATGGTCTACAGATTAAATGGTATTTCTATCTGAGTTTTCTTCCACCTGTGTAGGTTGAATTTTAGACCCTATCAATTCAATTTGAGTTCAAGGTTGTTAGTTGTGTCGTTAGGATAAGTGGAATCAATCGTTCAATGATCTTGTTCTCATAATTTTAAATTGATTTCATTTATATATTTTTAGTAATTGGTAAATGCCATGTATATAATATATAAAGATATATATATATATATATATATATATATATATATATATATATATATATATATATATATATATATATATATATATATATATATATATGTTATTAGATGAAGACATATATGTATGCATACATGAGTATATATATACGATGCTTATACATTAATATTTTATATATACTCATATATATATTGTAATGTAAATTGTAATGCCCCGCCACACAATCCTAGAGGAAGTTGCAAACAACTACTTAAACATGCTATTTTTTTTTGTTTAAGAACAATTAATAAGCAAGTTCGCTAACTAATGCCAACAACCTCCAAGGTTACGAGATAGAGGTTATATAGAACCTCAACAAAAAACATGAAGTTAAACCATGCCATTTATTTACTTATGAAATTAAGCGCATACATTCCAAATAAGATAATTTACATCAAGCATAAAGATAACTTTCCATTTCATTAATCCATAATAAAATATTACAATTACAACTCTCATTCGCCAAATGAGGCAAGTCCAATAAATAAGTTTATAAATACAACTTCCACCTCGTTATCAAATGAGGGGTAAAATAATACAAGATCAACTGAAATGAAATAAAGCAAGAACTGATACGGAATCCAACGAGCTCTCCAACTGGAAGTCTCAACCACATGAACATAAAGAAAACACCCAACAGATTTAGGTGTACACCACCCAACCAAGTGGAACCCAAAGGCCCACCCCCCGTTCTAGGAGATAGTAACAAGGAATCCTAGCCAAGGACATCTACCTCTAGACACAGGCTAACACAAAATTGAACCAAACTAAAACAACCAATCACATGTACAACACAAGTACAACTCAAGTACAACTCTAACAAGGTCACATTGCTTCCAGATATAAAGCAGATCAAGTATGTTATGAGAACCATACACATAATAATCGAATACCAACTATGGTCACATCATGTATGTTAAGGAAACCATACCCATAATAAACAAGTACCAACTGTGATCACATCAGGTATGTTACGGAAACCATACCCATAAAATCAAATACTGACTATGGTCACACAGTTCGTCATAAGTTACCCACTGCAGACCGTCAAGATGGTGGCCTCAACTGGTCCCCGACCCTCATACTTACTGATGCGAAATCAAAACCAACTGTTGTCCTAGACAGAGTGTCATCACATAGCTCGTCATGAGTTACCCACTGTGGATCATCAAGATGGTGGCCTCAAACCCATCCCCGACCCTCATACTTACTAATGCGGGATCAAATACCTATCATAAAGACCAGATAGATAATCTTGCCATCCCATGGCCTTCCCACTCATCCCAAGTCTAGACGAGCCCTTGTGTCTATGAGTGAGGCCAACTTATCTTGATTAATGAGAAATTAGTCCTAATCTTCTAAGTATTGTTTTAGTTATCACTTGATTAAACCACTTCCAAAGGTTACCCAATCTTACCTCTTCCGGCTCTGGCCCCTACAACAGCCACTCTTCTACTTGACAACACACATACCAACCAAACATCAAGGGTACAAAGTGCAACAAACAAGATAACACGAACACACCTTTCTTAGGAGGCGACATAAAATGAAACTCTCTCTCCAACACTGAAGGCAACAAAACACATAACAGGGTCACTCCTTACAAGGAGACGGAGATCCCATAATCCACTCCTAAACCAAGGAGGTACAAAACATCCCCGTTCGTGAGAACCGGGTTATTAACTGAATACGTACCATGCACTACCCAAGGGATACAAAATGGTTGACAACATGACATGACAACCCACATAAAATAAGATCCCCATCCTCTAAGATCCTCTGGAAGACTTACGAATTAAACACTCATTTAACCCATTTCCCAAACAAGAACATGAAGGGAATATTCACTAAAGGCACATGAAATAAACTACCTTTGGATATTCTAAATCCATTATGATGCTAACATTCAGTACTTATTTTCCTTACGAAAAAAAACTGAATTAAATATCGTCTCTTTCAATCGAAGGATGAAATTCAAACCAAAAGTTTAATTTCCCTAAATGTTTCATTAAGGATGAGTAATCATTTATATTTCTATGTTTCAGAACATAAAGTTTAGAAATTGCAAAAAGGTTTATTGCAAAATAAAACTTCGAATAACTACGATACTAAACACAATTCATTTAATTTCTATGTTTGACTTTACAATTATGCCTTTGAAATTTCAACTGCTATCTCAACTAAAAACTTCATTATTTAATTCTCACATGTACATTTAAAACATAATCATTGATTGAATCAATATTTTTACAATATGCCATAGTGAAATATTTAAAATTATTTAATCCAATTACCAAATTAATTCCCCCATATATATGTATATCAAAAAAAAGATACACATATTTAATTATTTAGTTACTAATACTCAAATATTATAAAATATAATATTAAATATTAATATATATAATATATAATATTAATATTTTAATATTATATAATATAATGATACACATAAGTATATTTATATTATACTAATATTATAATATTATATATTATAATATTAAATATTAATATTTAATACTATAAATATATAACACTAAATATTAAATAAAATATAAATAAAAAATAAAAAATAAAAAAATAAAATAAAATTAAAAAAAACTAAACTAAAGACACTCACCACTTACCTCGGTCTGCATGCGCCCCACACACATGGGCGGCTATGTTTACACACAGCCGACCCCCTTAATGGGGGCGACTATGTGTAAACATAGTCGTCCCTTTGTGGGCGCGACTGTGGAGGGGAGAGAGGAGGCGCGCTGCGCGCGACTTCCCCCACTCGCCTCCCATGGGGGCGCAGTGGGGGTAAGCCCCCAATGATCTCCCATGAAAATATTATTATTTAAAACCCTTAGCAAAAAAAAGCAAAATTTTGTTTTGAAGACTGCGGATTTAAAAGAAATCTGCCCTTTTTTTTATAATCCGATTTTCTTTAATAATATTTTCAATAGAATGTGTATATACATATATATGTATATATATATATTTCTCAATATATATATATATCCATATAAACATGTAAAATATACCTATTTTCTTTTTAAATAAAATCAAATCAGAAAACTAATAGGGCAAATAAAATTTTGGGTAGAATCGAAACAATCCTATTTCCATTTTATAAAGAAAATCATTTCTAAATAGGGTTTTTTGCAACCAAGATTCATATTCAACATGGGTTTTGTTCTAGTAAAACACAAACATAATATAAATGGTTCTCAACAACATAACCAAACTAAGTAGCATCTCAATATGAAATTTCTAATTAAAAGGGAACTTGATTTATGAAGCTTAATAGCTGATGATGAAGCCAAGCCCTTTCCTCTGTTCCAGATCCTCTCCAGAATTCCAACTCAGCTTCTCCAAGAACAAAAACCAAAACCCACAAAATCCCTTCCTTCCTTGTTTTTCCAATTTTCAAGCTCTCCCAAAACTCCATGAAAAATCCATAATAACCAAAAAAATCAAAATATCTCTACAACCACCATAATAAATTTCCAAAAATAGAAAATAGAAAATATCTCTTTTTCCCAATTTTTGAATTCAAATTTTCTAAAATGAAATTTAAAACATTTTCTTTTAATTTTCAATTTCAACCAATATAAAATTAACTTCAAAATAAATAACTTAACTTATTTCAATAACATAAATTTAATTAATTAATAAATAGATTTAATCAACGATTAAATTATTTATTAATCAAATCAAATTAATAATAAAATAAATTACATTTCAACATAAACCAAATAAGATAATCGTCAATTTAACTATAAGAGCATATATTTTAACATTTTTCTAACTTGCACTTTAAACTGAAATCAAAGCCAGATGACACAATTAAGGCAACTTAACCCGACTAACACCAGATGACACACTAGGACTAGGGTGACGACTTGGCACAAAAACCTAGCTACTATCTCCCAATCGAATACCGTTGGGCATTAGACACGCTCAAACCTGTGAAACCAGGCGGAGTCGATGTCATGTACTTGTCAACTTGTGAACAAAGAGTATATCCACATACATAAACATGTCATAATTAAAACACACTGTGAAGAGGAAATCTCGAAATCGCAGGGCGATCACAAGCGAGTGATGCGATACCATCCTCTTCACCAATACAGTAGTACTAACTGACAAATCTAACATATTAATATAACCCAAAGCATAACCATCATTAATTCAAATATCCATTTATGCTAATCAAAACATGTCATAAAGATAACATCATATTAAAATACCATCAAATCAAAAGATAACATTAACGTCGCTTAATAGATAGTGATCAAATAGAAGCTAAGTACCATAGTCAAGGTACTAATAGAAAGTACAACATAACAGAGCATAACACTGCTCGATCAAAAAGACAAAATAGAGGGGTATTACATAAATAAAGAATTATATATACATACATATATATATTATATAAATATACCACATGTATTTAATAATCACATTCTTATAAAAGCATGAAGAATGATAAGTAATATCAGTTTTTTATGCTTATCAAAAGGCATGATAGCCTTCATCAATGGCTTTGTCGATGTTATATTAATGTGAAAGTAAAGCCAATGAAATTGAATGAAATATCAATCACCATCTTATGTCTTTAACACCACTTTGTGGTGATATCATTTTAAACTTTGAAATGTTCCCATATGCTATTCGAACATCTTTATAACGATTGTCATAAGCCATGGTATTGGGAAGGCTCGACCTAATGATATGGGGAACCATATTCTAACTATAAGCATACTCTTATTATGATAAGACACCAGTAAAAAGCCATTATAGACACGTTGATATAGCCATGTAGGTGGCAGTTTGTATTGTTTTTAAATATTTGAAAATTTGCATCAATCATGGCATTGGTAATGTGAAACTTGCTCAGATAACTATCTTTAAACTATTTTTATTGAGGATAGTGATTCATGGTATTTGTGTGGTAGTTGGGAGATAGTTTCAAGTTGGATGCCAAAATTGAATGCTTATTTAGTTATTCCTTCTTATTTGCAAACCAAGAAAGAATAAGCAATGACAATTTTGAGGGAGGTAGTTATGAAGTGGTTGCAAGGATTTATCACAGGTTCTTAGAATTATTTTCATTCTTGCTTTTCATTTTTATTTGAAGGGAGTTGGTTGCATGATGCTTTGGTAGAATAGTGAAGAGGAGGTAGATATCCTCTTAGTATCTATGAGCTGCATGCTGGGATAGAAGGAACAATAACTTGAAGTCTATGTTGTATATACTTGGTAGAGACTGTGTGTGGAGAGAATAGGATTGAATTGAGCAGAGTTGAGGAAGAATTTGTTGTAAGAGCTACATTTCAGTCTTAGAATAGTAGCTAGAGATATAGTTCATACAGAGAAATCAGAATATGGACATGTGCATAAGCACATTTTTATTGTTATTATTCTTGAACCAAAATAATAGTTTGGTTAAAGAACTGTAGAATTTTTGAGAAACTGTCCAAGTTTGGATAGTATTTTGACCTAGGTTAAAGATGATTAATCAATATTTTAAGTCAGTTATTCTTTTGCAATTTTCTAATGATACGATTTTTGCAAGGATTTAAACTTTTAAATGGTATACTTTGTGAACAAGACTATAGATTTTATCAAAGAAAATCAAAACCCTAATGTGAAGATATAATATTCTATGGAAAGATATTCATCATTATGGGGTTAATGAATATGTTATTAGTATACTAGATTATGACCAGGAAGATCAAGTCGGCATCATTATATTGTCAAGTTTTATTAAATGCTTAAAATAGGAGAACAGTTACTCTCATGGGTTGTAGTAAGGATTCGAAAAAGTGGCAGTAGCCAAGATCCAAGTAGTTATGAAAACGTAACATGGGTGTTTGAAGTCAAAGATAACTAACTGACCCAGTTAAGTTTTGACTTAATGAATCATCATATATTGAGAAAGAAATATAAAATAACTCAAGCATTGGTCAAATAGTAAGTTTGGGTTAACCTTATGTCAGTTAAGGTTTCCAAGTCGAGTTAGAGGTTGGTGAACATATGAATCACTTGTAAGAAAGTGGTTGAATTTAATTCAAAGAATCAAAAATCTGGCCAAAGTAAGTGTAAAAGTCTCTTCTTGCACTTGTTAGTTCACTTTGCTCCAGAATTGCAAAGGTAGTTAGTAGTGTCATACATAGTTAGGAGTCTATAGTTGTATGATCACATTAGTTATATAGGAAACAACACTAGAAACTCATATGATAATAATAGGGGGTCCTTGACTATACTCTTTGTTGAAGGGTAGGGCCTCTTCCAATTGGAAGGTGTGTGGGGGACCATCGATCTACGGTTGGAGGTAAAGTGCTTGGGTGATGCTCTCCCTCTTATAGATGACATGCTGAGGCTTGTGAAACAAAAAAGCAATTCAAAAATAAAATTCCTAACCTTGAAATCAATAGTTAATTGTTAAATCTTTACTTAATTGAATTCATATATGTGAAATTGAAAATGGAAAGTTGTATCTCCTTTTCAATTTGAAAAGAAATATTATTTAATTTCTGAAATATTTTATGTTTTCAAATATGGAAGTGCAAACTCTGATGTTAAAAGCTCAAAATTTTTTTACTTACCTATTTTTAAGGAAATAATTTATTTACTTCAAGGTTAAAAACTTAAGTTTTTACTATGATGTATGATTAGATATGTTATACTATTAGTACTGTCATTGTCACTATTGATTTCAATTTCTTCAGAGCTATTAGGGTCTTCTTCTTTTGTGGTAGGAAGTTGTGAAATGGAGTATAGATTTATTGGATCTCCCCCCTCTCTTTCTTGTTCAATTTCTTCCACATATGTTCTATCTTTCCTTTCTCCTAGTGGAATGTGGACTATCTTATTGTCATTTGATAAAGACATCTCTTCTTTTATTGACTCTACTATCCCATTAGAATTGACAAACCATCTTAGTTCAAACAATGCTCTAGAAGTGTTGAATGGTTCCTTCATCTCAACAACCTCAAAATTAACAATTTATTTGAGTCCTTTGATGTTTATCTCCACATTCTTCCATGTCCCTCAAGTCTCTATGCCAATCCATCTACCATGGTTTCACTAGTGTTCTGATTAGCTTGGGGCTGCCCAACCTCTCCCAAGTTGTTTCTGGAATAATGTTTAGGTCCACACCTAGATCTACCATCACATGTTTGACTTTAGTGTTATTAAGGTGTGTGGTGATTAGAAAAGGGCCATTCTTCTGGTTCTAGTATTTTGTGAGTTGATGGACTTGTTATTGTTTATGTTTGTTCCAATATTTTCCCAATTATTTTAATTTTACTAGGAGGTCTTTTTGCTAGGATAAATAGGCTCAATTCTTCAACATCATAACTTCTTCCTCTAAAAAACATGTTATGCCCTATTTTTGTGTTTTGTAATGTGTTGTTTTGCTCTATCTACTATTTTATCATGTTGTTATTTTCTTGGTTACAAGTAATCATATTCCTCTTCTTTTAGATTTGATTCTTTACTTTTTGCTTCAATCTCTCTTTGTCTATTCTTGTTGGTATTAGTTCCTTATCTAGTCAACACTATAATCTTATTTTTCTTAATTTATGTTTATTTTTCTTCACTAGAATATTATTAATTCGATGTATTGAATGACCAATGATCCATTATTTGACAAAATTTAACTCCTTGTGGTGGTATTCTTCTAATTACTTTGGCTCCTTTATGGTCCTACACGTCATCACTTTTGGAGTGTGTTGTATTTTGATAATATTGTCATGCTTTATTACATCTGAGTATATCATGAGAATTGTCTCCATAAAATGGACACTTTCTTTTTTCTCTTCCCCACATTTTATAGGTATATCATGAGAATTGTCTCCATAAAATGGACATTTCCTTTTTTCTCTTCCCAACATTTTATAGCATAACGGCCTATCTTTCCATAGTTATAACATGTAGCATCATTTTTTGGTGGTTGTTTCTACCGCGTCCTCTTCCTCCTCATTATTTTGATTTCCTATTATCTCCCATGTAATCTTATGGTGGGTTATTTTGTATTACATAAGCACCCCTATTATCTCTTTAGGGTGGTTGTTTGTAACTTGCATCATATAAAGGGCCTTCCACAAGTCCCTTAACATATGCCATTTTTCTATCTATATATGTGTCACAGTTGTGGTTCAAAGGGTATCTTAGATTAGGATGACTTGTTTAGTTCAGGAGTTGAAATCAATTTGTAGAGAAATCCTCAGTGAGGTGACTATCCCATTTGTGACAAGTGTCTTAATATAATATATTTGTTTTAGTCGGTATTATTTTCAATTCTATATGGAGTGCTATTGTAGTTCTTTCTCCTTGGGCTTTGGAGAAATCAATATAGATATGACCTTCTTTTGAATAATATGTGCACCAAATTTTGTTACCTTTCTTTTCTTCTCCTCTCACCAAAATTCCATTTTGTATAGTTAGTTGCTCTACCACTAATTCCAATTTCTCAATATTATCTTTGATATCATCTTTCTGAGGTCTACACCATGTTTGGGCTTAAATATGGTATTTCCATTGCGATAAGATTCATATTGAGTATTCTTCCACATAAGGCTTCTCTTATCTATTTTTATAGTCTAAAGATGAACTATTCAATCTATTGTCGCTCTGTTAGAGGTTCCTCCAATTTATGGAAAGCTTCCTTAAATATTTTTTCGTAGGCTTTCACCGATTCTTTTGCTCCTTACATTAGGTCACTCATTTTTCTAACTCTTTGTAGGGATATTTGAAGTGTCAATTTTTTCCAAGAAGTTTTATTTTACTTCATTCCAATTTTTCCCATGTTTCGGGTAGGTCAGTTTGTACCATTATAATACTTCTTGTCTTAGTGATGATACAAAGTCTAATATTTTTAATTTGTCCTCATAAATGTCATGTCTTTCCCATAGAGATTCTAATAGGAATATATGTTCCACGACTTCTATTGTATCCCTTCCAAACACTAGGACCTTGATTGAGGATTCCATGTTGTTCTTGCTTCTTCCTATTTTAAGTTTTTAGATTTGTGGAATATGATTTTTTGTCTTTTCTTTCTTTACTTTCCTAATAATACAGTGTTTCTACTTTCTACCCTTATCTCTTGTTAATTTTATATCAAATTACTCCTTCTAAAGTGTCTCGTCCCACTCTACTTTTTTTTCTTCTTTCTCTCTTATTTCTTTACTCTACAATATCTCTTCTTTAAAATTCTTCTACTCTTATATGGCTTAGGGGATGGGTGGATTGCTTGGGGGGTTGTGACTCTTTAAGATACCTTTTAACTTTATTATTTGTTAGTGACATTTTATTTATTTGTGAGTTCACAATTCTTTACTCTTGAATTCAATCTAATATCTTTGCTTTTATTTATTTCTTCATTAAGTTTCCTTATGATTCTATTGACTAATTCTTCTAAATATTCTTCTTGAACATATAGAGTCTTCTCTAGGGTTTTCAAAATTTCTATAAATCTATCATCTAGGTTAATGTTCAAGGGTTTGATAGTCTTGGTTTGATTATCGAAATTTTGGAGGGTTGCATTGGGAGTGGAGTCTTTGTGTTATTGTAGGGTCCCAAAAATAACCTTCTAGATTCACCATAATCATCAACATTCTTCCTTAAATTGGTTATGGGTTGTCTTGATTTTTTGCAGCATAATTATGATTTCTTTGGGGTCTTTCACTCTTCTTCTCTATTCTTTTTCCCTTCCCTTTGCATCACCCACTTTGGTGTGCTCAACAACACCATCATTGTAACACTCACTTCTCATTTTCTCTATAATTTTCATCCTTATGTGGTGTCTTTATTCCCTCTCAACAATTTGGTTTTGTCTTCTTTCTTCTCTATTTGAGATTTTCATGTTCACTTTTCTTGCTAATTCAATTTTTTCTCTAACTTATCTTGTGTTTTCCTTACCTCCTTTTGTCATGGGTGTGTTTTATTTGGGATTACATTGGTCCTTTTATTATTTCCCATAGTATTTATTCAGTAACTTTACTTATTCATCACATCTCTTCAAGGAGCCCTTTTGAAATATCTCCTCCTTTGCATTCTCCATCCCTTGGTGCCTAACCCACTCTCACTGGGTAAGTTCCAAGAGGATAGTTCTATAGGTTTTCATCTCTTGTTTTTCTTTCTTTCTTTATGTCCGATTAAAGTTAATTATTTTTTAGTATAATTATCCTCTATGCCACTTAACTAGGGCCTCGACAATAAAACCAATGTTAGCAAGAAAACTAGGGAAACATAGACCAAATTTATGAGCCCCAAGTACTTTATGAGTGTTTTAGTTTATACCCTAGACTCAATCATATAAAGGCAGTAATGGTTTGATTTAGATAAAGGATTGAATAATCAATTATATATTCATAGAATACCATATAACATCATACATATAGAATTATGACAATCATTATATTAATCATATCAATGGAGTACACTCATATATTCTTACATATATTCTATATATATTCTCACATATTTATTCTTGTGAGGCCTACCATTTGATACACCCTGTAGTGTAGAAAAATGTATCCCTTTACATTTTCACACTTGTTTAGGCCCTCCCTACTAAAATTGGGCTTCTTTATGCCTTATTTGGTCCTATTTTGCATCCACAAGCCTCTATTAATACATCTTTCTGAGGATAATCTTGACATATATCAATTGACCAATCATAATTAGGTGATTTTGGATTGTAAGGCCCAGATTTAGTGATCTAGGACTCATACACCACCTTGGGCATATGGGTCCCACCTATGTTTTGGGTGTGTATCTAGATTTTGCATAGAACTAAACAATTCTTGAAATTTGTGTCCCAAGCTTAGTCTACTATGACTCATATTCCCCAATTGGTGCATGAGTGCCGCTTAGCTTGGACCTATTTTAAATTTAAATTCTTGGTGGGATTTTATTAGCCTAGATCTGATATCGGCTTGTAGTGTTATAATTTCAGAAAATTTGGTATAAACAGGTATAAGTACAAGGTTATTTCACATATTTTCTCCTGGAAAATTGATGAGAGAATTCATATAGAAATTTTATGATTACAAGAGCATTCAAGAGTGATTATCAAGAATTTTAAAGCATTATTCAAGATTCAAGCATCATGTCAAAGTCATCATGCATCATGTTTGTTTTTGAGCTAACATTTGTGATGTAGGGTTTTATGATTCAAGCAAGAATTCAAGTCAAAATCCATAGCATTAAACTAAGAGTCAAGATCTACATTCATGTTAGCCATTACATACATGATTGCAACCTTTTTTTTAAGGGTTTGGTGAGTTGCAACGTTGCATATTTGTTCATTCATCATTCCTTCTTTCTATTTGATTTTATTTCAAGGTTTGATTACCAAAATGGGGTTTGACCAAGGAAAACCCCTATCCACTAACAAAACAATATTTTTTCGTCTCTTTGATGTGTTATTGCAGATCTAGGTGATTTAGGTTGAAGATCCATTGAAGAGAAAGTTTGGATAAAAGTTGTCAAGTTGTCAAAGTTCTCATCTACATTGCAAGATCACAGAAAGTCACCTACAGATTGCAATTCAATCTTTCAGACTCACAAATTTGACAAGAGAGAAGCTACAAGAGAACCTAAGAGGATATCATATTTGCATATCAACCTTGATTTTGGGACTAAATCATCACTTGTGGCGTATGAGTCTCGGTATACCTGATTTTATACATTTCCAGTGGATCTAGAATTGCCAGTTCTAGATTCTAATTTCTATCAGAAACCCTAATCTGGGACTAAATTTCCCTATTGGTGTATGAGTCCCAGTGTGCATTAAAGATAAATATTTCCAAGATTTTAGATCCTCATTCAAGCCTCTTTGGTTTTTAGGTGCACCTCTATACTTTCTCAGTTTATTGTTCTATTTTGAGTTCATTTCTAGGTCATTTACTTAAGTTTTGCATATCATTTGCATTTCTTATCTTTTCAAGCCCTTGATTGGTGGTGAACCCCATTTTAGTCTTTAGTTACATCCCTAAGACACCTTATTGTAGATCTCTTTCCTTCATTCTATCCTTAGATTTAGATCTCTAAGGTTTCCTTAAATGAAATGTGAAGAAAATTGGTCGTTCTATCCCTAAAACATAGAGCAACAATTTTATAGGTTTCACACCCATTTGACTATCTTTTGATTTGAACATGTTGATACTCTATGTGGTTTAGACTATTTTGGATAATCATGGACATTGGATTTTATGCTGGTTTCCTTTTTATGATGCTTATGATGACTATATGCACATTATGCTTTCTTATTTGATATGCTCATGTTGATTTGATTATCATGGTAGGAATGGATAATTGTTTTATGAGATGGAATTGATAAGATGCTACATTTAAAGTTGGTGATGATGTGATTTATTTATAACGCCATGAATAGATATGAATTTATAGAATATGTTGTTGCTAAATAAAAAAATAATTATGGATATTGAACTTATTTATTCAAGATTGAATTATGTTAATTATATGTATACAGAATTATTGATTTAATTATTGATTATCTCGCATTGTATATTTTGACATGTGAAAATTGAGTGTGTAGGTATACACCCATGACCAATGGGATTGGAGGTAACCAAGGGTAACCGATTGTGTTATCCATGTAAAAATGACTATGGTCCATTTGGAGGGGCCATAGTCTCATTGTGTTATATTTTATTTTGTGATTAAAATATTTAATGTTTAATCTTATAATTATGTTTTAAAAGCCAATTACACATCTGATTCAAATGTTTTTGGGAAATTTTGAATTACCTTTATTGTATTTGAAATAAAATTATTTTTGGAGGTTTTAAAGGTTAATTTGGTCTTTAAATTGGGTTAATTGATCCTTAATTAACCCCTAGGATGGTTACTTATGGGTTAGGGGTCAAATAAAGCCCATAACTTTTGAATTTTTCAAGTTGCGACCCTTCTTAATTGGCCATTAAGAAGGGTGACGAATTTTGGGAAGGGTATTGGAGTGTTGGCTCTAAAATCTCATTTATGAGATTTGAAGGCCTTTGTTGAGTGTTGAACACTCTTTGGCCTTTCACTTCCCCAAGAGTTCTCACACATGTGTGAGAAATTGTGGGGAGGTGTGTCCATAGGAGTGAATGGAAGATTGACATATGTCACTCTCTTCTCTGAGGGTTTCCAACCCTTGACTCCTATTTCAATCCTTTGGAAAGCCAAAGGAAGGGTTCTTCTTTTTGGGCCTTTTGATTGTATTGCTTTGAAAGGGAAATTTATTTTGGGCTTGGAGGAGTAAAATAGTGGAGTTCATCTTAAACCTTCCTCCATTTTTGGCTTGGATTTGAGGTAGGTTTTATTCTACTTATAAGCATGTTCCTCCTTTTTATCTCTTTTGTAGGGAAGTGTATAAAGATTGTTTATGTTGATTGTTTTGTACATTTTATGTCCTTGTGCATTTACTTGTGTATAAGGATAGGCTCACCCAATTTGGGAAGAACATCCTTTGCAGAGGATAGGAATGAGTAGGAACCTCTATAGGGAGGTTATTCCCCCTTTGAGAAGGAGAGGCTAAAAAGGGTATGAGTACCCAAATTTGTTTCATGATGGTATGGTGTATTGGGAGATTTTTAGTATAAATGGTGTATGATATGAAGAAGTTTGGTGAATGGGTGGTTGGAAAAGAAGGAAAAATGTGATGTTTTGGTCATTTCTATTTGTTAACAAATCTCCCCATATAGAAGTGTTCTCAACCTCTATCCCTATCTTTAGATTCTTGTAGAATCCCTATGTAAATGTGCAATCTTGGTTGGGAGTATTTTGTTTGAGTGTTGTGGTATGAAATGATTTATTTATTATATTGTTGTGTGTACCTGGTAGCTTGGTTACCTCATAGATTGGGGGTGGTTGGTTTTCCAACCCAAATTTGGGAGGTGAGCACACTCTATTGGCCATGGAAAGAAGTTGTCTTATGGATTTACTTATAGATTTAAAGATCACAATCACAACTTGTGTAAAAGAATTTTAGAAAAAAAGAAATAGTCTTCAATGTTTAATCATATTGCATCTTGTGGATAAGCATTTTACAAAAATTTAAAAGAATAAAATAATTTTTTTTTTAGGATTTGTTATTCTGTATGAACTTTCAAATGATTATTTCTGTTCAAAATATTGTAAGAATAGGAAAATTTTCTTATACAAAGAGAATAGAGAAATAATGTTCAGTGTAGAGTTGCATACGTGTATCATCTATCATATGCAATAAAATAAAAAATTTAAAGTCTAAGCTTCTAATTTAAGCATTCTTCCCTCTCTCAAAGAAAATTAAACATTTGAATATGTGCTAATCTGTAGTGAAAACTGCACCTTTACAACCCTCTAGTTGTTTTCTAAAATAAATGTGTGGGGGGTGATTGTATGCATGAAAAAGGTGTGTTGTGTTGTTTTCAAGCTTTACATCTTTATTTTATATATTGTTGCTACGAGAAAAGAGGCTTGTAGTTGAAAATAATTTCATAGACTAATTGTTAGTAGATGGTCAACACCCCCCTCAGGATTTATGACATGGACTAACCACCTCCTGTGGATCCATTAACTTTGGAGGTTGTATCAGGCATTAACAAGTCGATCTTTTGGTGCAATGAAAATTATGGGGCCAACAATTGGTATCAAAGCCAAAGGTGTCAGGTTTGAATCTCCTCAGGTAACACTAAGGGGGAGATTTTTGGTAGATAGTCAACACTCCCCTCGAGATTTGTGACATGGACTAACCGCCTCCTGTGGATCTATGAAATCTGGCAATTGTATCAAAAATTAACAGGTTGATCTTTTGGTGCAATGGCAATCGTGGGGCTAACATTATTAAGAAATAAAAATATGTATGTACTTGGTCAACAAACTCTAGTTAAACCTTCATTTGTTCATCGGCTACACATAAAATCATGTAAAATCACATATATAATTAGACAAATCATCTACCATAGTAAAACATCTAACATAGTTCACATGACACATCAAATAATTAGCATCCCTTTCATATTATAAAAAACATTGTTTACAAATTCTAGTCCTCCTAGGTGACACGGTGTTCAATATGGATTCAAAACTGTTGCGATGATGTTTTGAGTTGGTGAAGCATGAAAGTAAGATCATGTAGTTAATTCTATCACACATAGTCTTAATGAATGATAAGATCTTTGAAAATATGCAATTTCTCTTAATAAAAATGTTGGCCTTGCCGTTGCACCAAAAGATTGATCTGTCAATGCCCGATACAATCCAGAGTTAAGATCCATGAGAGGTGGTTAAACCATGTCACATGTGAATCCTCAGTGCCACACTGAACAACCAAGGGTACCAAGGGAGCACACCTTGCAACAATCCCCCCCTAGCGCAAGCGAGGGACTCAAACCCGTAAGCAACTCTGATACCAATTGTTGGACTTGTTGTTGCACCAAAAGATCGACCTGTCAATGCCTGATACAAGCTAGAGTTAAGATCCATGGGAGGTGGTTAAGCCATGTCATGAATCTCAAGCACCACGCTAAACAACCAAGGGGACCAAGGGCGCACACCTTGCAACAAGAAAATGAACTTGTGGCTAAGAAGTCGATAATGCAAGATGTAAGCTTTTATGATGGAATAGAAATATATAACCTCCCCAAACACAATATCAAAGAAGAATATGAGATGGGCATCTCATCAGCATCAAAGGAACATTGATAGGGGTCAAATGATCAATTAGGATGCTCATTGAAAAAGCATTGGGTACTACAAATACAAACATAATACTTCCTCATTTCCAATTCAAAGAAGTGACGTTCATAGAGGATCAAACAACCAAGTAAGAATGCTTGCCATGTGTGGTACAAGATATGTACGGGTAGTGTATAAGCTTCAAATATACCCTGGAAAATACACTAGGTGTTGTCAAAGTGGTTGAGCTCAATTTTTTGAAACATTGGGTTATCATTGTGAAGACTAAAGTTCACATCTCCAAAAGTGATATCTAATGTGAAACTCTAAAGTTGTGACTCTTGGACTTTTATCGGTGGATTTTAGTGGATGCAACATCTAAGTTTAAATTCTATGTTGTAACTTTTCTAATATTAATAATTAAATTATTATCTAATATTAATATTTTAATTTCCAAAAGAGCTAAGTCTTGATCTCATGTTAATTCTTCTAAGGATAAAAATGAGAATTCTTGTAGATGCTTGAGCCAAGAGAGTTGTGGTTTGGGAGTGGCATCAACTTATTGCTCAAGAAAAATTATAGAAGCATATGCACAAAAAAGGCTTGATTGAGAATATGTATAAATGAGCAACGATTTAGTTATGAAGAATGCAACAAATTATTAAGTATATAAAAAAAGGGAACAATTAATATTATGAAATTTAGTGATAAAGAAAAGAATAGAGTATTAATATTAATCACCCAGTCACTCTCCTTACACTATTTCAATCGTTGTACTATGCAACAAATCTTCCAATCCAAGAATCAAGGCCGATTTTTTTATTTTAAAAAAAGTCATTTGGTGGTACAACTGATGTTACCCTCATTAATTTATCTTGGTTTAGATTTTGCTTTAATATTGGCACATAACTTTCATATGCTTCCATGAATTGAATGGAAAGCTATCATGCAAGATGTTGTTAAAGGTTGTATATTATGCCTGTCATTTTGGCTTGGGGAAAGAGCAAGAAGTTTAAAAAAAAAAATCTTTCTTCAACACATGAATCATTCTACATGCCAATGCTACATGCCTTTTCAAAACTTTTTTTTTTGGTTTTTCTTGGCACTTTCTAAGGTCTATTTTTAGGTTTTGATCATTTGGTATCGAGAATTTTCTTTACTACTTGGGTATTGCTACAATCCAAGAGTATCATTGTTACAATCAATTTGGTTGTTCGAAGCTCTTTTTTCTCATCTATATAGTCGACTATTAAAGATATACATGTGCATTCTATTTGTACTAATGTCAAGAGCATAGGGGTTCTCAATTTGTTGGTAGCACATTACATACCCAATGTTGACTCAACATGACAAGGAAATGGGGAAAACGAGGGAAACATATTCAATATCATATTTTCCTACTATAAGTTGCAATCTTTACAGAAACTAGTTCCATAGCCTTGTATCCAAATGCCCACCTTAGTTTTTGTACAACCTAAGTTTATTAAGATTATAAACAATAAATTTTTCAATTACATAAACATCAAATTTATAGAGTGCTTGGAATTAATATTATAGTGATGCATTTTTTCCTATTAAAGAAGCTTCATTCTTTTGGGTATGCACATCTTTAGTCTACAAAAAATGAAGATTATTTTTAATATCTTAAGGTATTGGTGCAGAGGTATAAGCTCTCAAACATTGAAAAAATGATACCATAAATAGAACACTCAACTTGTCTTGGGCTTAATCTATTCTCCTAACAAGAATCATTGCACTTTTTGCAAGTTTGAAACAACATATATTTAGATGAAAAAATTCATGTTGCAAAGGATATTCAAGGAGACTATCTAGTTGTTGATCATGCTTCATATACATGGGAAGATAAGTGACCTATAAAAATTAGAAGCAATGGATGCTTGAACAAATAATCAATAAGGGCACATTCATCTTCTTTTCTACTTGATTTTTAACATGCAGTTTATAATTTTTTTTCCTTCATTTCATAGAAGCAAGTTTGTATTGATTTCTTAGTTTTCAATTGTTACTACTAATCCTGAAATAGTTCAAATAAATTTTCAATTGAAGATGCATATTATTTTATTAGTACCAAGATGTATAGTCTCAAATTTATGTTTATTTCCAAGCATGGTTTATCTTTTCTCCTTATAATTTTGGTGTTAAAAATTCATGTCATAGTAACATAAATCAAAAGCAAATCCAGGATCCATTTTTTCCCCTATGAACCAATTTGGGAAAGATTTAGATATCACCCACCCAAAAATTTGGGTAAATATCTAAATGGAGTGTTGCATGGAAATTTTGATCAAGCTGGTATTAAGGGTATAAGTAAATGGTGCTGACTTCCTGATGGAACCCACCCCCTTAGGCACCAAAAAATCCACTTTAAAATGAGCAAACAAGTGGAAAAGGAGAGGTTGTGTTGGTGCAAGAAACTCACACAACCTCTATAGAGGTTTAGAAACATGATGCAAGCCAAATAACAAGTTTAAGAGGCATAAAATAAGTTGCAAAGGCATAAATGAGGTTGTTGTCAAAAAAATATTGCTGCTGCAAGTACTCACAACGTTGGCTATAGGTGACTGTTTGAAATTTTAGAAATGTAAAATACTTTAAACTTGCACAAAACATTTGATGCTTCCAGAACAACAAACTCATAACCAATATAATTCATAGACACAGGAATAGAGACAACAATTATGGAGAAGAAAATATTATATTATATATTCAAATTTCAACTTTTACACACTTTACATGCATTTACAAAAATAGAGCTCTCTTTTCTCTTCTTCTTTTTCCCTTTTTGTCTTCTACAATTCTGCTACTATCCTCTATAGCTTTTGCTTCATCCATTCTCTCCTATATTCCCTTTGTCTCCTCTACTCTTTCATACGTACTATTGTTCTGTCTCTTTTTCCTCTATTCTATCTTCTAGTTTTCATTGTTTTGTTCTTCTCTTCCCAACTACCAAAATCTGGAAGCTTCTTCTAAAATAAAAATTCTCCAAATCTGAACTAAAACAACTGTAACATTCAAAAACCTACATAAATGCTTCCACCTACCTGTTTTTGACTTCAAAATCTCCCACCTAGTCCCTTCTTTCACATTTGTCTTACAATTGCTCATTAAATAAGCTCATAAGAGGTAGTTGCCTTTTAAAAAAAGAAAATTCAAATTTTAAATATTAAAATCCTTACAGCTCCTTCATGTGGCATTTTCTAGGGAAAATAAAAAAATATATTTAAAGAAAAATGATGCCCCTGCATCAAACTACTCAACTAGAAAAGTTGTGAGCCCCTCCTCACTCTATAAAACTTGTAGGTTAGCAACTCTGTCATCTTGCATTAACTAGAATGATTCTAGCTCTGCTCCAAGCTTATCCACATTGCATCTTCCACCGGTCTACCCTTCCATTTTACTAAATACATACTACATTCTTTGCCCCTTATCTTCCTAATCACTCTTGAATCCAAAACATCTTCAATCTCTTATCGTGCTTTCTTGGGCAGTTGCTCTTTCTATTTTTCTAGTAATTTTTTCTCTTCTTCTTTCCATTGTGATGTCTCTCCCTCATGGTAAGTATATAAATTTGAAACATTAAAAATCTGAGAGATTTCCAAACCTTTAGGCAGCTCCAACTTGTAGGCATTCAACGAAAACTTCTTGATGATCTTGCAAGGTCCAATCTTCCTCCAAATGAGTTTGTTGTAGGCATGGCTAGGAAATATTTCCTTTCATAGCGGTGCTAATACCATATGTCCCACTTCAAAATTCCTTTCTTTCCTCTTCAAATCAGCCTTCTCTTTATATTGTTGGCTGCTCCAGCTAAGTTTTTCTCTCACTTGTTGATGCAAATCTTGCATATATTTGGAAAAATCCTCTCCTTCAACACTTCTCTTGGATCCCTCATTATTTGCAAGCTCCCTCAATTCTAAAATACCTCTAGGACTATGCCCATATACAATCTTAAATAGAGTCTTACCTCATTGTGTTCTTGGCAGTCCAAGCACAAAATCCATGCTAATATCTGCCCATGGTTTCTTCGGTATGGGTAATGGCTGATATAGGCTTGTATCTTGACTCCCTCCTTTGGCATATTGACAAACGTGACATCCTTGCATAAATTTTCTGATTTTTTCCCTCATCATTGGCCAAAAATATCTTTTACTAAGCTATTCCAATGTCTTATCAGCTCTAAAATGCCCAGCTAAACCACCAAATTTTTTTCCTCTTATAAAATTCTACCTCATTGATCCTTGAGGTATGCAAATTTTTTGGCCTTTGAATAGTAGTCCATCTTGTATAAAATAATCCATCCAAGGTGTCCTATCAACATTAGTAGTTTCCATACATACTGTCCATGCATCCTTAAAATCCAAATCATCTTTGTGTAACTCTTTAATAGTATCAAACCCAACTAATTCAACTCTTATTTCAATCAACAATGCAACCCTTCTACTTAATGCAATCATTTTTTGTAAAATATCTAGCCCTTTCCAAACAATCCATGAGATCATCCATTCTTGGTAAAGGAAATGATACCTTATTGCTATTTTGTTCATGGCTCTTGAGTTCATGCACACTCCATTCACCATCTTTCTTTGGTGCTAACATAGCTGGTACTGTGCATGGGCTAATACTTTCTCTAATCAGTCCTATTTACAATAAATACTGCACTTGCTTGTTCACTTATTCATTTTATGCATGTGTCAATCTATATGCTGCCTTGTTGGGTAAACTTACACCTAGAATCAAATCACTGTGATAGTTGATGCTCCTCATAGGTGGCAGTCCTTCTGGTAAATCCTTGGACACAATTTCATCAACTTCTTCCAGCAACCCCTTGACTTCTAAAGGCATGTCACTGTTGTCATTTGGTGCATCTACTTGCAAATCCTTCAGAACTATTGCAAAAAATTGTTTTTCCTTTTTAATCTCTTTCAAAAATTAATTTCCTATCACCAGTAGTGTTCTTGGACCACTTTCCACCTCTTCTTCTTTGGTTACCAATGGCCTAAGAGTGTGTTTTCTTCCATTTTTCTCCAATGTATAAGTGTTTAATCTTTCGTTATGGATTTCCTTCCTATCAAATTGTCATGACCTCCCTAAGATTAAGTGGCATACATCCATGGGCATGATATCACACCACACCTCATCTTCATAAGTGCCTATTTGAAAACTCAAAAGGCATTGTTGATCAACCAAGACTTGGTGCCATTTTTGCAACCATGAAACCTTGTAACCTAGGTAGGGTGAACTATTCTTTTTAACCCCAACTTTTCCACCATTTCAACTGAAACTAAATTAATAGTGCTTCCACTATCTATTATGACTTTGCAACATTTTCCACCTGATTTAATTATCGTCCTAAATTATAATTTTTTCCTCTAGACAAGTTCATCTTATTTCTTGGTTGGCTTCAATAATGTCCTCTTCATCATAAGTGCTTCTCCTCTCTCAAGTTCATTGGGTTGGCTAACATATCTTGAAGATTCATTATCCACCTTTGTTACATGTGCACTTGCTAGCCCTATTCTCTTTGATCCTTTTGGTTTGCATTGTGGGCATTCATAAAATCTATGGTCAGACTGTCCATAGTTAAAACATGTGCCTTGGAAGCCTCTACCTTGGCCTCTTCCATATCCACCTCTACCTCTCGTTGGGTATGGTCTTGATCTTGTTTCATCTTTCTCCTTTTGGATTTTTGATGGGCTGGCCTCCTTACCATGACTGTAATTTTTTTGTTGCTGCACTTTACCTTTGTTGAATCCACCTTTGTTTTTGTTTGTTCCTGAATTTCTTGCTAATTTCTCTTCAACCTTTAGAGAATATTGATATGCTTCTTCCAAATTTCATAGCCTTATCATGCTTAGTTCATCTTGAATATTCAACCTCAATCTATTAACATATCTTTCTACTTTTTCATGGTCTAATTCATTATGACCAGATTTGATGGAAAGCTTGTAAAACTCTTTTATATAGGCTTTCACACTTAACTCTCTTTGTTTTAAATTTTGCAACTTCTTAAGAAGTTCAAGATGGTAATCTCCAAGAAGAAATTTAGTCTTCATCTTGCTTACCATTCAATCCCATCTTGTGATCTCATCTGTCCCATTTCTCCTTCTTTTAGCCTACATCTCTTTCCACCAGAGTGTTGCATGAACCTTCAACCTTGTTTGAGAAACCTTTACACTTTTGGGGTCCTCTACTTCATCATACTCAAAGTATTCCTCCATCTTTGTTATCTAGTCAATTAGTTCGTCTAGTTCTAAACTTCTTGAGAAGCTTGGTAACTCTAACCTTGTTCCTTTCCCATATTGGAAATAGCTCTTATAAGTCTTCTTTCACCTAAATCCATATCTCCATCTACATTGCCACCATCTTGTTTAGCCATCTCTGCTCCTCCTTCATCATCTTCACTATCACTTTCTTCATGTGCTTTGCCTCTTCTCATTCCACCTTCTAATGCATTCATTCTTTCCTGCATTGCCCTTAGGTTTTTTAAAACCTCAACTATTCTTCCTGCTACTTTTACAGCTGCAACCTCTACCATCTTTCTCCTAAGAGGCATCCTGCTGCTCTAAATCTCCTTCTCACTGCAGTCTTCCTTGCTGCAATATCCCTTGCTACAGGGACGCATCCAAAATTCACACTCAAAAGAGATTACTCTAAACCTAACCTCAAGCCACTATCCTTCTCCCCAGATCTGTAGTTGTGCTCTAATACCACGCTGATGGCACCCACCCCCTTGTAGGCACCAAAAAACCAACTTTAAAATGAGAAAATAGGTAGAAAAAGAGAGGTTGTGTTGCTATAAGCAACTCACACAACCTCTACAGAGGTTTAGACACGTGATGCAAGCCAAATAACAAGTTTAAAAGGTATAAAATAAGATGTAGAGGCACAAACTAGGTTGCTGTAAAAAAAGCCAATTGCTACGGGTACCCGTAGCGTTGGCTATAGGTGACTGTTTGAAATTTCAGCAATGTAAAATACTTTAAAATTGCACAAAACATTTGATACTTCAAGAAATACAAACTCATAACCAATATAATTCATAGACACATGCACAGAGACAACAGTTATGGAGAAGAAAATATTATTTTATATATATTTAAAGTTCAACTTTTACACACTTTACATGCATTTACAAAAAAATAGCTCTCTTTGCTCTTCTTCTTTCTTCCCTTTTTGTCTTCTATGATTTTGATACTATCCTCTATAGCTTCTGCTTCATCTATTCTCTCCTATATTGCCTTTGTCTCCTCTACTCTTTCCTACGTACTACTGTTCTGTCTTTTTTTCCTCTATTTTGTCTTCTAGTTTTTTGTTGTTTTGTTGTTCTGTTGTTCTGTTCTTCTCTTCCCAACTACCAAAATTTGGAAGCTTTTTCTAAAAGAAAAATTCTCCAAATCCCACCTAAAATAGTAACATTCAAAAACCTACATAATTGCTTCCACCTACCTATTTTTGACTTCAAAATCTCCCACCCAATCCCTTCTTTTGCATTTGTCTTACAACTACTCATTAAATGAGCTCACGAGAGGTAGTTGTTGCCTTTAAAACAAAACAAAATTCAAATTTTAAATATTAAACTCTTTACAACTCCTTCACGTGGCATTTTTTGGAGAAAATAAAAATTATATTTAAAGAAAAATGATGCTCCTGCATCACTGCTGACAACATGCCTATTTGATATGGACATGTTAGACCATATGCAAGAAGCCTCAAGCAGTAAATTTGGTCTTCTTGAAGACCATGAAAGGGTAAAGTTATCATGGGGATACAATTCTAGGTTACTCTAGATGACAATTATGAATTATAAGTATACTCTTTTTATGTTATCATTGAAAATAAACTAGAAGACCCCCAAGGTTACTTAGCTCTATCACATTCCTTAACCCCTGTTCAAATTTATTATGGTCCATTTTAAGGCTATGGCTTTCTTGTTAATGGTACAAGCATACTTAACAAAAAGAGTTTCTAAATCTTTTTAATTGAATAGGCAAGGTGAAATACTTCTAGGGATGTGACAAATTATGAAAGTGCCAATGATTTTTTCCAATGGATTGAGAACTCCATAAAGCAAATAGGAGCATCCAAATGAAACAAAAGCCAACAAAATTTAACATGGTACCTATTATTAATGATGTGACACAGAGTAGTTGTTTCCTCTATATAGCAACAATATCAAGCCTCGAGTTGAGATCAATGAAAATAAAATACACTACCATGAAAGAAGATTTTAATGTGGAGCTAAAGGATATAAATCGAAAGGAAACCAAGCAAATATGAATGGACATGAATAGCTCTCAAAAGCAAACCATTTCCTGTTTCCAGTGCATGAAGATATTGAAGATGTTGGTTTGTTTGCTCTAATTTCAAACTATTAGCTTTCAATTATAACATGGAATAGTATCACACGTAGATAACGATTCCATTTTCCAATGCCCTTTCCATCTGCTACTATTATCACCACCATGATAATGGAACCGTATAAATCTTTCTTCTCAGACAAAACTTTTCTGTCAATTATATTTAAAAAAAATCATTTGTCAAATATGTTTTGTTATATAATTTGCAACTACACTTTTAAGAATATACAAATATTTTTTGAATAGAAAAAAATGTTTGAACTCTCATTAATTAAAAACATAACTATTAATAACTAGTTAAAAGAGCAGGCCTTGCCTATAGTTCCCTTGGCAGGGACTAATAATTACATTCTCAAAGAATATTTTTAGAATGATAGTTATTAAGAAATTATAGAATATAGTAGACTATCGATCAAATTTATTGTTAGTCATTAGAGCTATTATTATTCACATGATGTGTAATTTCATGCATTTGGATATTTGTTTGATCATTATAGTTAAAAATTCTATATGATAATTTTATAGAATATAATAGTCTATCCTCAAATTAGTTGTTAGTTATTGTAGCTATTATTGCATGATGGATAATCTCATGCATTTGGATATTTGGTTGATCATTGTAGCCTATCCATCACATTAATTGTTAGTTGTTAGAGTTGTTATTTTTATTTGATGTATAATTTTATATGATGTAATTTTTTGCATTTAGATATTTGATTGATCATTATAGTTAAAAATTATTTATGATAAATTTTTAGAAGGAAGATAAATTTAAATAATTTATTCCTTTTCCTTCTAAATAATTTAAATATATTACATATATATTATTATTTTCAAAGAAAATTTAAAACTTATTCAAGATTTTAAATTATTTTAGATAAGTAATTACAAAGTATTTAAAATTTTATCAAAGTTTATTTATTGTGAAGGCATAAATATTACCTAGATATTTTGTATTAATGATTATGAATATGAACATATAGATAATAAAACCTAAATCAATATTTTACATAAAATAAAGATTTAGGTTTTAACATATCTTATAGAGAGTGTTTTTACATATCTATTTTTTAATTCTTAATGTCTTTTTTCATTATATTTAATAACAACTTCATTTTTTATACTTCTCATTATCAATGCATAACACTTTTAAATTTAATGAGGGTAACAAATAAATTGATAGTTACAATTATAAAATTATATGATAATTCCTTCTAAATTAAATATTAAAAGAGGTTGCATGTTATTGGTGGTTATAATTATTTTAAATTTAATGAGGGTAATAAATAAATTGATAATTACAATTATAAAAGATCTATTATATGATAATTCATTCTAAAATTAAATATTAAAAGAGGTTGCATGTTATTGGTGGTTACAATTAATTAAATATGTAATTGAAATTATATCATTAAATATTTTTAATTTTATATTAATTTTTTATATATATATTATTGGTAAGAACACATATTATAAATAAAATAAATACATAAAGAAGTTTGAGATGAAATTTTTAAAATACAAGATGCAATATTTAATGTAAAAATAGAAATAAAGACTTAGAATACAAATTTGTAGGAGGACGTCCTTCATAGTTTAATACTAATTATACAAATCCTTCATACATTATTTAGCCATTTAATATAGCTTTATGCATATTAAATTTTTTAAATGGAAATCAACTTTTTCCAATCATGATGGTAAAGCTAAGGATGTGATTAAAGGGAAGAATTAATGCTCCATCTCACATATTAACTTTAGTGACAACATAGGAATCATACAAATTTCTCGTAATCATAATAAGCCAAGGCAGCAAATCTTAAATCTAAATTAAATATTTTATACCATACTCAGGTTTATATACGTTTCAATCACTCTATTCTCGAAATCATCCTTGTTTCTATTCATGCTGCTCTTACATCGTTCATGCAGCAGAAAAAATGGAGAAGAATGGAGAAGGAATAAGTACGCAAGAAATTGTTATTTTTGGTAAAAGAGTTCGAGTAGGAAGAGAAAACAATGGGTGTGTTTCTGATGAGAATGAAAATGAGAAAGGAGCGAAGAGGACATACACTAAATCTCTAATGCCCAGAATTCGTTGGACGACTGATTTGCATACGAGTTTTCTTCGAGCAATGCAACAACTTGGAGGTCCATACAGTAAGCATTTATTCTTCTTTCCTTTTTCTTTATTTGGTTTTTTTCTGTAGATGTTTGCAGATTTACTTTTCTCTATGTTTGTCTTTTTATTATCCCTCTAGCTTTGCCATTGATCTACAATTCTATATACTTTTATAATATGAGTTATATCTATATCTGATTCATATTGAATCCCGTCTATTTATTTGTATAATTTTTTTAATCTTAAAGATATTATAATGTTTATATTCTACTTGCAGGAGCATCCCCCAAGCAACTGGTAAAGCTTATGGGTGTTCAAGGGCTTACCCTTTCTCAAGTGAAAAGCCATCTGCAGGTACTGCTAAATTAATTTAATCGTATTGTTCATGATTTTTTGTTAGAGTTTTTTTTTTTTCTCTAAATTAATACTTTTTTTTTTTTAATTGTAATTTTTTTGATTGTACAGATGTACAGAAACACCATCAAGTTTGGCAAGAATGAACAAGGTATATTTCACATCCTAACTTATTTTGGAGACAGAAAACTTACATTTCTAAATATTTGTAAAAATAATTGCCTCTCTACTTTATTTCGTAATTTGTATTTGATTTTTTTTGCAGGACATCATCACTTGAGAAGATACACTATTTTGGATAATTTTCTTAATTACTCCAGAGCTCAGAGAACATTGTTCAACAATAATTTGGAAGGTATAGATTCTTGGAACGAAGAAAATGAAAGGAAAAGAGATTCAATGCTGGTGGTTGAACGAGGATCATTTTTGATGCCACATTCAAAACAAACAAGTTCTACATTGCAAGCTTCCCAATACAAAAGGGACACAACAACATATTACGAATTTGTAAGGGATAAAGCATGAAATTCTAATATATATATTTGTCTCATTTGCTTCCCAATAAATCCTTAGTTTTTATTTGTTTTTGATAAATGCAGGGACATAGATTACAACTTCAAAAGCTTCCTCAATCAAATGTAGGTTTATTACTTGAAGATGGAGACAAGTCACAAGTGCTAACTTCAGACAAGCTTGGGGAAGAAGGTGATTGCACTTTGTTCTCAAAGAGTAAATATAAAAAGAAAATGGGATGGCATAGATTCATCACCACCGTAGATGACAAGGCACCATCTTCTCAAATTGCATTGGACTTGACACTCTAGTCTTAATATTTTCTATTGAAAACAAGTGCTGCACGCAGATTTAGTTCCTGCCAAAGACTGCAGAGTTGATGATTTTGATTTTGATTTTAGCATTTCTATGTTAATTACATAATAAGAACTCTTTTTGTAGAGTTGCTGCTGCATTTCAACTGTTAGACATCTGGTAGTCTTAATCAGGACAAATTCAAAGGAACTTCAAGATTCACAATAAAATTATTTCTAATTTTGTGCAGTAATGTTAGGTTTTGAAAATAGAATGCAAATGAGTTGTAATGTGAAGCCAGTTGACTGGGCCAATCTCCTTGCAGAAAAGATCCTACGGCAGACTGATGCTTAACAATGTGCCTTTTAAGCTTTTTTCTTTAGAATTGTTTTGAATAGAAATATTAAAGACAAGGGTCAACTATTCTTTTTTCACTATTGATGTGTTTATTTGCTGGGTTATCTTCTCTGTCAGTTACCTTCAGGAAAATAATCTCCAAAGTGTTCTATGTTTTATGTTTTGCATCCATGTTTGCGGTGGTGTTCTTATTTTACTTAGATCTGCTCCTTCCCTATTGGATCGTGTTCACTTGAATCTCATTCATTCATGATATTGAACATTCAGATCCTGAATTTATCTGTAGCTCACATGGACAGTTTTTTTCCCTGTATGACTTGTCACATTATATAAGTTTTATTGAGGAAAATGCTAGAATTTAAAATGTGAAAACTCGCATTTCTAACGCCCCACTAAATACATTTGGCAGGTTTATGATCTAAAGGGATGGTTTGTATTTAATAATGTTAATTTAATAATATATTGTCAGTTTTGATAACTTTCTTCCACGTAATTGATTTAGAGTTAATTTGGTAGTTATCGACATGAATAATTATAGAAGCCAATACAAATTCATTGCAATACAATATACAAATTCTTCATAATAATATGTTTTATATAATTATTTATCATTTGAAGTGTAATTCTCTATTATCATTTCTGTATTGGATCCTAGACCTCACATTGATATCAGAACCCATGACAAAAAAAAAAAAAAAGGAACAGAAGGAATGTTGAGGAAAATATAATCTCACCATTGTATGAACGGTGGATCCAGATGCGTTGCAGGATTTCTGTGTAACCGATACCAAGTCCTCTGAAATTTTCATAAACGGGTTTCCTCGTCAGAGCCCGAGTGAGACCTCTGCAACGCACTTCACCAAATCGGGCAATCCGTTCAGCGTGGGTGCGATTGCTACAACGGTATTGGAAGGAAAAGTGCCCCCTCATACATACCCCAGAGCCACTGAAATGGTTTACATATTGGAAGGAAAAGTACTTGCAGGTTTCGTATTGGATAGTTCCAACAGCCTTTTTTTCTCAAAAAGTGAAAGCTGGGGATGCTTTTGTGTTTGCAAAGGGGACGCTTCATTTCCTTCATAACATTGGTGAGAGTTCTGCGAATTTGATAACTGTTAATAGTCAAAATCCTGGGGTCGCTGTTACGCCAATGGTCACATTTGCTGCCAGTCCGGCCATTCCCCCTCAAGTTCTAAGCAAGGCATTCCAGATTAGTTTCGAGGAGGCGGGAAAAATAAGGAAGAGTCTTGGTGGTAGTTAAAAAAATTGCGTCTTCATTGATTGCTCGCAGTTTATACGATAATAAGTGATATCACTAGGGCAATGTCTATGTAGCCCTCAAAACGGACATTTGATCTTAGTGATTCCATCCAGTTTAAGAGTCTGTAAATAGATGAATCTCTATTTTGTTTGGTCTAAAATCTTTTTAATTTTTGTTTGATAAGTTTGAATGAGAAAAACCTTCTTTAATTTAAGAGTTAATTTTGTTATCATTTTTCATTTTATGTTTCTTGCTATGATGATAGATCCTCAAATCTGATTCATAATGTTGATTACAAAATTATAAATTTTGAACTGGAAATTATTAGTGGAAATATCATTTCCTTTAATTAAAAAAGGTTTTAATTTTGATTTAATAGAATAAAATGAGAGAAACCTTCTCTATTATTGATTTAATTCATAGTTATTATGAGCAATCAATCCATAATATTATAGTATAATAAAGTAATAATAAAAATAAAAAATACTTGTAAAATATATACTTGTAAGGAAATGATATAAATTAGTAAAACAACCTTGAAAAAGTGGTTTGAATTGTAAAAATGAAGCAACTAATTTTTCATCATGCAATTAAGGAAAAGATTGTTTCCTTTCATAAAGAGCCTAAGAACACATTGATGACAATATCCAATTTGGAGAATAACTAATATTTGAAAAAGTGAGTGTTGGATTCATTTTTGTTGAGATTTATTGCTACATGAGATTGTTGGTGGATAACCATTTTTTTGAGCTTGAATTTATTCAATTCCACACTTGGATTCTTTTATGAAGTGCATAATTTGTTTGTGATCCTTCCTAGTTTTAGAAGGCAATATGATGATGTAAGCACCTCCTATCTATAAGATTGTCAAAGGTTTGTGTTTTTGGTTGGAGTTGACAATGTTAGGAAAAAGAAGGTGTCTCAACTTTTGATTATTCTTAGCATGTTTAATTATTAAATTAAAATTATATTTGATAATTATCTCATGTTGCTTTGTGAGTTACAACTTGCAGTTTCTATTTCTAAGGAGGATTCAAGTTGGAAGTTATCATTTATAGGTGGAGTTGTGCATGAAGGCAATTTATATTACATGCTGAGTTTGCATGGAATGTGAGCATTGGAGGTGAAGTCATATTTTGGAAGGTTCAGTTTTAGTGACATTTGGCGGTTGCAATATTGCATGTGGTGACATGTGGAAACTTATCGTTATGCATGTGTAGTGGTTTTGGCACTTTCCATGTTGCATATTCAATATTTTTCATTCGATTTTAGAAATGTCTAATTAATGTATTGTAAGATCCTATATATTGAGCACTTGTATTTTGGAGTTGTAGATTGTTGTTTTGTTGAAGTATCATTATGTAGTGCCCATCCATTCTCACTGTGGATGTGCAGGTAGTTTGGCTTTGGAACTGGGAGATGAAGGTAAAATAATAGGAATATTTAAAGGTATGCATATGTGTATTGAGTGAAATACAAGCCCTAAGTGTTGTACTACCTATTCATGATGGTTGGATTGTGACTATGGGTTGGGACATGGGTTCATGTTGTCCTGGCCGATGTTTATGTGATTGTGATAAGTGTGCAAGATGGACAATGCCTTGCTCGGTGTAGGGTTGACTAGTTGCAAGTAGGGGGAGTGGCTCTCAATGGGGGTCGAAACCCAAAGTGGTGTCCAGGATAACCCATTGGAGGGTTTATTAATCCAATGATAACCTTGATAATGAATTAGGGGGACGCGTAGAATTCACATTAAACAAGATAATGTTATTCCTCACTCATGGTTCAAGTGCTCATTTAGGTTTGAGATGAGATGGGAAGGCCTGAAATAACAAGATCAATTGTCTTATCTTCATGAAAGGTATGTTGATTCCACATGCATTTTTATGGGGGCTAGGGATCGAGAGAGGCTGCTAGAATAACCTAGGATGGGGTTGGGGTCTAGGAAGATCTACCAGGATAACCCATATCAAGTTATGTGACGAAACTCCTCCTTATTGCAGTCTAGCATTCCCTAGTTGCATTTTCTCTTTTTGTTGTGTGAGTGCCTTTGGAAGTAAAGTAAGTGTTGTAAGTGATGTTAGTGTTCTTAGTAGTGTGTTGGAGTCCATGTAAGGCCCTTGTTTGTGTTAGCTTGTTATCTTCTTAATTGTTTGTAAGATGTGGGACCTTGTGTTATCTCCTGGCATGGGGGTGGACCTTAGGATTCCACATGGTCGGGAGGTTGGTGTGTTTTCTTCCATTGGGTATTCTAGTTGTATGTTTGTGTACGTGGAAATTGTTCTTGATGTTGTGGATTCTAGTTCCTGTTCCAGTTCGAGAAGACAATATTTTTATGTATATGTATTGGATTGTATATCAATCGTATCTCTTGTTGTAATCTGATGTACTCTTCCCTCATGTACCCTAGGAAGCATTGTTGTAAATATTGTAACGATGTAACTAATTCTTGCATACTCTTCTTGTAATGAATATTGTTAAGTGATGTATCTTGCACATGTTAGTTGGCTAGAGATGTTTTTATTCAATGTTGATTATCAGTTGACATGTTATGGAAGTAAATAATGTTGAAGCATTTAATGTGATATTTTTAAATGAACAGGTTGCATGTTAGGTAACCCATGTCATCTGATAAATTAATGAAATGATTATAGCTAGATTGATTATTTAATTTGTGAGTAGTGCAGTTGAGGAACCTTAGAGGACTTGTTTTAGTTTATTATGTTATACAATCTATTATTATTTCATTTAAAAAATAAATTATTCCATTAATATGTCATAGTTAGTGTTGTCCTTTGGGGTTCGTTGGTGGGGGAATTACACCTAGTACCAAAGCCGAAGTTTCTAATATTGGGCACTCTAGTTTCATATGAGCCCATTATGTTGTGCTAGTTGCTTGTACTCTTGAGATTACGTTGTCCTAGCTACTCAGACTCTTGAAATCATGTTTTCTTCCTTTTGTCATCCTCACCTAACAACCTTAGACTTATCCTTTGCTGGTGTTTGTACAATGGTGCAGAAGATCAGTGGAAATGATAGGGCCCATGGTGTAGTGCACAATTCGCTGATATGCTTTATATCTGGGATGCATTATGGACTCTTGTGTAGCCTTGTGATGTGATTTACGGTGATGTGAATTTGTGTGTGTATGTGAATAATGTATGTTATTTATCATGTATATAGTATTTATGAAATGATAAGTTGTGTTTCTATGCTTCTAAAAAGGTGTAAAATTATGATCCTGTGTTGAATATGTTATGAGATTTAGTGTTGTATACTAAATAAAGTGGAATGTATCATTTGTAAATGATGGATATTTAATGAAAATGTGTGCTTGTGTGTATAATTATGTTGTGTTTTATGGAAGTGTAGAATTTTGATGTATTGAATGCTTCATAGTGTATTAGAAAAGGAATTGTAATTTAAGGGTAAAGAAAATGAAATAGTAATGCATTTGAAATTGAACACTTTTACATGTTTTTGTTATGAGAAATTTTTCTCGTTAGGATTAAAAGGGTGCAATGTTTTCTTTGTCTTGAAAGAAACTAATGGGTGTTAATGCTAATATGTAAAGATTTTGAGTGGTTTATGTACTATGGAATCATTTTTTGAAATGCAATTTTTAATTGTGTTATTACTATGACATTGAAAACTAAAAGGATAGGTCAAGTTTGAAATGGACTATATAAGTATATATCCTTGTGAGATGAATTATTTACATAGGAAAAACTAATGTATATTATTTTGATGTAATGAATCAACTTGGATGTTGGTAATAGAAATTTGCAGTACTAATATGTTATGTTTCCACCCTAGTTTGTGATTTCTAGGAGTAAGTCAAGTTTTAGGGGGGAGGATGTAGTGCTCCTCCATTCTCACTGTGGATGTGTAGGTAGTTTAGCTTTTGAACTGAGAGATGATGGTAAAATAATAGGGATATTTAAAGGTATGCATATGTCTATTGAGTGAAATAAAATCCTTAAGTGTTGTACTACCTGTTCATGATGGTTGGATTGTGACTATGGGTTGGGACATGGGTTCATTTTGTCTTGACCGATGTTTATGTGATTGTGATAAGTGTGCAAGATGGACAATGCCTTGCTCAGTGTAGGGTTGACTAGTTGCAAGTAGGGGGAGTGGTTCTCAATGGGGGATGGAACCTAAGATAACCCATTGGAGGGTTTCTTAATCCAATGATAACCTTAATAATGAATTGGGGGGATGGGTAGAATTCACATTAAACAAGATAATGATATGCCTCACTCATGGTTCAAGTGATCGTTTAGGCTTGAGATGAGATGGGAAGGCCTAGAATGGCAAGATCAACTGCCTTGTCCTCATGAAAGGTACATTGATTCTGCACGAGTTTGTATGGGGGTTGGGGATCGGGAGATGCTATTAGGATAACCCAAGATGGGGGTCGGGCCCTAGGAAGATCTACCAGGATAACTCATATCAAGCTATGCGATAACACTCCTCCCTATTGTAGTCTAGTATTCCCTAGTTTTATTTTCTCTTTTTGTTGTGTGAGTGCCTTTGGAAGTGAAGTAAGTGTTGTAAGTGATGTTGGTGTTGTTAGCAGTATTGTGTTGGATTCCATGTATGGCCCTTGTTTATGTTAGCCTGTTATCTTCTTGATTGTCTGTAAGATGTGGGACCTTGTGTTATCTCTTGGCACAGGGGGTGGACTTTAGGGTTTCACATGATCGGGAGGTTGGTGCTTTTTCCTCCATTGGGTATTCTTGTTGTATGTTCATGTGCGTGGAGATTGTTCTTGATGTTGTGGATTCTAGTTCCTGTTTCAGTTCGAGAAAACAACCTTTTTATGTATATGTATTGGATTGTATATCAGTCGTATCTCTTGTTGTAATTTGATGTACTCTTCCCTCATGTACCCCAGGAAGAATTGTTGTAAATATTGTAACGATGTAACTAATGTTGTCATACTCTTCTTGTAATGAATATTGTTAAGTGATGTATCTTGCATATGTTAGTTGGCTAGAGATGTTTTTATTCAATGTTGATTACCAGTTGGTCCATGTTATGGATGTAAATAATGTTGAAGCATTTAATGTGATGTTTTTAAATGAACCTTGCATGTTAGGTAACCCACGTCATCTGATAAATTAATGAAATGATTCTATCTAGCTTGATTATTTAATTTGTGAGTAGCACAATTGAGGAATCTTAGAGGACTTGTTTTAGTTTATTATGTTATGCAATCTATTGTTATTTCATTTAAAAATAAATAAAAAAAATTGTTCCATATTAATGTCATAGTTAGTGTTGTCCTTTGGGGTTCCTTCGCAGGGGTGTTACACATTATGCTACCAGAATTACTTAAAAATTGAGAGTGTAAGATTCTTGCAACATAGATTTGCAATTATATTGTAGCTTGTTTGTTGTTGTTGAATAATATAATGAATTGTGTTTTGGAGTGTGGGATTTTTCTCCTAAAAGGATTTTCCCCACATAAATTATGTGTTTTATTTTCCTTGCTTATTTGATGATGATATGCATGTGCATCTAAATCTATAACTGTTAAGGTGTTTAATAAAATTTTGCAACTACTCTCCTGATTAGATTAGTGCAAGAAGCATCTCCCATGCATTCAACTTCCTTTCAATTGGTATCTGGGCTTGGCCAACCTTGATTCTGTTGTTGGGTTTGAAGGTTTTTTTGAGCTAATCTTTGTTTCAGTGGGAGTTTTGCAGAAGAATATTTTGTTACCTTGTTGTAGGAAAATGATGGCAAGCACATTCAGTAGGATCAAAATGGAGAAGTTTAATAGTGAAAACTTTGAGTTATGGAAGTTGGAAGTGGAAGATATGCTAGTGGATAGAGATTTGTGGGCTACAATATTTGGTACAAAACTAGCTAGCACAATCTAGGAAGAGTGGGATCTAGTGGATCAAAGAGCCAAGGGTTTGGTAAGACTCTGTTTTGCTGATTTTGTGCTCCTAAATTTCCATGAAGAGAAGACTGCATGGTGCAAGATAAATTTGGAGTACAAATTTTATAAATCTTGATGGACAAACAATATAAGTAGCCAACAATTTAAACCTTAATGATACTAGAATTTATTTATAAATTTAAATATTGATTTAATTCACATTACTCAGTCACAAGCAATTCATTTGACAATTTGCAATTCAATTTTTTTCATTTCCAAATTTCTTATGCTCATTTCTTTATATTAAATAATTTCTTATCTCTCCAAACTCATTTTCTCTCCTCTATAATCACGTGATTGCAAATTCAACTCATGGTTTATATTCATGAGTCCTCCATTCATTATTCTTTAGCACATGTTTGTAACTCCATTATGAAACCCCCTTTACTCTCCAATCTATTGTATATCCTCTTCCTTGGCCACCATCACTTCACTACATATCAATTTATTATGTCAACTAACAATTTTCTCGTTCAACACACCCCATACCATCATAAACCTTTTTTGATTGCATGGAATCATTTTAAAGCCTCATATTAATACTTCTTAATGTGCCCTGTTTATTTCATTTTGCATATATATTTTCTTATGTTTATTCTCCTTTTCCCCAAACTCATCCTCTATGCATACTTCTTTGTTCTCTACTATTATATATGTTAAAAATCAGTCATTAAATTTGCAATTTTATCACCCAAACAGGGTGTCGCTCACCACATGTCAGTCTTTTTTCCCTCTGCATACAAACTCACTTTATCATGTATGGCACCACCTCTCCTCTTTGTTTACTTCTTGGAAATTTTTGATCTCCTTCCCCAAATCCACAATCCCCAACATTGTCCTCAAATATTCTAGTTTTATTTTTTTCTTTTAGCTGGGTGTTTTCCTCTCTCTTGGTTGCCTTTTCTCATTTCAAGTTACTCTCCCAATAATAAATAATAATAATATTTAATCTTTACCTTTTTATTTTTTATTTCCCTCTTCAACACCACCCTGGATTCATCATTTATTTATTTTTACCTGAACATGAAATGACCCTCCTTCCACAAGCCAACGATCATTCTAATTAGATCTAATTTTGAAAGTTAAAACAAGCCAAAGAATTCACCTCTAGTAGATTGAAGAAATAATCAGTTATCCCAACACCATAATCGATTTTCAAGAACCAAATGAAATCAAATCTTTCAAACACTTTGTCAAATAAATTGCATAACATAAAATTAAAATAGTTATTATTCTCACTCCATAGAATTCGCTGGGTTGTGCTTTGGTTGCTGATTTTTTTTTAGTGTTGGCTTTCTCAAGTTGCATGGAGTTATTTGCAAGTTTGTATGGTGGTAAAATTCAGCAGGTGTTTCAAATGGCTAGAGAATATAATGCAATGAATTTTAGAGTACCAGTGGAGATAAAGAGGAATGAGATCCCATTCTCGGAGGAGGTAACAAAAGAGGAAATGTCTCAAGTTTTCAATATTGCCTATCCAAGTATTGTAGATTGCATTAAATCTGTGATAGGATATGAGATAGTTCAGCCATACTCTCCCAGACTCATATTCGCTTCTAATTTTCTTTCAATATTTCCATCAAATGTAATGGATTTCCTACAATATTTTGTGGCTTTAATAGTTGTGTATATAGTGTCAGTCCTTCCAAAAGCAATGGATGAAAATGATCTATTACAAGCAGTTCAAAAATACAATTTGGATATGGGGGAATAAAATGTAGCAGGAATATTTCCAAGAAGTTACCTTAAAGAAAAGAGAGGTTTTGTTGTTGTGTATGGAGCTATAAAAAAGGGACTAAGAGATGACAATCCATGGTTGATTCTTTGAATGATTCAATTGCATTAAGGAGAATTGGGGAAGCCAATGATTGAATTGATCAAGGAAAAATATTATGCCCTCTCCTACATTCTGGATCATCAGGATCACCATTCAAGAAGACAAGCTACAGTCCCACCTATTCTCCCACTTGGAAGCCTTGGAGAAGCAAGGGAAGAGGAGAAAGGTCAAAATTTCATTGATGTAAATGCAAATGTTCAAAATGTTAATGAAAATATTGAAGATATGATGGAGTGAAGAGGAATAAGACATGAAGTTTGTTCCAAAATTTTGAAGTATAAAATGGCATACACATATGTAATTTATAAAGACATAGTTCATTTTTTTATATATGCAAAAATTATGCTCATATGAATAGATATTTTCAACTACATAGATATACACAAATTATCTATGGTCTTTATCTACCAGTACTATAATTTTAGTTTTTGTATTTTGTTTATATATAATATAAATACCTAGGCTTTTTCCTTTTGCTGATAATTTTTTTTTGAAATAGTTACATGAAATTTTATCAATTAATGATAACAATGTCATTCAACATCCATTAAAATTCAACCATCGAAGTCAGATTTGAAATTAACTCTGGAAATCAACTGCAACACAAAAAATACAACAAAATTAAAACCAAGTTATTTTTGTTTGATGAGGATCACCAGTTCGCCTGGATGCTCCTACATCATACATGCTAGGTAGGAAGTTTGTGAGCATAGGCTCACAAAAGAGGAGTTGAATGATAGAACCATTCTTTTAGATTGTGAGAAATCTACAACGAACTCCATCACTATAATAGGTGCACACAAATTTATTCCTTTTCCTCTTCTTCTAGCACCATGTTGGAACAACTATCATCTTCCTCCCATAACTCCATTCACCACTCTTCTCTCCTCTCATGGATTCAAATCCACCATGTGTCATCCTCCTCCACAAAAATATTTCTCCTCTTCTCTCCTTCATGGGATCCAACCCACAATTAACTAGTCTCCTCGATAAAAATCTCGTGTCACTCATATCACAACTTGCTATATATAAATATTCATTGAATACCTTATAAAAATTTAAGATTTCCATAGGTTCTTCTCCACACTCTTTAACTCCAACTACCTCAAATGAAAGTACAAAAACATCATCACAAAATGAAACAAGATTTACCTCTTCATTCACTGCTACAAATTCACCATCGGTTGAACTAGTAACATCTACTTCTTCATTTCAATGCTTATCTTCCCACTTTCAATCATTGTGATCTTCTCCAACCACTCATTCTCCATCACCAAAATCTATGATAAAAAATCATCTTCTTCCTCATCCTTCATTGCAACCTCTTTGCATTCCATCATTGCATCTTCATTTTTCTCCTCTTTGAATATCTCTATTGCAGGCTCTTTGCTATTTATTCCATCCTCTTCCTCTTTTCTCATGCCTTCTTGTCTACTCAGTTGTGCCTCCAATTTATCTAGCTTATTCAATCATTTATTTATATCCACAATCATCCTCTATGTCTTATTTTATTTGTACCATCTCCATGCTTCCCAAATCACAAGATTCTTCCTTATGACTATACCCATCTCATATGTTGCAATATTTCACAACTCTCACCTCATGCTCAGAAATTTACAATCATACTTTTTTTCATGACTCCCTAGCTCTCAATTTCTCAAGGCTTCTCTCTACCCGCAACAATCCTCACATGAGCTCTTTTTCACCACACTTCTTCTACTCTACCCGTAGGTCGTGGTGGATTCTCTCCACTCTCTAGATCCCCTTCTCTAATACCATTTGGTGCAAGACAAATCTAGAGTACAAATTTTATAAATCTTGACGAACAAACAAAATAAGAAACCAATAATTTAAACCTTAATGACAGTAGAATTTATTTGCGAATTAAAATATTTATTTAATTCACATTAAACTCAATCACAAGTAATTCATATGACAATCTTCAATTGATTTTTTTTATTTCCAAATTCCTTTATTCATTTCTTTATATTTTAATTTCTTATCTAGAGCAAACTTCTTTTCTCTCCTTTATAATCATGTGACTACAAATTCAAATCATGGTTTATATTTGTAGAGGAAGGGATTCGCTACTCCCAAGTCTCTAGGACATAAAAGAGCCTAAAGGGAGCGAATTTCCCTCAACTACCTTAGACTACCTAAGAAGCTAAAAAGGAAGGGCAAATTGGACTCTAGTTTCTTTATGTTTTATGGCAGAGGTTTTTTGGAAGTGGGTGAGCAAACCACAGAGGTCTTGCAGACTGTAGACCAATTGGCTCTTGACTAGAGGATGCTAGTGCATGAGTTTGATGTTAGCGTGCAACACTAACATCTCAGATGTATGCTAGCGTCTCGTACAAATAGATAGTTGGGATTGCAGAATGAAACTAATAGGGTTTACTAACAACCCAAAAGTTTAAGTTTGATAGTTTAATATAGAAATATGGAAATACAGAAAACAACAAGAAGAATAAATTATACCTTATAAATATAAACTATTATAATAACAAAGTGATGACAAAAAGAAGAGAAGAAGGAAAACTCACTGAATGTCTAATTAGATCTAGCAAGCTCCTTATGAACATATTGCACCTACACACAAAGCAATGAGAAAATGTTATGGATGTGTTTTGGAGCCTACCTCAATCAGATCCTTGTTTTGGTGTTTCCACCTCCATGGAAATTCGATAGACCACAAGATATAGAAATGATAAATAAATAAAGAGAGAATAGACACAAAATATAGAGCGCAAAGATAATCTAGATGCCTCTACAAACAAGATAATGGAAATGATTAAATAGATAGATATTACCCTCCTTTCTACATGCTTGAGAAAATAAGAGAGGAAGGTGGAGAGAAAGACAACCATGCAAATGGAGTAAAGCTTCAACAAATTGCAATAAAAACGGTGTAGGAGCAAAAAAATGGTGTAGAAGTGAAGTGAAGAGAGCAAGAGAGTGAGTAGAAGTGAAGTATGAAGTGGTAGAAGCTAGAGAGAGTGATAAAATGGAATGAATGAATTTTAAAAGGCTATTTTTGGCTTGGTAAAAGGCCATTCCCGGGTGGTCAATATTTGCAAGGACATTACAATTCATAGGTTGACAAAGAATCATAATGCCTCAACAACCATTGCCCAAGAATCCTATCAGACTGGAAGTGCAACATATAGATGTTTGCACGACCTATGGGAATCCTAGATAGAAATTGTATCACTGATGGAAAACGACAATGAAACATGTGAGAATCAAGGTAAATGTGGTGATTTTTTGTATTATCAAGCTTGTAAGGCAAAAATGGGGTAATATAATGGGAAAATACACTAGGTGTAAATTTATACCATTACATTTTTCCCCCACTTTAGGGAGAATTGTGTCGATGCGTATGTGAGCTAAAGTAGAAAGAGATTGAAGAGAATATACTAAAAACATAGAGGAAGTAGTCCTTCACTTGAACGGTATACCCTAACTTGAAAAAGGGAGTTCCACCAAGATGCAAAGATGACATAGGTATTTGATCTTGCAAAGCCAACTGCAACCTCACCATAAACATGTCATAAAAGAACAAACTAATCATAATAGACATAATTATAAGACACAAATTGACATAAGTTGGTGCAATTATACACAATTTGATCAGGTAAGACAACATAAGACACAACCTAATCAAATATATGACAGGTCTATGGTTGCTACAAATTGCGTTATAGGATGGTCACAAAAAAGATAAGTCTAGTTAGGTTTCCCCCAAGATAAATGCCAAGATATAAGACATCAGACACCATGACACAAGATGCCAAATACTAGATATAAGACATAAATTGCAAGACACAAGAGTTCTTTTGAAAATAAGGCTTTCAAGAAGGGGTTCTTTTGATAGGGGGACACTTTTCTCAAGACATCAATACACCAAGGGAACCTTTTGAAATGATGCTCCTTTTGAAAGAAAAGATGTTTTATACAAGTTATTCTATCATCAAGGAATCCTTTTGAAAGATCTTTCGTCAAGGAACCCATTGGAATGAGTACTCCTTTTTGAAAGGAAAAATTTCAAACTCTTTCTTTTTAGAAAAATACTCCTTTTTTGAAAGGAAACTTTTTAGATTCTTTCACCAAGGGATCCTTTTGAAAGAGCATTTCATCAAGGAGTCCTTTTTGAGAAAATGCACCTTTTTGGAAAATGAGAGTTTTCAACAAGGGATTCTTTTGTCAAGGAATTTATCGTAAATAAATTTTGAACCAAGGAATCCTTTATAAACAATTCTCCATGTTGAAAATTAGACAAGCATGATAGCCCCCCATAGGATTATGTGTGCTATGCAGAGGAGCACATGAAATCCTAAGGAGAAAATAAAGACAAGAGACGTTGTGGCATGCGATACATGGTGATATGTATTCGTGGTATGTTGTCACACATGCGAGGGACAACACATTAGAACCACAATATCAAGAAGCAGATAAGAAGAGATGAAGAAATCAAGAGACAAAGGGATCTAATAATTCAAGGTCAAAACTATCCATAGATATAGATAGATAGAGATAATATAATATATATGAACTTCCATCAATCCCAAAGTTTCTCAGAACGTGAAGAAGGACACATGAAGACAAAGTAAAATAAAAATCGAGTCAACATGGGACAAGGACTAAATGCCCCCAACGCTTTGCATTGTCCTTGATATTGAAAAGAAAGATTACAACACATAGAGGAATGATGACACAAATAGAAGTGTACAATTTTTTTTTGTGCCTATATCTAATTACCTAAAAGGGTAGCAAGGGTCCTCTAGGTAGTATCAAAAAACATCAAAAGACAAGCATTGGGGAGCACAAACAAAAAAAACTAATCTACATATGCATAAGGAGGGACCACCCTAATCCTCAACAACCAACAAATCATCCTACTCCCAATCTAGGTCATTATAGGGGGAAGGAGGATGATCTTGCAAGGGAGGGATAACAAGGGCAGTACCCTCCAACTCTCCTATGATGATAACCAAGGAAGAAGGCCCCTCGAGGTCTTCTTTACTGAGATCCAATGAGGCAAAGGTCATCGATTTTGAAAAAATCAAGGACAAAGCCATGATATCATCCAATGAGTTGAACATGCACTTATCAAGAGTGACCTATGTCAAATTAGCAAGGGAAAGAAAAGGCACCCAAGCATCATTCTTGACCTCAACAAAAAGGGGCAGTGAAAAACTTCGAGGTCATGGGGGCTGCCTCTGTCACAAGGAAATTACAAGCCAAAATAAAATTAGATTCCAAAGAAGACAAACCTTTCTTATGACCATCACTCAAGGTGAGGACATACTCCAACTTACACTTCAACGGAGGATGTTGAATCTGCATAGAGGAAGCAGAAGTGGAGGAAGAAACAAAAGGAGCCAAAAACAACAACACCTTTGTATTAGGCATGTCGATAGGTTGTGAAAAAGGAGGAATGTTTGGAAGGGACATGAGAAGTGGAGGCTCCATTGAGGGAGTGATGAATACCTTCACCCTTTTGGGGTGAGGGACATCAAGACTCGTAGGAGGAGCCGAAAGCAAGACAAAAGTGATGGGAATTGAAGTAGAGGACATAGGAGAAGATGGAGCAATAAAAGAGATGGGAACAAGGACACCAGGCTTCTCCTCAGTCTTATGTGAGGTATCATTCTCTACCGATAGGGCCTTTCACCAGTGCTTACGCTCATGAACAAGCTGGTTACGTCGACTACAAGCATTAGAGGACATGGCCTAAGAAGAAGCTAAAGGTTTCTTCTCCACTATGGGAGCATCCTTCATGATCGTTGTCGATGGAAGGGTGGTCTCCTAAGTGGGAGAAGGAGGAGTAGGCATAGGAGCAAAAATGATGACAAAAGGAGAAACAAAGACAAACTCCTCGGTAGTGGGCCTATTCCCACTCACCACTCAAGGGGTAGGTGGAGGAACAATAGGATGCAACAAAGGCCAAGATGTAGGAACCAACCCACAGTAACACTTCCCCTTGCCATATAGGGTGGGTTGGACAATTGTGGGTAGAACATGCAATTGAAAAGCCTGACCCTTTGACTTCCACCACATAGGCACCATTCCACTTTCCATGTCAGGCACAGGAGCAGGAACCGAGGATGCCACCACAGGGTGGGAACTAGCAGTAGATGGTGCAGAAGATGCAAAAGGGGAAGGTTCTAGAGTGAGAGCAAGCTTCTCCTTTCCTTTTGATGGGGAAAAAGAGATAGCCTATTGCTGCACTAGCATAGAAGCCTTCACAGAAACAACATAGGGAGGCACATGAAAACTAGCTTTTGGCACAAAGCCCCTAGTCTTATACTTAACATAAGCTTGATACAAAAATATCCCTTGGGGGGAGGTGTTCGACTAGGGTGGGCCAAAAGTGATCTAAGGAAAAGGCTCCATGTGACACAAGTGGTTTATAACCAGTATCATGAACAACATGCACTGTGCCCTCATGGGGGAATTTCAAACACTTGTGGACTATACACGTGAGTGCATTCATGGAGGCTAGCCATGGAATGCCTAGCATAGCCCTGAATAGGTCAGACTCTAGAATCACAACAAATGTAACATCTACAACCTTAGGCCCTAGTAGGACCAACAAAGAAATAGTGCCCGTAGGGGCAATAGAAAGCTTGTCATGAGTACAGAGAGTGGACTATGACTCATCATACTTCTCTTTATGAAGAGTGTTAATGAATAAGGCCTCCTTTATTATCATGTTCACTCAACTCGTTGGATTGCCATTAATCTGGGTGGGAACATATAATAGAGAGGGATCCTTGTTTAATGGAAGATCATGTGTGGTAAAATTTATGTCAAGAATAACACTCACATTATCTATAGGAGGCATACATGTGAATGATACTATATTCACATGCTCAAATAGGACAAGGTTAGAAGATGCACATGACTGTGTGACCAAATTAGTAGAATGAGAAGGAAACAAATATGTGTATATCTAGAGTTTGTTGTTAGGCTTAGCCATAGATTTGTTAGAGTTTGGCTTCCTCCCATCAAGATGGAGAGTCCCATCATCAATGTGATCTTGAATATCATGACATAGGTGTACGCACTACTTCATATCATGTATGTGCACTCGATGAAATTAAAAAAACTATTGTGTATCATACCACTTTAGATAAGGCTCAAAGAGAGGTCTTTTACTAGTTTTTTCAAAACTTTGGTATAGGATTTAGATAAATTTGTTGAAGTTCTATTGTGTCCTATAATTTTTCCTTTAGGAGCAAAGACAATGTTTGTAATGGCCTTATTATTTCTTACATAACCAAAAACTAACATTATTGGCGGATTATCCTAATAGGAGTGCAAGAATGCACCTTCATATTGAATGACCATCTACTGGTACGCATGCAGTGTTGCACACAAATGTGCAAAGGAAGGATACTTCATCATGATGAACTATTCTTGCAACGATTTTTGCAAGTTCCTGATGAAAACCTTCTGGGCATCAGAGTCTAGCAAGGGATACAAAATCTAAGAAAAGAGAACTTGATAATGAGTGCTTAAGTCATTAACCTTTTCATGTTCCCCCTACTTGCATTGGATGAGATCAACGAATGTCATCTTCGACCCAATGTTAGCTTGGAAATGTCTAAGGAATTGATTGACCAATTGATCAAACAAGAAGATACAATTATTTGGTAAAGAACAATACCACTCAAGGTCAACATCCTTAAGGGATCATGGGAAAAGCTTTGCTATCAGAGCATCATGGTGGAGGAAGTTAGTTCACAAGGCATTGAATGTTGATACGTGTGTTTGAGGGTCTCCACGACCACTATACTTTTCAAACTTAGGAATATCCTTCCCTTGATGGATATGAGTGTTTAGGATGGAAATGGACAAAGGAATATGATGAAAGAAAGGTTGGAACATGGGTTGAGCTGAAGAAGAGCTGGCGAGGTTCTCTAGCTAGTTCTTCATTTGTCCCATGTTTTACAATAAAAAATTCAAGAAAGGATTAGAGGATGAGGTAGGACCAGAGGAACTACCACCGGAGACACTAGAGCCACTAGTCCCCATACTAGAAGAGCCTCTAATACCAGAACCAATAGGGATTCCAATATTACCACCAGAAGCTGAAACATTAGGGGTGAAAGAACTGAAGCCTAAAGGTACCTTGTTCAATTTGAAAGTGTTGGTTTTCTAAGGCACAAAGGTGGTGTTGATAGTAGGACTAGTCTCAACCATATATATTGGCACTTCGGGCATCGAGACTTCCATTTGTGGTGCAACGATCTCAAAACTGGCATCTTGGGAAACACCCAAGTTGTGATTATAGGCCAGTACATGGGTATCCACAATGTCTGTGAGACCTCAAAGAAGTCCTATACCTCTTTGATCCTTATCCAACATGGTTCTTAATCTATTGACAATAATAGCTGCTTGAGCAAGACTTTTATCTTTTTCCAAATACTGCTCAAACTCTCCAAGCCTTCTATCTAGGGAAAGAAGCTACTTTGTAGGAATCTCAAGAGAAAAATCTTCCTCCACAGAAGAAGCGAAAGGAGAAGCAAGGGGTGTAGGATGAGTAGCAGCTTCCCTAAAGGGGCTAGAAAATCTTGTAGACATCCCTAAAACCAATTCCTCAAAAGAGGGGCCACTTTGAATAGAGGTGAACTCCTAGGTTCCATCCTTGTGTGAGGAAGAATTATTCTAACAATGAATCCAGAGGTTGTAGATTGGGTTGTGAAGCTCATAAAAACTTCATGACACACTATTCTATGACATGCCCAAGACTCGAGGGAAATTTTTTTGACACAAAGAAATGAAAAGGAGAACGTTTATGTTAGGTTCACCAAAAATGTAGAGGGGGTTCGATACTCCCAAGTCTCTAGGAAACATAAGCATCTAAAGGGAGAAAATTTACCTCAACTACCTCAGAATACCTAATAATTTTAAAAGGAAGGGAAAATTGGACTCTAGTTTCTTTATGTTTTATGTTAGAGGTTTTCTGGAATCAAGTGAGCAGACCATAGAGGTATCAGACTACAGATCAACTAGCTCTCAACCAGAGGATGGTAGCACATGATTCAGATGTTAGCATATAGAACTAACGTCTTAGATGTGCGATGGTGTCTCATACAAACATATAGTTGGGTTTGCAAAATAAAACTCGCAGGGTTTACTAACAACCCAAAAGTTTAAGTTTGATAGTTTAACATAGAAATGTGGAAATACAAAAAAAGAAGAAGAATACTATAACTTATAAATATAAATATAAACTATTTTAATAATGAAGTGATGAAGAAAAGAAGAGAAGAAGGCCAACTCACTAAATGCCCGATTCTCTAGCAAGCTCCTTACAAACAGATTGTACCTACACACAAAGCAACGGGAAAATGTTGTGTCTATATTTTGGAGCCTACCTTAGTTAGACCCTCATTTTGGTGTTTCCACCTCCATGAATAGTTGATATACCACTAGATAAAGAAATGATAAAGAAATAAAGAGGGAATAAACACAAAATTTAGAGTGCAAAGACAATCTAGATGCCTCTACAAACAAGATAATGCAAATGAGTAAATAGATAGATATTACCCTCCTTTTTGTATGCTTGAGCAATCAAGAGAGGAAGGTGGAGAGAAAGACAACCACACCAATGGAGTAAAGCTTCGATGACCTACAATAAAAATGGTGTAGAAGTAAAGTGAAGAGAAAAAGAGAGTGAATACAAGTGAAGTATAAAGTGGTAGAAGCTAGAGAGAGTGATATAATAGAATCAATGAAGTTTAAAAGTCTATTTTTAGAGGTAAAAGGTCAATATCGAGTGGTCAATATTCGTAGGGACATTATAATTCGTAGGTTGACAAAGAATCATAATGCCTCAATGTCCACTAACCTGAGAATACTATCAGGATGGAAGCATGGTGCATAGATGTTTGTGTGATGCGTGGGTGTCCCCAACAAAAATTCCATCACCGATAGAAAATGAAAATGACACATGTGAGAATCAAGGAAAATGTGGTAGGTTTTTGCATATCAAGCTTGTAAGGCTAAAATGATGTAATATAATGGGAAATTACACTAGGTGCAAATTTACACCATTATAATATTCCTAAGATCTCCCTTCATTATTCTTTAGCACATGTATGCAACTCCATACTATGTGAGTTGATCCCCTTTTTCTCTCCAATCTGTTGTATATCCTCTTGCTTGACTACAATCATTTCACTACATATCAGTTTATTATGTCATCTGACAATTTTCTTGTTCAACCCACCCCATACCATCATACACTTTTTTGGTTGTGTGGCATTTTTTTAAACCTCACATTACTCCTTCCTACCTTGCCCTATTTATTTCATTCTACATATATATTTTCTTATGTTTATTATCCTTTTCACCAAACTTGTCCTCTATGCATACTTCTCTGTTATTTTTTATTATATATGTTAAAAATCAATCATTAAAATATACAATCACCCAAGAAGGGTGCCGCTCACCATAATATTTTTTCCCTTTGCATACATACTCACCTTATCATGTATGGTGTCGCCTCTCCTCTTTGCTTTCTTCTTGGCAGTTTTTGATCTCCTTCCCCAAATCTACCAATTTTTTTTTTCTTCTTTTAGTTGGGCATGTTCCTCGCTCTCATGTCTGCCTTTTCTCATTCCAAGTTAATCTCCCAATAAGAAATAAAAATAATAATATTTTATCTTTACCTTTTTATTTGTTGTTTCCCTCTTCAACGCTGCCCTATCTTTATCATTTATTTATTTTTACTTGAAAATGAAACGACCCTCCTTCCACAAGCCAATGATCATTCCAATTAAATTAAATTTTGGTAGTTGAAACAAGCTGAAGAATTCACCTACAGTAGATCAAAGAAATAATCAGTTATTCAAATACCTTAATCAATTTTCAAAAACTAAATGAAATCAAATCTATAGAAAACTTTGTCAAATAAACTGTATAACATAAAAAAGCACTATGAAGTTTCCTGTCGTTGGTGCGTTGGGTGGGAACCTACAAATTTCAAACGGCCATCCATAGGGCTCGTTCGATGGCTCGAGGCTAGTGGGCATGGGCGCTAGTCACTGGGTGGCAGAGGCTTCTTTGAGAGCAAGGGCTCCCACTGTTCCTCAAGACATGTTGTAGGTTTTAGGCAGGGATGCGGATCCCGTGAGTGGGTTCCTATCCATGTCGGTTTCTCCTGCGGTCAAGGTTGATATGGTCTGTGGGGGTTTGTCGGGGTTTGCGAGAGGGGTGCCTTCCTCTCTTCCGATTGGTGCCCATGTTGCTAAGCGGGGAGTTCCTCCTATTGCGGTCGCTGGGGGTTTTGCGAATCAGATGTTGTCTTTCTCTGAGGTTGCGCAAGGAGGTGCTCGACCCCCTGCTCAGTCTCGAGTTTTCCCTTTGCCCTGTGCTCGAGATTCCCCTATTGTGGTTTGTGGACCTGTTCAAGGTTGTCGAGAATGAAGAGTATTATTTGAATCAGGGAGTTGTCTACAGGTTTAATGGCTTGCGGCCCTCCCTTCCTAATCTCAATAACTGGGTTTCCACCTCTTGGAAGTCATGGGTTGTTGGTGAGATAGAGCTCTATCCTAGCGCTAGGGGCTTCTTTTTAGCAACATTTGCCTCCTCCACAGAGCGGGACCATGTTTTGGATAGGGGGTGGATGTGGGGGATTCATTCCCTATCCATCAGACCTTGGTCTTGTTCTTTTAATCCCCTTATAGAGCCGCTGAATACCCGACTAGTTTGGGTCCATCTGCCAAATATTCCTCTCCAGTTTTGGGAGGATTCATGTTATGAAGCTATTGGCAACACCATTGGACGCTTTTTAATGGTGGACTCTATGAATCGAGAGCTTGGGCATACTATGGTAGCCTGTATTTTAGTAGATTTGGACGTCTCCAAACCTCTCCATGGTGATGTGGACTTGTTGGTGGAGGATAGACCTTGGAAGCAACTCTTGGACTATGAGGGTCTCCCCTTTCGGTGTAGGAGATGTTTCTCTGTGGGTCATTTGGCGTCCGGCTACCCTCTTGCTCGTCGCAAGGGTGCTGCTACTTGGTGGAAGGATGCTCTTTTGGATCATCTCACAGTGGGTTCTCCTCCTTTGGAAGTTTCTTCTATGGAGGACGAACCTCCTGAGTCTTCTCGTGAGCCTGATTCTTGCCCGACTCCTCTTCTGACTATCCCTTCCGAGGAGCCATTGCTAGTTTGTTCTGCTGACGTTGTCCTATCTGAGCCTGCTCGAACCTTGTTGGATGTATTTGTTGGTCCTTCAATCGATCATGTCTCCTCTCCTACGCTGTCTTCTCCCCTGTGTGATGGCTCTTAGCCTTTGGTGGTGTTTGTGGATCTGCTTCTCTCTCCTCGCTTGGTGGATGCTTCCGAGTCTTCCTAGTCCGTTGTGCTGAGAAGGAAGAAGGGTCTCCCTCGATCTGTTGTTGATTCACGACCTCGGGTTAAGGGTTTTAGTTTGGCCCCCTCTAATCTTGGGGTTGTCTAGTGTCAGTTGACAGCTGTCTGTCAGCTATTTCTGTGTGTGGTCTGTCCTCTCTCCCTAGTTCATTCTTGGTTTGAACTTTGGCTTTTTGGCCCTTTGGGCTCTTTGTGTAAAGGGTACAACACCCTAAAAATACTTCTTATCTTATCAAAAACATAAAATTAACATTGTTACATGATATGTTTTCAATTAATGAAAAAAATGTCATTCAACCTCCATGAAAAATTGACCACTGAACTCATATTTATCATTAATTCACTATACACACAAGATCAATGAGTATTCCCCTTGTGGGTTTATCATTAATTCTACCAGTGATATAAAGAGGACCATCGGGTGTAGTCATAGAAGCATCAATATGTGTGAAAAAAATATTAGTCAATAGATTAGTTTGACCCTTACAAGGTTGATAATTAATCATGTTTATCTCATTAAATATATCCTCAAATTTTTCATCAATATTATTTTGTTAGACAAAATTGGTTGAATGACTTGGTAGTGGGTTTGTAAATATTTATAAGTTCTGATTAGGTGGTGAAACTGATTTATTTCCTTTATCATTTAAACCAGTCAACTAGATGGTGTTAGAATTGATGAGGTCTTGCACTTGATGCTTAAGATGCATACATATTTCTATATCATATCCCAGTGTATGATGATATTAACACAATATTTTTTTTTATCAATAAGCCTGATTGGAGGAAGTTGAATCATATTTTTATTGAATAATTGACATAATAACATGAAGGGAGTCGAGAAATTATGAAAATTGTTTATCTCTTGGTCTAAATTGATATATGGCATTATAGATCTATAGCGGAAAATTCAATGTGAATGTTATTAGATGATTGGGAGTTACATAATGATGCATGGATTTGGATTGACCAATAGAAGCCAATGAAGGTGTACCTTCATATTGACTAACCAATATCTTATAATCACGAAAGGGCCTACATAAATATGTAAATGAAGGATATTTCATTAGCAAGATCTTGTCTCTAATGTTAGGATGCAAATTTTCAATAAATACTCTTTGTATATCAACATCTAGAAGGTTATAAGAGATTTTTGAATAAAGATCTTGGAATCACTCTATAAAGTCTGTCAATTTCTCTTTAGGTCCTTGTTTATAATGCACTAAATTTGTTAATGCAACTTGAGTTCCAATTTTTTCTTGAAAGTGTCAAATGAATTCATTAACAAGTTGTGTAAAGGACACTATCAAGTTATTTAACAATGAACAAAACTAATCTGACCACATCTTTTAATAACCTCAAAAAACATTAGCTAAGAGAGCATCTTAAAAATTGAAATCATTACATAGAGTGGTGAAAGATGACATGTGATTGGTGGGATCTCCCTTGCTAGCATACTTTTCAAAGCAAGGTATCTCAATGTTTTGAGGTACGAGTGTCTTTAGGATAGAAAATGACATTGGACTATGTGTGAGGTATGTTGGAGGGTTAACATTGGATTGACTTTGATTCATTTTTGAAACTTTCTATTGTAACAATGACACATGTTTTGCAAAAGTTGGTTTAACACATAATCATTTGGTGACATATTTTGAGAATGTGTTGAATATGATAGACTATTATGGGTGATTAACGGGTTATTTTTTTGAGTGTTTATAATAGATGACAAACATGGAGGTATTGTAGGTGAGGGGACAAAGCAATAAAGAATCTCATAATAAAATTCTAAAATTTTTTTTAGACCATTTCTATATTGTTTGGTTGATGCTAAGATTAGAGGGGTAAAGGTGGAAATAGAATGCATGGTTGTAGAAGATGAAACTTGTTTTCCTAATTGATTTTGAGCATTAGTAAAGGCTTGAGCACAACTAACAACTATATAAATGTTTTCATCTACTATATGAGCTAGGCTATGCAACACTTATATCCCTTGCAAATTATTGATTAACTTCCTAAGGTTATCCACAAGAGGAACCATTTCTCCAACCAAAGACTTAGTACTTAAATATTTTTGAAGTCCTTCTAGGTATTTATCTAATTGTTTAAGTTTATCTTCAAGGATATGAGCAACAACAACTTCCGTGTCCACATAAATGCTAGGTGATGATGAGGAAATAGGTTTAATGTAGGGTTAGGAAGAGAATCAAAGATAGATTGAATAGATGTACCACATTGACTAAAAGAGTTATAAGACTAAATCTCAACACTAGATGTGATTGTAGTGTGAGAAGCCATAATTTTGAAACTATGTATCACATGGTTATTAGATTGGGACATCATGTTGTGAATATCATAAATTTATTACAAGATTCAAAAAACTTAAATGGTTATATAATGAAGATAAAAATAGATGATAGTGACATAAACTAAAACAAATTTCAGAAATCAAACACAGATTTGTAGAGAAATCATACAGACAAAAATGTGATCTAAATTTGGCCCAAAATCGGGAGCTAATGAAGGTGCACCTTCATATTGGCTAACTGATATTTGGTAATTGCAAAGTCGTACATAAATGTGTGATCGAGGGATATTTTATCAATAATATCTTATCTCTAATGTTAGGTTGTAAATTTTCAATGAAAACATTTTGAATGTCAGCATCTAGAAGATTATAGGATATTTGCAAATAAAGAGATTGATATTGTCCTATAAAATCCGTTACTTTCTCCTTGGGTCCTTATTTGCAATGGACTAATCAATCAACGTAACTCGAGGTCTGATGTTATCTTGGAAATGTTGAAGGAACTCATTAGTGAGTTTTGTAAAAGAGGTAATTGAGTTGTTTAGAAATAAGAAAACCATTCTAAGGTCATATCTTTCAATGATTTATGAAAAAAATTAGCCACAAGAGCATCTTCAAAAATGAAGTCACTACACAAGGAGGTAAAGGATAACACATGGTTGTCAGGATCTCCTTTTCTGGTATAAATTTCAAAGAGAGGTATCTCTATGTTCTACAGGATGGGTGTCTTTAGAATATAAAATGATAATGGACTATACATGTGAGGTGTGTAGGTGGGTTGGCATTGGTTTGATTTTGGTTCATGTTTGCACTTTCTTGTTGTAAGGATGACATGTTAAATTGTAAAAGTGGGTTTATTATAGGCTCTTTTTGTGACATGTTTTGAGAAAGTGTGGAAAATGTAGGGCTATTGTTAATAGTTGGAGGGTTGTTGTTTTGAAGATTGATGAGCAATGAGATGAATGTAGGTATGGTGCATGAAGGAACAAAACTATAATAATTGCCACAAGAAAACCCTAACCTGGTAGAGTTAAGCCCATTGCTATATTTTGATGTTGATATGATGATTGAAGGGGTTGAAGTAGGAATGGAAGGTATGGTTTTTGGAGAGGATACTTGTATCCCTATTTGATTTTGAGCATTAGTGAGAGCTTGGGCACAAATATTTTTCATGGGGATGTTTGTATCCACTATATGAGCTAGGCTATGTAAGATTTCTATCCCTTGGGAATCATTAATGAGCTTCCTAAGGTTATCCACTAATGAAACTATCTCTCTAGCAAAAAAAATGGTGCTTAAGTACTATTGAAGGTCTTCTATGTCTTTGTCCAATTATTTAAGTTTATCTTTGGGGACATGAGAAAAAAATAATCTCCAAGTCCACATAAATTTTAGGGGATGAAGAAAACATAGGCACTATGGGAGTAGGAAGAGAACCAAAGATAGATTGTGTAGATGTAACTCCATGAGTGAAAGAGTTATAAGACTCAAGCTCAACACCAGATGTGATCGTAACATGTCAATACATAAGTCTATAACCATGTCTCACATGGGTATTAGATATGGGACACCATGTCATGAAACTCATAACTTGATTTTTAGGATGCTAGAGTGCTCATAAATTAAGGAGAAAAATAAATAATAATGATAAAACTAAAAAAAAATTAGAACAAACCACTAATCTAGACAAGGATTACAAAGATAGAATTGTGACTAAATTTTGGATAGAAATTAATTGGAAAAGGGCATGGGTGTCCTAAAGTAGATTTGTCAACTTTTAAAAATTTAAAAGTCTAAAATTTAATTATAGTGTCTAGGGACTTGAGGTTGAACATGTATAGGTCTAAGAACAAACATAGTTCTAGAAATGCATGAAAATCTAATTTACTTATGTGAAACACACACATGCATGAAATTTTATGTTTTTAAAGCAATAAAATATGTTCAAATGATAATTTCAATAATTTTGGATACTACAATTAACTGATTTTATCTCGAAAATATAAAAAATCAACACTTTTTGAACTTTTAAAATGATAAATAATATGCAAGTTTTTACTTTATCAATACTTTTCCTTAAAATGTGCATGCAAATTGACTAATGACAACAACCTAATATTGCACTCAAATTTCAAAATGAAAACTATCTAATTTTTAGAAGCTTTGCAAATGTAAAAAGAGTTGGGTTTGAACACCAAAAAGTGATGGAGAAAAAGGGGATCTAGGGTTTAAAGCATGCACCTTAGCCCATAAAATAATTAGGGACACAAAAAATGATCATTAACAACCATTTGCCTACTATCCTCAATGGAAGAGCCAAAATGGCTTATTAGGGTTTTGGTACCTTTTTGTGGTAGCGGGGTTCGATTTTATTTATAGGTGATGTGTATGATGTAATAGTGAACTAGACTAATGATGCACCTACAAAAAACTAATGGATTTACAAAAAAATATAGAAATGAGATATCAAAACAAGTTATGAAAATATAAGAGTGTAGAGACAAAATAAATTGGCATTCAAATATGAGTTGAATCTAGCTGGTAAGGGGTGTGGGCACCCTAGATTGGAAAACTATTTTTTAGGAACTCTGAATAGATCTTAGTAGGCTACAGTCTATAGGCTTTGTCCTTTTGGAACTAGCTTCAGAACTTCGTATGTCGGTAAATATTTTACCTTGCCCTAATTTTTTAAATTAGGAGGCTTGAATGCTTGACCTTGCAATTAGACCTTGAATCTCCTTTCAAATTTGTTTCAAATTTATAATCTACACACAAGAAAGGAGAGAAAGGGTTATGTTGTATAGGGGCTTGCCTAAGTCAAACCCAATTTTGGTATTCTCACCTCCACAATGACTATGATGATGTAAAGAGTGCTTAACCAAGGCCGAGTAGAGGCAAAATGGATAAAACAAGTGATAAAATTGAAGTGTTGCAGCTTACCACTTCATATCTAAGTTCCTTTATGGACTGAAGTCATGACACATCCTATTCAAGGTAATTGGATTCTTGATTAAAGGTCCTTGAGGTGTTAGTACTTACAAAACAAGTGAACATAAAATATTAACAAAATCACATATAAAATTTGATGTATTGCTAATATGATGCTTGACTGGAATAACGTTGCAATAATTCTACTTATTCTACTTTTGACTACTGTTTTAGGATGCTCAATTTTGAATTCCAATTGCTAGATTTTTCTTAGATGTTTAAATGGTGAAAAAGCATTGTATTTATATGCAAATATTCATTTCTTGTAAAATTACTTCTAAAGAACCGACAAATAAAGTCAAATTTATAAATATAAATATGTAGACAATAAAATATTTAAATTTGGGCCAAAGTAGGTTGGTCAAGGGTGTGGGCACCCTAGACCAAACCTATTTTGGGATTTTGATGTTGTTAAGAGTATTTAATATTAATTTTCAATTTTATCTTGATTTTCTAGAAACGACATTAAAATGGGTAGATTATTAGCACAATTAGGTCTAGGCACATAAGGGGGAGCTAAACCTAGTCTGAAATTGTCAAGGGTGACAATTTACGATGCTAAAGACTCCATAAATAGTCAAAGTAGAGATTGGTTTACAATGATTCAACTATATAAAATGTATTCAACTTATCATTTGTATATTTTGTTTGACAAAGAAAGATTTCATCATCACTTTCATGAACCTCCTTTCCTACAATAAATGTTGTGTGATACTTAATCTTTCATTTCAAATTCATTCATCATAACAATTTTAAATTCATACTTCAATTTGAAATCACACCAAAACAAATATTATATATTTTATGATTTTGAATAAATAACCTTAGCCTTCCATCATTTGAAATGATATGATTATACATGAACAAAATAAATAATCACATATTTTCAAATGCTTGGCATGACAAACCCTCATTGGGAAATAATATATAGAATGCAAGCATAGCATTATATTATCGAATCATTTCAAACTTAAAAAAAGATGTTACTTATCTCAGTAAAAGCCAAAGCCAGTATTTTTAACTTTAGAGGTACAAGAAAAAAAGTATGTGTCAAATAATGAACTAAAACACTATTTGCTGATAATAGCATAATGCTAAGTATCTTTCTAATTTTGGCTCCTCTTTTTATTGATTTCCATCATCTGGCTTTTGAGCAGTTTATCTGCACTTCATATCATTCCCCTACTCTATTATATTTTATTGTATTAATTCAAATATTGTTTGACTATAATGATGAAATGGATTCCAACTTCCTTTATAGAAAGCTCAAAGCTCAAATCCCATCCATGATAGTTCCAGATAATTTTGCCAACTCTGTAAGGAGCAGTATGCTTGAAAGCTGACTCGGACATAATAAAAGGTACCACAAAGAGGGTTGCACCATCCTCCATTGTTGATAGGAAAAAGACAACTCCGTAACTGAAATCATTGGTAAGAGTACAATATGGATGTAATTTGTTTTGAAAATGCTAATTAGAAAAAGTTTTTTAAAATAGAATTGTCATGACTAAAGCAAATGATGTATTTCTTAACTATGTAAATGTATAGGAACTTAAGCACAGGTGTTTGTAGAAATGCATACCTGTATTTTTAGGTACCTAATATGAAGAACTTTGACTGCCTTCACTGCCATTGGTATCACGTACCAAAAATGATATGGTAGTAGATAAAGTAGAATCTGCTGCTGCTGGTGTTCTCCCCATTAAAGTATTTCTTAGGCTTTCCAGCCCTCTTGCTACTTCCCTCATAGTGGGTCGCTCGTGGGGTGATTCCTTGGTGCAAAGCAAGCCCACATGTATAAAAGAGACAAGGTAATTGTTCTGTTCCAAGTTGACACTCCTCAATAGTCCACTGTCAACAATGTCTGCTAGCCTGTTTGGAAAAGCTGACCTCGTCCAGTTATGCAAGTTTAGGTCTCCAAGAAACATAGAATCAATTGGCCGCTTCCTTGTAGCCATCTCTAATAACATAATGCCATAACTGTAAACATCTCCCTTTGTGGAAATCTTCTCACCCAAACCGTACTCTGCAATTCATTAAGTTATTAGAAATAAATACATTGTGCCCTTGAGAGTCAACATTAAAAAAATGATATTCCTATAAGGAAGTATAGGAGAAGAAAACTTTACCAGGAGCAATGTAGCCAATAGAACCTTTGAGGACAGAATCCATAGAATTTGTAGAATCAACTAATCTGGATATACCAAAATCAGTTACAAGAGCTGTCATGTCGGCATCTAAAAGCACATTGCTTGGCTTTAAATCACAGTGCACCACTGGAACAGAGCAATCATGATGCAAATATTCAATGCCATAGGCTACATCTATGGCAATGTTTAAGCACTCAACATAACCCAACCCACAAATATCCTCCTCAATCCTGCGATGATACAAATGGTGTTCCAAGCTCCCATTAGGGGCAAATTGAAGTACTAAACCTTTGAAGCCAGTGTATGAACATGCACTTATGACTCTGATGAGATTGCGATGTCGAATTTTGCCCAAGACCTTGCACTCTGAATTGAAACTCTTCTCAGCATATTCATTTTGCATTTTGAGAACTTTGACAGCAACATCTCTACCATCTCTTAGAACCCCTTTAAACACTGATCCAAAGTTACCCTTACCCAGCAAATTTGTCTCAGTAAATCCATTTGTTGCAACAAAAAGATCCTGATATGAGAACTTTGGATACCCTAGTCTTCCAAACATAAAGCTTGAGAGATGAAACTGTCGTTTTGAATATTTCCATCTCCACAGTATTCCAAAGACTAAAAAACAGAGAATAAATGCACCGACACCAGCAGCTGATATTATTACCCTTACAATATGTGGTGAATACTTTTCCTTTCCATGTTTGGGACATGCAGGCAACAAATATCTGTTAGGACCACAGAGGCTTGGATTCCCAATTAATATTTCAGTAACCTTGTTATCTGGAAACAACCCCTCTTCTGTTATTGAACTTGTCAAATTATTAAAACCAAGGTTGAGGTAGTGAAGGACTTTTAGCTGTCTAAGTGACATGGGTATTGGACCTGATAGGAAATTAGAAGAGAGATCAATATCCTGAAGATTCTGTAATTTTCTAAGTGCGTCTGGTATCGGACCTTCAAAGGCATTGTGAGAAAGGTTGAGATGCTCTAATGCTATGCAGTTTGCTAGTGTTTCAGGAATCTCTCCATCAAACTGATTACCAGAAATATCGATTGCTTGAACACTTACAATTTTACTTATCTCTAATGGCAAACGTCCGTTTAGAAAATTCCATGACAAATTTAGATATATCTGAAGATTTCTGAGACTTGTCAGAACTTCTCTAGGTATGTTTCCACTGAGCTCATTGTGGGAAATGTCAAGCACTTCCAAATTCGGGCACCTACTCAAACCAATAGGTATTGTTCCTGAAAAGTGGTTATGTTGGAGATAAAGATGTCTTAGTTGTTGAAGCTCACCAAGAGAGTCCGGGATTCTTCCAGATAGCTTGTTCAAACTAATATCTAACAATCCCAAGCTTTTTAGCTGACCAATTTCATCTGGAATGCTTCCTTCTAACCTATTTCCTCTCAAGTAAAACCTTTCCAAAATTTGGAAGCTTTTAATTCCATACGGAATCGGGCCACTTAACAGATTTCTACCTAAGTTTAAAAAGGTTAAGTTGGAAAGCTTAGTAATCTCTTGGGGTATATTTCCACTTATTTTATTCTGGGCTAAATCTAACTCAATCAGCTTGGAAGAAAGGTGGCCTATGGAGGCATGCAAAACACCAATCAGATTATTAGCAGCCACTAGTAAATATTCCAGGTTGGAGCAATTTGTGAGAGCAGTGAGAAAAGCCAAGGAGGGGTTATCACCATTAAGTTTGTTTTCAGATAACATAATGGTTCTAAGAAAATATCTTCCTAAGTTCGCAACAAATATCCATGTAGATCTCATTTGGGATCCCAACTCCATTAAAAAAATCGAAGGGGAGTACCTGATGGAGAAAGGTAGATTGAGGAAAGTGAGAGGTAATTATAAGATGGTCATGGAGATTAATTAGAATACATTTTACGTTGCCTTCAATTTCTTGAAAAGAAACAACAGAGAACTAGTCCAAATGAAAGAATCTTCCACACACAAATATAAAAGTATTGATATTTCATTACTCTAGAAAATAAGTCTTTCATTTCTGAAAAGTATTAAAATCTTTAAAAGTGTTGATGATCAAATATTACAATTCAAATTTCATATATATAAGAAGAAGACCCAACAAAGGTGTCTCTTCGGATTGTCTTTTGGCAAATAATTAAACTACTGATCTTAATTAAACTTATAAAACAATTTAATCTTCTCCTAACATTGACCTAGCTGCTAAGAGATGTTTTTTATACTCCTCCAAGGTATGGGTATCCGCATCATGCACTGCATTTCAGGCTTCATTTTCAAGTTTTATCATCAATTCCATATGTTTGACGCTTCATCCAGCAATAGCCCTTCTACTTTGACTATATCCAATGCTTCCTGAAGTATCCTATTGCATTCATCCATCTTGTTAGCTCTCAAAAACGTAGGTTAAATACCTCAAGAGGTTGCCAAACTCTTGGTATGTTTTTGGGTAACATACAAGGCCAAATGGTTTAGACCTTCTTCTCTTTAGGTTCTGCTAGACCTAAGTGGGTACACCTATATGAATGAAGTAGACTTGATTTGTTTTTATTCCCTAAAACAATTTATCCACAATGGCAAGTGGGAGTGGATAAATGAATTCTTATTTTGGTATAGATTGTATAAGCAATATCAAGGCTAATCTTAATATGTTTAGTTAATAGATGTAAAAGATAAAATGAATGAAACTAAAATGATAGAATGTGAGGGACTAGTGCTCTATTGGGTATATGGAGTCAAATAGAAATAAGAGTTAAGTGACTTATAACTGGCAATGATTCTAACTATTTGGCACTTTATGTTTATAACTTGTATAAACAGGCAAGGGTGTAATTATTAGATTCTTCTTTAATAATCCAAAATAATAATTCCAAGTTGCTGTGAATAATCAAGAAGATTTTAATCTTTACTTGAAAGACCCAATTAAATATGCCACACAAATACAACAAATGTGCATTGATAAATTGAAAATATGCTTGATATATCAATTTAAACAACAGAGAAATATCAAATATGGAGACAAACTGGTAATATCTTTAATTAACTTAACAAGCAATTGATACCAACATAGAGCCACTGAATCAAAGATTTTTCATTAACTCCTTCAAAATGTACACGTGCATCTTGGTCCTTTTTGTTGTAAACATTGTATCAATCTCTATTCTCCTACTTCTATCGAAGGCAACAAAGGCAAGACTAGAAAAACATGAGCAACACAAACCTAGCTCTAGTGGTTATATGAAATTAGCTGCACGAATTGTAAGTATCAATAAATGAAATATTGCATCCAAATAATAAATTGAAAACAATTTTGGTTTTATCACACCATAGAAGAAAAATTCATGATCTTATGCAAAAATGCAGGGCTCTGAATTCAATAGAGTTCCCACAGAAGAGGACCTGAAAATTTCCCTCCAACAAGGCTATGAAGTTGTGGTTGAACGCCTAAGACTCTTGACTGGGCAAACACAAGCTTCCACTGCATCCAACAGGCAAGAAAATAAACTCAATGAAGTTTATTTAAAATTGAATACTTGTGAAATCTATTCAATATTAATTTCCACCATAAATTAACTATGTGCCTATTTGTTTTAAATAGGCAAGCAATGATAATACTACACATGACATGGGAATGCAGCCTGGTGAGGGTGGAGCACAACCTACAAATGAAGGTCATGGTGTGCATCCTAGTACTGGATGTATTCATGTGCTATACAAAATGCAGTATGGATTAATACAATTAAACATCTTTAATTGCAATTGGTGTATTAATTAAGGTAACCTTTTGTGTTTCAACTTTAGAGCATGTAGAGCATGATCAACATGTTGAGCATGATCAGGCTAGACAAGATCAGGAACATGATGTGGCCCCATTAGGTAAATAGGACCACTATAATGTTCTTTTAAACAGATTTAATTGCAATTGGTGTATTAATTAATGTAACCTTTCGTGTTTCTACTCTAGAGGATTTAGAGGGTGTTCAACATGTTGAGCATGAGGCTATAAGACAAGATCAGGAACATGATCTGGACCCATCAGTTAAAGAGCAGCACTCTAATGTTCTTTTAATTAATGAAATACTTGTAACAATAATAATAAAACATATCAATTTAACATTTCTTTGTTATTGTAGTAGACCCCCCTTGCAACGACCTCCATGTCATGAGTACATGACTAGGCATACATTACGATCACGAGCAGAGGGCAGAACAATTGAAGGGGGGATAGATGATTTAGAAAACGATACTCCACTTCTTTTTTTAGCTGCAAAAAAGAAACAAAAAATAGTGATTGTAATCATATTATGACAACCATGTTTTTGATAATATGTTAATGAATGTTAAAAACTAATATTTTTGACAACCATATTTTTGATAATATGTAAAAACTGAAATAATGAATTTTATATGTTGATGAATGAATGTGAATATGTTAATGAATGAATGAATGTTATATGTTATTAATGGATGAATAAATGATGAATGTTATATGATCGGATATGGGGGATTGAAAGTGATGTGAGGGGGAAAAAAGGGCCAAATGAGCTTCCACCATCATGTGTTTAGCCCTGTTAAGTAGAGAATATTAAACTATTCTCGAAACAAAGAGAAGCTCAATAAGGTAATGCACTTTTCAAATTTTTTTTAAAAAAAATTGTATGGTTTCGTCTCAATTTTGATGAACATAGCTCGACGAACCACAAAAAATTGCAACAAGGTTGTTCTACACACAACATAGTTTTCATCGTAATGGCAATGACGGTTTGCTCCACCTCATCAGAAAATGGATGAACGTTTGGTGTTTTTTTGACGATTTCAAATGGGTGTTCTGCAACGTTTTGTGATTTTTTGCATCGATAGATGGATGAAGTTATGTTGATTTTGTGGCGGACACTGCCAACATTTTTTATGGCACTGATTGATGATGTTGGTTCATGGTTACACGTATAAAAATTGGTCATTAAAGCAACGAAATTTAAATCAATGTTGCATTGGTAAGTCAACAATATTTTGTCGATATGTCACCAAAAATTCATCAGAATTTATAGTCAAATACAGTAGTGACTATGTATCAGTTTTCTTTGCATCCACTATGATATAAATATATTCCTGGACATGGGGGAAATACACTCTCCATAAATACAATCAAATGTTTGTATAATTTTTGGCAAGGCATTGTTGGTTGTCGTTGTGTGGCTTTACCATCTGCGACAACTATGACCAAGGAGAGAAAGATTTTGTGAAGGTCCAAGTTCAATTATGCATTGCCAAGCCACTGTCCAACTGGTAGGAGGTTTCTTTTGGGCTTTCATACATGGGGTTGTAGTTGGAAAAGCAATCCAAAACTGCTATCTGCAATAATTTATTGCCCTTTTTTCTAGACACTCAAGAAAGCAACCAACAAAGACAAAGCAAGTAGGAAGAGGTATAGTTGTACCAAGCAGGAAGAGGTGTAATTTGAAAAAACCCTTTGTATTTCCAGTTTTTCTCATATATAATTGTAGACATGGTTGTATACATGTATATATGTACATATACATATACAAAAGTATGTAAGCATGCAATTCAATGTTGTTAGTGCATAGAATATCTTTATACAGTTATGTGTACATAAATGTCTCTGCAATACATTTTTATTAGTGAGTGTGTTTGCATGTACATGGATTTTCTACTTGTATCTTTCAAGATATTCATCTTTGTCTATATGTATCTATGGTTGTCTACTGTCAACATAGGCCACACAAAGACAGTCAAGAATGACATATTGAGAAGACGATGAACTGTTTGGTTACTTTGCAAGCATTTGTAGTAGACATAAACCATACAACAAATACTAATGTATTTCTTCCTTTTGTTGCATTGCATTTTTCTTTTGCTCTATGCAGACAATATGTATGCAAAATAGAATGTACACAAGATTCATATAAACTCGTCCCCATGAGTATTGCTTGCCACATATAATATGCTGAAAAACTCTCCAAAGTCAGGAAAATACAATAAACTGTTGTATCACTTCAGCTCTCACTATATTGTTCCATATTTAGTTCACAATGCAATAGTGAAAATCAAACAGTATAGCCTATTCAACAACCTCTTTCCGAGAATGAAATAGCAAACCCTAACCTAGATAACAATAATCACCAATGTCCCATGTAATCAATGTTGTTTGCATCTGCTATGACATATATACATATCTATCTATATGGCCCATACATTGTCCATCACTTTGATTGATAGTGCCAATACCAAGACTATTATATTGGTTTTTGAAAGAGGGAAGAGGTACATTTGAAGTAAGTAGGTAGAGGTGTCGGTGGAGGTCCATATTGGAAAAACCCTTTCTAAAGTATTTTTAAAACAGTTCATGTTATTTTTCATAGGTCATTGTTTATTCTTGTTCTCTTACTTAGGGTCCATTGTTTCATTTATGTTGTCTATGCAGCCACAACAGTTGGAAGGCAATATTGTTTGTTTTTGCGCTAGATTGCTCATGTGGATTGTTGTGTTTTGTGGGTTTTTCCATCTGGGTAATTATTAAAAGCAACATAGTTTCAAAAATAGTTTATGTTATTTTGGAAAGACCATGCTTGATTGCAGTTCTTTATCTTAGGGAAACATTTTTCATTTATTGAATCAGTATAGCCATGAAGTCTGGAAGGCAATATTTTTTGTTTTTTATGTTCAACTGTAACTGTGAATTGCTATGTTTTATGAATTGTTGTGTTTGTGTGGGTTTTCCTTATTGAAATAATTGTTCAGACCAATACACTTCCATTTATGATTTGAGTTCTATGCCAAAGATTTTCAATAGGTTTGTCACTATCAAATTTTGATTGTTGTATGCTTTTCATGTAGTGGAAATGGTTGTAAGTAACACCCGCCATTTAAATCCTTGGAAAACATAGTGAATGTCTATGCAATTTTCAGTAACCCATCGTTGTATGTGATTATGTGGCTTTACCTTCTATGAAAGGTGTAAGTGAGAAGGGCAGGCTTTTGTATAGATGCAAGTGTAAGTATCTGCTCTGGAATTTCTGTAAAGATGATTGGAGCCTATTTTTTTGTTTTTTACATGGCATAATTGCTTTATGCTTTCCATGTATTGACGATGGTTGTAAAAACACCTACCATTTTAAACCTCGGGGAACACAGAAAATGTCTGTGAAATTCCAAGAAGGTATTGTTGGCTCTTGTTTTGTTGCTATACCTGCTATTAGACATGTGAGCGAGGTGGGTAAGCTTCTGTGAGGCTGAAAGTTAGATCAAGTATTGTCTAGCTTCTATGAAGGTGAGTGGAGGTTATTCTGTGGGGGTGCCCATTTTTTCCAAGTAGGCTAGCGGCAAGAGGTGTGTTTGAAGCAAGTAGGAAGAGGTGCGAAAATGAATATTATTTCATTTATGGCTTTCATTGTGTAGTTATGGTTGCAACAAAGTAAAACAATTAATTCCATATATTTTACATTTTATTTTATATTTCCTAGCTATTCATTGGTTACATTGTTCCTCTCTAAGTTAGAGTTTACAAGCACTTTTTTTTGTCTTTGTTGCAATATATGTATATGCATTGTTTGCCATAGGCGATTACTGAGTCTTGCTAGATCTACCTTTAATTGTTTTGTTCCATTCAATCAACTTCACCTCTTGACTTATGTTATTCTCCTTTAAGTTGGTGTTTTATGGCTATATTCTTTCCTTTTTGGTAAGGCCCTATTGGAAAAAAAAAAATAGCTAGCATTTTGCTGAAACTATTATTGTTTCATTTAAGGTGTCACTATGTATGTCTATATATTCATTATGTACATGTATCTTTCACATAATGTGTTTATATAAATTTGGGCATGTATAGTTTTTAATATCAATATAGCTATTCCTTCTTGTCTGGTTTGATGGCCAAGTACTATGATCTTTTGTATTACTTTTTAAGTTATTGGTCGATGCAAAAAATAGAAAATATCCTCCAACAAGGGTGATCCCACAAAATTGGTTTACAATTTATGAGAGGAACTAATTTTTGCTAAAATCGCATATTTTTAGAAAATATAATGATTTAAGCCTTTAAAAGTTCCATTTTAAGGATTCCAATTGAAGAGGGTTTGATCAAACCAGCTTAGATCAAACCCCCTTGGATAGAACCTCACTAGTTTTAAACCATACCTATAAATGAGTCTCCTTTACACCAATCAAAATGTTGATAAAAAATCACTTTTGATTTACCTTTTGGGGGATCAAATGAATTCATTTAAAATTTATTTCAAATGATTATGGTAGTCCTCAGAATGAGCTATTCAATGAATATAATTTTAATAAGTTTTGGTTTAATTATGTATTTGGTTTTTTAGTTTTATTAAACATAGGTTTTTCATCGAAACTGAAGGTCTATGTTCTGCACATGTGGAAAAATAGAAAAATATCAAAAAAAATAAAAAAATATGTGTGCAGCAGATATTGAAGTCCTTGATACAATTTTTTTTTGAATTTTGATATATACAAAAAAAGTTACGCGTTATACGGTCGCGCTATGTCTGAATTGTAATTGGTTTGACTTTGAAACTTGATTAAAGAAAAATAAATCAATAAAAATATATCTAACCAAGTGGAAGCACTAGATATCAGAGTTAAAAATCTAAATTCGAAAGAATTAGAATTTTATCTTTCATGGAAAAAAAGTTATGCGTTATATGGTGTGTGTCACTTTTTAAAAATGTTGTTTTCTGAAAAAAACCAATTTTCGTGGGAGATGGAAAAAGAAGTGCAATCTGATTCCAAAAATTTTGAAAAAAATAAATTTAGAATCTACAGAAAAAATGTGACAAGACTCTATTTTGCATCATCTTCAAAATCCTCATGGTTTAGCTGCTATAGGTGCCTGAATGTGAAGATTTAGTTAAAAATAATAATTACAATGTCCAGTTTGGCCAAAAATTGTAAACCACTATTGTGGGATCACCCATAATAACCTTCACAGAAACTCCATAACAAACAGATCCACTTTATTTTAATTTCAATAGGGCATTGCTAGTTTGTGTATGGTGCTAATGGTTGCAAATGGAACATTGATGAGCAATGGCATGTCTAGATTTGGATGTATGCTATAGCAATTGCAAACAACATAGATACATATTGAAACATTGTTGCAAAAATAAGCTGTATTTTGAGCATTCTATCAAACGTTAATGCCACCATCTCTATAAAACTTCTTCACATAAATTCAAAGAACTTTTCAACACATTATGTGTGGCAAAATGTTTGTTATCATGCATACTGTAAAGCTAAGTATATATGAATTTTGTCCACATCTTATTTTATATACATACATATGTGCACAAAAGAAAATAAAAATGAAAGACTACATCAGATAGCAAAACCTCCATAACACAAAAATTCACAGTAGAAAACCCATCCAAAACCATTGGCACAAAAGGCGAAGCATAAATCAAATAATATAGTCTTTCGTACAACACAATCAACAATGCATATATATGTACATCTAGCTTGAGATATATATCAGACCAACTTTTGTTTTGCAGCTACATATACATGTATTGCATGCATTAAATACACCTTTTTAGATATTATTTCTTTCAGCCTCAAAAAAGAAGCTATTAAAATGATCAACTGTATAGTAAGTGAAATAAGAAACATTGATTTCACTATTGATCAAAAGGGTGGACGATGTATGTTCTTGCTCAAGACTTTGGTGAGAACTAATCATGCTCCACAACGCAATATGATAAGGTCGACAATAGGCCTCATTTTCTTGTATTTGATTTTATATTTCCTATCTGCACATGTGTTTGTTTATGAGATTAGATGCAAACAACATTTATTTGTTTGGAGGCCACCTATGGATATATCTGTGTAACAAACTATGATGATCCATGATCAATTATGGTAGAGTGGACAGCACAGTTTCTTTTGCTACATTTATTGTTGTAAGGTTTCAGTTTAGTGGCGATGGTTGTAAGTAACACCTGCCCATTAAAATCCTTGGGAAACAAAGCAAATGTCTGCACAATTCTCGATAAGGCATTCTTGGGTTTCATTCTATGGGTTTACCTTGTTCTTGAAGATAGTTGTGAGTTAGGAGGGAAAGATTCTGAGAAGGTGCAAGTGCCACCATCGATTCTATATTTTGTGTGAAGGTGATTGGATGTTATTTTGTGTTTTTTGCATGGGGCAATCATTGCAAAAGCAGTGCAAAAGTGTCGGTTCTGATAATTCTTTGTCCTTTTTTTGCAGGTCATGGGGAAACAAGGGAGTAGAGAGAAAGAAAGTCGGAAGAGGTACATTTGAAGCAAGCGTGAAGGAGTGCAGGAAGAGGTGCATACTGGTAAAACCATTTGTTGAGTATTTGGAAAACAAATTATGTTATTTTACAAAGGGCATTGTTGATTGGTGTTCTATTGTTTAGGTTATATTGTTTCGTTTATGAATTTTGTGTAATCGCAAAGGGTCGAAGGCAGTGTTGATTTTTGTTCTCTAGCTTTGTCTATATTGTTTCTTTGTCAATCAGGGTCTGCTAAAAAAAGACTGTATAGTTTGTTGAAAGGAAAATTGTTTGATTTATGGCTTGACTTTTGCAGGGATGGTTTTACATGCGTGTTTTCAATAGGTTTTTTGTGTAATGCAGGTTTTCTCATCTAGGTGATTATTGATACCAATATTCTTTGATTTATGGGTTTCGTTTTGTGGTGATTGTTGCAACTCTCTAGATTAGGCTATATTGTTTTGTTTATGGCTTCAGTTTTGTGTGAATAGTTGCAAAATAGTTAAGATCGTGTGTTTTTTTTGGCTTTTTTCATTTGGATAGTTGTTCAAACCAATCTTGATTCATTTATTGTTCACATTTTATGGTGAAGGTTTTGAATTGGTGTGCTGCAAGGCAAGCTTCTGTGAAGGTGCAAGTGCAACTATCAGTTGTAGAGTTTCTATGAAGGTGGTTGGAGGCTATTCTGTGTTTTTTTTGCATGGGGTGATGGTTGCAAAAGCAGTGCAAAAGTGTTAGTCATGACAATTCTTTGTCCATTTTTTTGTAGGACACTACAAAACTATTGGTTGCAATAATTTTTTGTCCATTTTTTGCAAGCAGTGGAGGAAGAAGGGAGTGGAGAGAAAGCAAGCGGGAAGAGATGTATTTGAAAAAAGTGGGAAGAAGTGCAGGGAGAGGTGCATATTGCAAACACTATTTATTATATTATTCAAAGGGCATTGTTGCTTGTTAGGCGCTTATTACAACCATCTCTAGCACATGCAAACCATACAATAATTGATGTTGATGTGAAACAAAATTTAAGAGAGCAAATATCCACACTGCATTTTCCCTCAACTGACTGGCTGAGAAGGAAAAAAATTCAATCCTTTTTTTGACTATAATAAGGACTTGCTTCAGATCAAGAAATATATTATAGGCAACAAAAGATTTGAATTTGTAGCCTTCTTGGTGAGTAAATTGAGAGAAAATTCAGTCTATATGTTTGCTCTCTTCATAAATTCGAAGGCGAGTAGTTATGTAGTGAGGCAAAAATATGGTATACACATCTATTCAAATATAGCAAAGTATATATAAATAAATAGATACATGTGTACATATAGATATATATATTTGGTTATATGTGTCTGTTCCTGATGAAACCTTAAGTTCTTTATTCTATGTATAGATATGTCAAGTTTTTTTTATATCAATATGGTTGTTTCCTTTTTCTTATGTTGGATTGCCACATAGTGAATATCTGCACAATTGTTGTCTGCTATTTTAATATTTATATGTATGTGTGCCTATGTATGTATGTATATGGTCATTTCCAATAAGTTGTTGTTCAATAAAGGAGTTTCTATATTGTTGTTAAAACCATTATGGTTTCATCTAAAGCTTCTTATTGTGATTATGGTTGCAATGCTATACAATTTTTGTTGTTCTCCAAAAGGCATTGTTGACCAATGTTCTCTAGCTTTGGTTATATACTACAAGCAACAAAATATTTGAATTTGTAGCCCTCTCACTGAGTCAACTCACATGAGATTCAGACTGGATGTTTTCTCTGTTCACAAATTTGAAGGATAGGAGTTATGCAGGAAGCGGAAAATATGGTATACACATCTATTTAGATATAGCAGGCTATATATAAATACATATGTACATGTGTACATATATAAATGTGTGTGTGTGTGTGTGTGTGTGTGTGTGTGTATTCTTGATTGAACCTTCAGTTCTTTATTCTAAAATTCAATGAAGTCCTAAATATTTCACTCTCAACACCTTTCTATGCTAATTAAGTATCATATGAACCATGCATGGAATTCAGTATAATAAAAATTATATATCAAACAAAGCATTATTTACAAAGGAACATAAAACAGTGTAGGCTTGTCAATAGCATGTTGTTGAAAATGAAACGATGCACCCTAAATTACAATGCAACAATCAAGAATTCTTTATGGAAATCACCATAAATTGTATAGTGTTCACAATTTTACTAAGTTGCAACCATAGCAACAAAATGGAAGGCATAGATCATAAATCCTTTACCCCACAATCACCTTATTGATAATGTGCCAGCATACCCAGGTCTAGAGAACCATGAACAACAATGGCTTGTCGAAAACAAGAAAAAAGTGTATAAGATTAACTATTTTATCATGTGGCGGTCATGGCTACAAAACAACAGATACATACATATTTGTACGTAGGGAATAGTAGACTATATTTTAAATTTTATATGGAAGAGTGATGTCACAATTGATCGCAATGATGGACCGTGCTTTGTTTTGTTATGTTTTACTTTATTTCTCCTATTTACAGATATGCATGTGTACCATAGTAAATGCAAACAATATTGATATATATTGAGGCACGGTTGGAATGATAAAAGGGAAAAATATATCATTTTCAACAACACCTCAAAAATGAAACAATATAGCCTAAGGTAGATAACAACAATGAGCGATGCTTTATGGAGACCAATATAAATTGTATAATGTCAACTATTTTAAAGCCAAACAACAAAAATCACCAATGCCCTATCAAAATGAACATAAACTATATAATATTAACTATTTTGTTGTGTTGCAACCATATCCACAAAAAAGTAATTCAATCTAAACACCAACATAGATGCAAAAACCCACAAAACACAAAAAATCATAGTTACAAAGCCATGCAAAAGTATAGTCTTTTCTCAAGACCACCTTATTGCAACATGGAACAATATAGCTTATGAACAACACCTTACCGAAAACAATATAGCCTTTGAAGAGAAAAAATTCAAAAATTCACAGAAACAAACCCATGTAAAACCATAGACACAAAACACGAACGATAAACGAGTGTTTTCTCGACAGCAACATATCAAAATTTGAAACAATAAACACTACCTTACCTAAAATCAAACAATATAGCCTGCCACAAACCATGAACCACAGATGGAACAATATCGCAAATAATTTTTTTGATATCCATCTCTTCCCACTAGCTTTCCTGCAAAAAATGGGCTCCCTCACAGAATAACCTTCACCCACCTTCATAGAGGCCAGACAACACTACATAGAACTTGCACCCTCATAGAAGCTTACCCTCATCACTCATGGCTCTAATAGCAGGTATAGCAACAAAATGAGACCCAACAATGCCTTATCAAAAATCTCATAGGCATTCGCTATGTTTCCTGAGGTTTTGAGGGCTAGGTGGTCAATCATCGCCAGTACATGGAAAGCATACAACAATGAATGTTGATGCAAACCAGTGTTTAATTTCAGTGGCCTTGTCTATCCACGCGGCGAAAAATCCACCAAAGCCATCCGCCACCTTTTTCATGGCTGCTAGAAGGCTAAAAAACCGGGGAGGTTGACAAAAATTCCGACCGCCGTTCGAACATGTCCGCTACCTTTTTCACAACTGCCAAAAAACTCAAAAATTGGGAAGGCTAACGAAAATTCTGACCAAAGTTCACACAAATAGCCTACAGCTAATAAAGAGACATCCACAAAAAAATCACAATAACAAACCCATGCAAAAATATATTATTTTATCAACAAAACCTTATCAAAAACTAAAATAATATAACCTTTTCAACAACACCTCCAAAATGAAACAATATAGCCTAAGCTAGACGACAACAATGAGCAATGCCTTATGGAGACCAATATAAATTTTATTATGTCAACTATTTTAAAGCCAGACAACAATAATCAACAATGCCCTATCAAAATGAACATAAACTGTATAATATTAACAATTTTGTTGTGTTGCAACCATATCAACAAAAAATGCAATTCAACGTAAACACCAGCACAGATGCAAAAACCCACAAAACACAGGAAATCATAGTTACAAAGCCATGCGAAAGTATAGTCTTTCCTCAACACCACCTTATTGCAACGTGGAACAATATAGCTTTTGAACAACACCTTACCAAAAATGAAACAGTGTATGCTAAGCCAGACAACAACACTCAACAATACCTTATCAAAATCTATATAAACCGTATAACATTAACTATATTAAAGCTAGACAACAACAATCAACAATCACTTATGGAGTTCAACATAAACTATATAACGTTAACTATATTAAAGCTACACAACAACAATCAACTATGCCTTATGGAAATCAATATAAATTGTACAAGGTTGATTATTTTATTCTGTTGCAAACAAAGGGACAAAACACAACGCATAAATCAAACTATATTAGTCTCCACCTCAAAAAAAAATAAAAAATCTCAATAGAACCCTATCCAAGATTGAAACAATAAAGCCTTTTCAATAGCACCCTTTCGAAAACCAGAAAGATTCATAGTAACAAACCCAACCAAGAAAATACTTTTTTTCTCAACAAAACCCTGTCCAAAATTGAAACAATAGTCTTTTCAATGGCACCTTATCGAAAATGGAAAATATAGCCTAATCTAAACAACAGTAATCACCAATGCCTAATGGAATCAAGCATAAAGTCTCTAACATTAACTATTTTACTCGGTTGCAACCATAACCACCAAACAAAAGCAATAAATCAAACAAAAACCACACCGGCTTATCAAATATTGGAACAATATAGCATTCTCAACAACACCCTATCGAAAATGAGACAATATAGCCCAAGGTAGACAACAACAATTGACAAAAATTGCATAACATCAACAAATTTAGTCCAAGCCAAACACACCCACAGAAATGGAAGCCATCAAGAGAAACTAGCAAAAATTAATAGTAACAAAGCCATGCAAAAATATACTCCTTTCTCAACAGAACCTTGCCAATTATTGAAACAATATAGCCTTTTCAACAACACCTTATACAAAATTCACAGTAACAAACCGATGCAAAAATATACTCTTCTCCCAATAGAACCTTATTGAAAATTCAAATTATATAGCCTTTTTCAACAACACCTTATCAAAAATGAAACAATATAGGCTAAGTTATAGAACAATAATCAACAATGCCTAATGGAATCAAACAGAAACTATATAACATAAACTATTCTATTTTGTTCAAACCATAACCACAAAATAGAAGCCATAAATCAAAGAATATTAGTTTGAACAATGACCCAAATACAGAAACCCACAAAATCATAGCCATTTAAAACCTATGCAAAACGATAGCCACAAAATGCCAACCATAAACAAAACAATATTGCTTTTAACAAACAATATACTCTTTTCTCAACAGCGCCTTATCGAGAATTGAAACAATATAGCCTAAGCCAGAGAACAATAATCAAGAATACCCAATGGAACCAAAGATAAACTATATAACATTAACTATTTTAATATTGCGTTGCAACTATAACCACAGAACCAAAGACATAGAGAGAAACCTACAAAAAATTAATAACTTAACAAACCCATGCAAAAATATACTCTTTTTTCAAGAGAACCTTATTGTAAATTGAAATAATATTGTCTTTTCAACAACACATTTTCGAAAATGAAACAATATAGCCTAATCCAAAGAACAATAATCATCAAAATTTGAAACAACAACAATAGCTCCTTGGGAACCAAATAGTATAGCATGCCACAAACCGCGAACCACAAATGAAATAATATCACAAAGGGTTATTTCGATATGCACCTCTTCCCGTTCCGATCAAACATACCACAAATGAAAGAATATCACAAAGGTCTATTTCGATATGCACCTATTCCCGCTTCGTTCAAACAAACCTCTTCCCGCTAGGTCTCCCTATGCTACCTTGTTTCTCAAACCCTACAAAAAATTGCATAAAGTTAACAAATTTATTCTGTTGCAAAAAATCAAAAATTCACAATAACAAACCCATGCAAAACCATAGACACAAAACACGAACGATAAACGAGTGTTTTCTCAATAGCAACCTATCAAAATTTCAAACAATAAACACTACCTTATCCAAAATCAAACAATATAGTCTGCCACAAATCGCGAGCCACAAATGGAACAATATCGCAAAGGGTTATTTTGATATCCACCTCTTCCCGCTAGCTTGCTTGGAAAAAATAGGCACCCTCACAGAATACCCTTCGCCCACCTTCACAGAGGCCTTGTTTCTCAAAGCCTACAAAAAACTACATAACGTCAACAGATTTATTCTGTTGCAAAAATTCAAAAATTCACAGTAACAAACCCAAGCAAAACCATAGACACAAAACGCGAACGATAAACGAGTGTTTTCTCAACAAGAACCTATCAAAATTTGAAACAATAGACACTACCTTACCTGAAATCAAACAATATAGCCTACCACAAACCGTGAACCACAGATGGAACAATATTGCAAAGCATTTTTTTCATATCCACCTCTTCCCGCTAGCTTTCCTGCAAAAAATAGGCACCCTCACAAAATAACCTTCACCCACCTTTACAGAGGTCGGACAGCGCTGCATAGAACTTGCACCCTCACAAAAGTTTACCCTCATCGCTCATGACTCTGATAGCAGGTATAGCAACAAAATAAGACCCAACAATGCCTCATTGAAAATCTTGCAAACATTTGCTATGTTTCCTGAGGTTTGAAGCGCCAGGTGTTCAACCATCGCCAGTACACAGAAAGCATACAACAATTAATGTTGATACGAACCGACGTTTAATTTCAGCGGCCTTGTCTATCCACATGGTGGGAAATCCACCAAAACCATCCACCACCTTTTTCACGGCCGCCAGAAGGCTCAAAAACCAGGGAGGCTGACGAAAATTCCGACCAAAGTTCATACAAATAACATATCAACTAAAAATCCTAGTCATAACGTGTAAAGAAAATCTTACATATTATTTGTAGGTAAGAATGAAAATAAAATACAAAATAGTTATGAGAAGGTGCTCCAGCCGCCCAATTTCATTTTGCAGTCAGCATTAGGTGTTATCCAACTCAGAATTCCCAATATTAAAATATTCTGTGCAAGGGGCTTAGAAGTTGAAAAATTTAAGCCGGAGTTGTATTTGATTTACAGATCTGACACTTGCGAACCTTGCAAAAGGTTTTTTTAATTCATAGAGATTGCTAATTTCTTTCTCTGTTTATCTGAGACTTGATACAACCTTGCAGATCCATGAGCAAACTCCATGAAAAAGCAGAACAAAATAAAAGAGTAGTTTGCAAGTTTAATGAAAAAAAAAGAACAAAAAGAGCAGATCTCGAACGACACGATTATCTTGTCACTCAGCAGCTCCAACATGACATGTTTTTCTCATGTTTCGCCGATAAGCCTCATAGGGAGCAAACGTAATGTCGTTGCGATTGTCAAACAAGTATTTTCCAGCGGCAGTAGCCGGCCTACTGACAAAAATCAAGTTGTGGTGTTTTGAGAAACTGCTTTACCGCCTGAAAAGAAGATGCAACCACGACGGGAACATATATAAAATTCGTGCATGTAAAATTTGGAAGCTTAGACAACATATATAAATAGAATTCAAAACTATATAGTTACGCCCTAAGAAATGAGGTCTCATCCAATATACTTATTGTAGATCATGGAAAATGTAACTGTGCGGATGAGGGCAAGAGTAAAGCTAGATTTTACATATAATACTTGACATATATATTAAAGATTATTCCTTTATTCATAACATAAATATTAAGTGCTTAGAAACTCATCCTGCAATCAACAGATATAACATAATACACTATCATGGTGCCACGCTGCATACCTGCAACTCGTAGGTTTGTTTAACTTGGATAGATGGAGAACATTTATTTGTGTGTCTGCCACAATACCAATCATTATGTCAAACTCGATCATGGAGGATGCATCGAGACCCCCTTTGACTACTCTAATAATTGCCTTATACACTCTGCTGCTGCACTTAGTGGATTCACTCTGTAGAAAGAATTTCCTTTTCAACATAACAACCCACAATTTACAGGTCGTGGATTTCTAAATCCGGTCATCTCCCAAAATATCTAGATGCTTGTTGAGGCTGTGGCTTTGCCGTGAAAGGCCATGTGCCAAAGTTATCTACAGATTGTTCGCCCCTCTTCAATCGCGTCCCCAAAACAATCTAATGAGTTGTTTGATAAATACGGAAGATGTAGTTTTCTCCGTGCATGTAGGAGGAGTTTCCTTCATTTTTTCGATCTCTTCAATCCTGTCCATGAAATCCCCTTCTCATGCCCAGCAATCACTTCTCCATGTTAACCATCGTGAAGAGGGGTCGACTCTCTGTTAAGCCGTATCGACCAGCCTCTTTTGATGGTTCCAATTCAAGGAGTTTAAGCCCATCTAACTTATGTTCCAACTACGTATAACCCAGCTTCACCAACATCAGTGGCCCATGTTTCTCAGCCAACCGCTGCAGATCGAGGTGAGGAAGAGCTCCCAACTGATGGGCAGCGGAAATGATCATGGCAAAGACAATCTCCCATTCTTTTTCCTCGCCCATTCCAATGTAGGAGACAACAACACATGAAATAAAAAGATTGTAAGTCCAACTGCAGAAACACTCATATTGAGATCTATTACTATGCAAAACCCAGAAGGGCAGCCTGCTACTTCGCTTTGCTAGGAAGGGGAGTCTGGAATGGCAGCCAGTTCTGAGCATGTACCCTTCCGTAAATATGAAGTTATTACCGTAGCCGCCATAAAATGCAAGTTGCATTTTGATAGGATAAAGGACACGCAATACAACTGCATTTCCGTATTAAATATTCTATAGACGCGATCTGAAAAAATTTTAAACAATCATCGGTTGCAAAGACGGAACTGTCAACCATGCCCTCCCCGTAAGTTTGAGTGTTCAAACGACAAAATGAGCTTGGAAAATTCAAATAAGGAAATGCCTTGGCATAATAAAAATAAAGAATTATATAATATATTTATTAAATCTAATTTTTATTTGAATTTTATTTACTAATGTTTAGTAGCAACTAAATAAGCTAATAGGGTTATAAGAAACAAATTTTTTTATATAAAAATTATATCATCATTTATAATGAGTTTATTTGTATTTTTAAAATAGAGATTAAATAAAAAAATTAAAGAAGAATATTGAGACAAAAAGTTGTGTTAATGACTTTTAAATATGTAAACTTTGTGTTGGATCATCCATTTGATATATTTGATCCTCCCAATGAATAAAATCTTATATAGAACCATGTTTTTTTGTAAAGAATTAGTAAATCTTGCCATGAATCTCATAATAGGGTAAGTGCATGGAAATGGACATAAAAAGTGGGTCAAAAATGACTTTCTTTTTTTTTCTTCTTAAAATCAGTTAAAATTGAACTTGGATGAATAATTTGGTGTATTGTCACATCCCCATAAGAACCAACTTCTAAGACCCCTAACCTTGTTGCAATTTGGACTGGTGGTGGGAAGTTATAACCATGATGGATTTTTTTCTATGTGTGTGTATGAAAGTGTGTGTGCACAAACCATTAAGGATTATCATTGATAAATTAGGATATTTGATCTATTTTACATGCCAAATTAAATATTATTGATTGCATTTATGACTAACTTGGACTAACCCCTATCTTGTGGATAGTGTGAAGATCATTGTCTTATTTGCAAATGTTAGAGCACAAGGTGAAGTGAATTTTATTGGTTTGTCAAGAGAGAAAGATCTTAAAGAAAAATTAGCATTTAAAAAACTCAAGTTTATGTCATGCCTTAATCATAGGTTCATTTAAAAATAAATTCCTAGTATGTGTTCAAATATTTAGTTTGATTTCCTTCATTGTTCAATGGAGTCCATAGGTCTTGCTTAAATTCTCGTGCTTGGAATTAAGAACAAGTTTACATATTTTTCTCCTCTAAATACAATCACATTTGGACATGCCTATATTGTAATGGCAAGAATAACCCAATTTAATGTCCTTGGTTAAATTTAGATAACACTTAATATTAAGCATAATAAATAATATATATAGAAGAATAGACATTTAAATAAAAATATAAACATGAATAAATAAAATAGATATAAATTATCATCATATATTAATCTAGTTTGTAATTCCCTTCCTGTTTGCAGCCTGAAGATTGCTAGATCTCAACATTGTTTTTAGACTATGTATCAAGGGATGCATAGGTTGTGCTTCTGCTTTTTGCTTTGGGTGTTGATTGTTATTTCAATTTCACCGTTTTCATTTGGATTTTTATTTGTGGCTTTGATTCTTGCTTTATATGGTATGTTTGGACCACTCACATGTTTTTGAGATGAGGTTCCTCAACATGTCAACTTTGTTGGTGTTTTGTATGATTATATGCTTGGTTTATTTTAATATTCTATGTGCATTGATATTTGTGGCGTGATTAAATGTTATCATGATTTTATAACATGTATACGCAGTGATTTATATTTTACATGATGTTGTACCCCATTAAGTGATTATGTTATGCTTCAGCTATTATATCCCTTGAGAAGGTAGGCTTGACATGTGTGTTGAGTGGTTATAGGTACATGGTTATTTCTTCACCTAGATACATAGGTCTAAGTTATTTCCTAATGATGTTTAATTCAAAGATGTCACACTAGGCCTCCCATTTTTGTATTTCCCAATCATACTCAAATTGAGTATGGTATGTGTCATGTTTGACCATATGTTTACTCGGATTTGAATTGGAGGTGATTCCAAATTGTGTCTATGTTGTGAGTTACCAGTAAATGATTGAGTTAATTTAAAGGTTTAATTTATTATTTTTTATAATTAAAAATTTAGAATTGAAATAATTGCATGTGTTATCTATCGAAATATCTTCACGTTTTGGGAAAGAGGGGGGAAATGAAAATATAGTTTTAAGCTATTTATATTTTAAAATATTCCTTTGGTTGGGAATGTGTATATATTCTATTTAGTCATTTTACTAAAAATATTGAAAAGGAATTAGTGTTGTGTGTTTATTTTAAATTCAAATAGAAAATTTGAGAAACTAGAAATAAAATAAATAAATAAATAAAAAATAGAAAAATGGTTCAAAAAGAAAATAAGTCTTTTTTTCAAATAATTATTCTTTGTGAAGAAATTTTTTCTCCAAAAACCCTCTTTAGAAAAATGAATTTTCGTGAAAGTGAGATTGATTCAAAATTGGATTGGCTTGAGAGATGGATGGATTAGGATATGAAATGGATTGTGCTTGCATGTGGGTGATCTTCACTCCTCCAAATTAGAAAATTTGCAAGTTTTCATGTGTTTTATGCGCATTCAAATTTGAGGTAATCTTCTTCCCCTCTACATTTCTTGAGTTATTTCTTGTTTTGGATGTCATGCTCACCCTTAACAAAGCATAGGACTTCCCTTGTTGGATTCAATTTGAAAAATTAAAGTATATTTAATTTATTTATTTTTTTGAAAAATACCATGTTGTGCCCTCATAATGCCAAAAAACAAATTTCTTAGAATTCAAATTTTATCATATAAATGAGTTCATATTTCTTCTTTTTTCTTATCGGTAAGGAAGGATTGTTTAACTGACCCAACACCAGCAAAGGTCACAAGGGGGACCTCCTCCCCATCAACATATTCCACTTAGAACCACTTATTCAACTTTATTCAACTAATAAGTCACAATGGAATTTCAAGATCCACCACTTGGAATTCCAACTTAAGATGTCACTTTGGGGATTCGAACATGGATCTCCATCTTGAGAACCCTATGGCCTTTTCATCTAAGAACAACCCCATTAACAATGAGTTGTTCATATTTCATGCAAAAGGACACTTTTCATTTTCAAATATTATTACTTAAAAATTTGAGAAAATTTAAACTCCATTAATGGAGTTTTAATGTAAATTTTTAGTTTTTGCATACATAAAATAAATTGAAATTTTGAATTTTAAAAGTAAAATATAATTCTTTGTTTTGGGAGAATTTGAGTATCCTTAATGGAATTTCATAAGGGTTATTTTAAGACCGTGTTTAAATTTTGTGAGACAAACTTCTATGTCATATTTTATGCCTTTATTTTCTAGATGGTACACCTAAATAGTGAATATGTGTGATGAGCCTAGGACTCGAGGTGTAGGGTGTAGGAAAGGGGTGGATCCCAATATTTTTTGTGGGGCACAAAGGGGCCCCAATATATCTTGTTGGTATTTTCTCTTAATAATTGATAAATAATGACATTGGGAAAATAAAATTAACCAAGATAAGAACTCATATGGCATAGAAAAATCTCTAGTATAGGCTTGGTATGAGCATAAAATGCATGCTCTCTCAAGGAGCATTGGAACTTGCAGTTTGGGTTCCTTGTGGGGTGAGTTGATCATACCTAAATCTGCTTAGCCGTCTCTTTGAGCTATTGTGATGACACTCCTTCCCTAGATCTAATGGGTTCCTCATCGTAGATGTCATTGTAATTTGTGTTCAATGACAGAACTGTCTTGGACCATGTTGGATTGGAAGATACTTGATCACATGTGAGGATGTTCATGTGTATGAGATCATGGTTGCATTATATTTTTTATGATATGGTTTATCCTTTGTGCTTCTTATGTGATGTATACCCTTAAGCATGTGTAGATTATGTTTCATCATTATTATGTTAAACTTTATGTATTTGATGTGATCATGCTTGTGCCATGTATATGCTATGATGTTGTTTTTCATGATGTCATGTGTATATGCCCTTATTTACATTGTTCAATGTATTTGAGAGCCATGTTCCTTGTTTTACATGAGTGATGTTCTTTTGGTTCATGTCACTATCTCTTAGCATGATGGGATTAGACCTAAGGGTACCATGAGTCTAGGTGGCATGAAAAGCACCATTAGGTTCAAGGATCTTGGGAAAAGATCTAGGATCATGAACCAATTGGAAAAGTTTTTATTTAAAATTTATTTCATTGTTGAAATTTTATAAGATTTATTTGAAGAACACTTTTTCCCTCTTCTAATTTATAGGATGAACTATTATTGAACCTCCTAAAGTGGATAGAATCATTTGAGGTTTGGATTCCTTTGTGTGTTTCGATGTTGGATTCAAACATGCTTGTTATCTTTTATGCTCTCTAAGATCCAACCTCTTTATTTTACCTTTTACAAAAAATTGAACCCATATAAGATTCCAAAAGATGGTTAGGATCAAGATGTGGCATGATTATCATGATGATGGAAGAGATCTCACCAACATCTATTAGAAAAAAATCTCTTGATTTATGTCTTTGGAAAAAATTTGGGCCTATACAAGATATATCCAAATGTCAACCCAATTTCCATAAGGTCACGTTGGCCTTTGTATCCCCATAAAACACCACATGTAGGACATCAACTTTCATTCTAGGATGAAGTAGAGAGTTGACACCCATCAGGTTCATATAGAAACCCCAATCGCAAGTGAACTCACCTTTTGGGTCAAACACTTGGTTCATATGGAAATTTCCATAAAACAAACCTTTCTTCAAATTAATCAACCTTAAATAGGTCCATGCAAACTTGGGAGATCTATCAAGTCCATGCGGTTTGGAGACTCATTATTGGACTATACTTTTTTTGGCTCCTATAAAAAAACTAACCTACATATGGATCAAACAAGGATGCCATCGGTATTGGGAACAATCTCAATGCCCTCAAAACCTATATAACATCAAAATACCCCTAAAAAAATTGTAATATTAAAAATTATCACCAACTAGATCTATAAGAAAAAATTGGTCAAGTGAACCATGTAGAAAGAACCCAATGAACCCGCCAGCTATAGAAAATGTAGTTTAGATGAAAAATCTTGATGATGACATCACTAAGGATGAAATCAACATGACATCATTAGTGCACTATGGGTTTTCAAATGAGGTGGCATCATGATGACATAAGCAAGGTGACAACATCAACATGACATCATTAATACAAGATAATGAGATGGAATAGGTTTGCAAATGAAGACATCTAAACCAAATGAAGAACTTTGCAATTGAAAGTTTAGATGGATGGACAATGTCTACAAAAGGGAATATGTGAAATAATGGAAGTGAGCTAACCAAATGTGTGGGAAGGAGAATTTCACTTAGAAAATTCCACAATAAGAAAATGATATGAGCATTGGCAAATGTGGGAAGATGGACTCCATCCACTTATAAATACTTAACTCAACTTATTTTGAAGTTATATCCACTAGTGGGAAATCCATCAACAAGTGAAAATGTTAGAAAGTTCAACAACAACTAGAAGTGGATAGTTCACATGGAAGAAGCTGCAAAATCAGATGGGCGCACTTTTCCCATAAAGTTGGAAAATTCAAGTGAACTAGATGAAAAATAAAAATTGAAGTTCACTTCAGCATGAGGATACCACAAGGCTTATATTTAGCCACTTTTTTCAAATTTTAAACCTTGTGTAGGGATTTCTAACTGAATGATACATTTCCAGGCAAAACCAATTGGGAGAAACATTGTTAGAAGATGGGACTAATTTGTATGGAAGAAGAAAACCAACAAGGGTATAACTTCAAATCCTTAGTGAATTTTACGAAACTTCATAAACGAATTGAGCCTAATTTTTAGTGCTCTACATACTAGTGCTAAGATATGTTGACCAAAAACCAACAATGACATATATTTCAAATTAGTTATATAAACATGGAAAAATATGGATAAGGCACAAAATGAAACATAAAATTTTGGGGTGCCGACATTGGCTCTAGTTGGGGACATGTACCTCTTGCAAGTAGAGAGAGAATCCAAATCTCTAGATAGATGAAAAATGAAGAAAATAGGAACTAGGACTAACTCACCAAGAAAAATAAACATATGTACATGACAAAGCATAATATCTAAAATGAGAAATAAATGTACAATAAATGACATGAAGGCACATGACTTTGAATATATGGTTGCACAATCTTACCACTTTCTTTTGCAATTCAAACCCTACATGAATACCCATGGTACCTAGTCATGGAAAATATGCCACATCCATTTATATTTGTCAAAGATAAGCTTATTAAAGGAGCTTATTTCCCTCAACCCATTGTTATTTATGTCATATATCTATAATAAGTACAACACTCTTACATGCACAAAATTTTGATTTCTACCAAGAGAGTGAAGACATGCTCCACTATTGATCTTTCCATTGCATAGAAACCATAAAAGATAAGCCACAAAACTACCTAACATTGCATTATTCATCTTTATAGCAATTGGTAGAACCAATTGAAAACTCAATTCAACACAAAAAGAAACCATGGTATCTTCATACCTGATCACCACCTTGGTTGCATTAAGAAAAAAGTAGAATTCCTCTAATTCACATGGAAAGAGAAATATTCTACTTCATCTTGTTGACATGCAGAAGGAAATACATCTTCTAGAAAATCAAACTAAAAACTTTGAAGCTTAAGAATACATAAAACTTGAGAAATATGTTTATCATTAGCCTAAAGAACATATTGATGATCAACACAACCACAAGATATATGTTGGGCCCAGATGAAACACTCAAAATTGGGCACACTATAATCCACAATATGAAAAATTACAAATTCATCATGAAGGAAAGCCTCACCCCAAATTTTCTCATCTTTAAGACAATAGGAAACCATCATACCTCATTTTTATCTATGTTGATGAAATCTTCATCAATATAATCATTTGAGTCATGAGAAATTTTGGCTGAAGAACTATAATCTTCAAATTATCTCGATGTTTTATTCTTCTCTTAGTAATTTTATGGAAAAAATGGCTACAATGGAAACTATCAATAATTTGTTCTTCTTGCAACTCAACAATTTGATTCATTTGAGGGCATACATTTTTAGTATCTATATGCTCGACCAATAAGCTCAAAAATATGTTATTAATGTGATCCACCTTAGCAAAAGAAAATAGCCCAAAACCAAGCTCTAAAAATTTCTCATTTCAAAATCCTCATGGCTAGGAGAAATTTAATCACACACACCGTTACAATCCTTCTACTCATTTACAATAATGGATGTGTGAGATTCAACATAATATAGATCAAAAAATAAAGAAGAACATCAATAAAATTATCATGATTCAACTTCCTTATTGGCATCCATATGATCACCATACCCATACTCATCAAGGGTGAATTCTTCAAACTAAAAATTATTTACTCCTAGAATTTATTTCAACAATCTCATCACTAGGTACATCCATGTCTGTGTCACACTCATTTAAGCAAATAATAGAAGCTTCACTATCAATTATAGGGATAGGGGAGGGAAAATTGTCCATCATCCAAGTGATATCATGAATGTGCATACACCCCACAGAATTTCAATTTCACAAATTGATTCTTCTAACTATTCAATTATACACATCTCTTCCTCTTTATCCACACATTGTATTTCTAATGGTTGGGTAGAAATAAGTGTGCCTCATCATTCAAATCTAATTCTTTTGGAAATTCATGTTCTTGAGCTACTGACATTTATTTCTTCTTTACTACCCACTATTTCACTGGATCCTTATTTTTCTCTATCACATTTGAACACAATTGTTCTTTACAACATGCTCACTATCAACAATCTTTGTTGATTTTGATCTTTGGCTTTATAATACCTTTTTTTTATTGGTTTAAATTGGTGGTTTAAGGACTTTGGAATGATGGTTTATGATGTGAATGGAAGGAGTGTCGGTCTAAACCTTATGGTAAGCACTACACATGGCCTCTATTTTAATCATTTTATTGGATGAAGTTTCCCCAAATATCATGGAGGTATCACTAACATCATTATGTTTTTTGATCGATGAATAGCCAAGACCTTGATATCTAAGATTTGAAAAAAAATTGTATTGGCTCTAAACTGCCTTGCTCACATAGACCTAATCATCTTCCCTAATATATCCCATTCTTCAAGATAGATTTTGTTTGTAATGGGGTATTTTTATTTTGGAAGAAACATGCTAACCCATCTTCTTAAAGTTGAGAACCATCCAATCTTGGTATATTCACATCTACAAGAAATATTGATTTGAAAAAAGGAGAAAATACCAGTTTATAAGATGTTAGTGCTTGATCACTAGGCATGCTTGTCATCTCTTGATCATTCAATATATCGATGTAATCCATAGTAAATGTTGGGGATGAAACGGGTCATCTTAGAACGAAACATCTAAGAACAATAGTGGCTTCGTGACTTTAATTTATTCAAATCACCTCAAAGACACAAAATACTATGCCATAAACCAAAAATAGGCACAGTTGTTTTCCCCCATTAACCCTTCTGAGAAAAACACATGCAAAAAATAACAGATTCAACACATACACAGATTCAAAATTCACAGAATCTAACAACATGGAAGACAAGCTAATGAACACACAGATTTACGTGGGGAAAACCCTTTCGGGTAAAAAACCCCACCCTCCAAAAGATCCAGCCATTGTATTATTCAGTAACAAACAGAGTTACAATACAATCTTAGGCTCATAGGCTTTACAGGAGTTACATATTGTTTCATCTAAAGAAAACAAGCAACATCATATATCTGAATCCTCACACTGTTACAATGTGCTCACACGACATACAGTGCAGATACATTTCATGTCACCAACCCACTTGATCAGCCAGCCTTCTGGCCAACACAACCTCACGGCCTCTCAAGTTCACATCTTCTCAGTTCTGTGTGTCTCAGTGTTCATGGTTACAATGCTCAAAGCATACCATTCGAACACACACTCTCTACCGTGCTTGATCTGATCTCACATCATGATCAATCTCTCTATCCAACCAACAGCTATCATGGTATTTAATTACCCCACTAACCAGCTTCCATCATTCTCTGGCAACACCGCCCTATAGCACGCATCGAGCCACCCATCAATGTAACGGTTACCAAACCTACCTCTATATTTAATCACCACCAAAGAAATAAATATTTTGACCAATCAACATTGATTTACAACAACGATGTAAAATCAAAAAATGACATCATGCCACCTGTCGGCACATCACTCGTCCACCGCTTTGTCAATCAAATCAGATCGGTCAACCGAGCCCTAAGCTCCTTCTATCGCGCTATTGCTCGCCATCCAACATACCCCTGAGGTAAGGCAGTAAACCGCACTACCACTAGCCAGGTGCGAAACCCTCACGGTATGGCAGTGTGCACCGCATAACCATGACCAGGCTTGGAGACACTCGTGGCATGGTGGTAACCATCAGACAAACTGCCCCGCTCTACCACACCTCAAAAGTAAGACCTTCATAGTATGGCGGTAACCGCCCGATCACCACTCCATCATTCACCGTGTCACCACCAAGGAAAAAAAGAGGACTTCACGATAAGGAGGTAACTGCATCACCAGACCGCCATCGTTCACCGTGCTACCACACTTTAGCTGATAGACCTTTGTGATGAGGCAGTAACACCGGACTGAAAAAAGCCACCCGTGGTATGGCGGTAAGCCATACAACTTCCAACTGCCAGACTCCCTGTGCTACTACCAAGCAAGAAGAAGGACCTTGCAGTATAGTAGTAACACCACACAACCACTCCTCAACTGGAAGGGACCCACGGTAAGGCGTTAACCCTGAGCAACCATCTAGTAGACTGAAGACCTCTGCGGTAAGGAGGTAACCCCCACGCAACCGTGCCACCTCCAAAATCTTCTAGCGATAAAGCGGTAAGGCAAGAACAAAGAAGATCCGCTAAGACCAAAAAATAGAGATTCAAGCCAGCAAGTTGAGGCACATATTTTTCACCAATCTCCCAATTGAAAAACACTTACTAGCTTCCTCCAAACTCGAACTCAAGAATCTAACACAATGCTTTCATGCTCCAACTAAGACACCACTACTCCATTGTGCTCACCAGCCATACAAAAGCAACACTGCAACAAATTCAAAACTCTCAATCGTGAACATAGTCATGAAGTCATTCTCCAAAAATAAGACAGAACATCAGCTAGAACATCAACCCGAAAACTGACTGCAACCATCCAATTGATCAAACCCACATGACCAAAAATAGCACCCACAGCTCATGCTATTCCATCCAATCACCCATACCTTCAAGGTATCCACATTAGTAAATGCATGCCAGCAGCACAACCAACCCATCAACCGTAGATACAAGCACCATGTACCAACTAGTCAAAGAAGACCAAACACATACAGGTACTCCCACTACATGGGTAATGCCAAATCCAAAAGATCAATGCCATAACAATTCTACCAATCACAACACGTAGAAAAACATAACCATGTAGTACCAAGGAACATCCACAATGAAGTGTATAACCTCCAACCACCTGCTACATGAACCATTTCTCTCAACAGTCTTCCATAGTTCTTCCAAGTTCTTCACACCCAACGTAGGATGAAAACAAACTTCCAAGAAGGAAACCAAGACCAAAGAGATAAATGGTGCACAACATATACCTATAGAACCTCCTTATACATACACCTCTAAAAGCCAGTTGTGTCAAGAATGATCTCCTTCACATCCCAAAGGAAAAGCCATAACAACACCCAACCGTTCAAACTTTAAAAAATCATGGATGTAAGCCTCACAAAGAAGATAAAACTAGCCCATATAACTATCTCCTACCAGTTCTCATCAAAAGATGATATAACATAGAAGCTCAAGGAGATAAACTATGTTGTCCACCTTTCACTATGAATCCTCCAAAACCTTAAAAACACAATTCAAGATCTATATCTATGAAAGATAAAGCATAAAACACATCTGAAAGATATAATGGGAAAATACCTCTCAAATAAACTTCACCGAGAAGCAGACCAAAAAAAAATGCTCCTCCAAGATATACAAGCCTTCATGACTTATCCAAGAGCAATCTCCTTACTGGTCTCTATTGAACTCACATTCAACCAAGGTGTAGGCTACTCAGACTTTCAACTGTAAATAGCACCTTTCTCATTCCATCAGAATCACAACCTCACCTCATTCTCCATGTATCCATGAGCACCAGCAACCGACCATCTCATGCTAAACTCCAATCTGCACTACTAAGAATTTCTCAATCATATGACCAATGTACTCAAACCACAGAGAATTACCAGACCATTGTCAAAGCTCAAAAAAACTAAAACAGGAACTTATCATGACATCATAATCTACACATCCCCCTTAGGAGATACCATGATTCAAGTGAACAAACTATGGTCTCAAGAGCAATGCAACATGCCAAAACTCTAATGCTCAAGCAAGAGTATACATGGCATCAAGCAAATAGACTCTAAACCAACATCACCTATCAAGCACCACCAACATCTCTACCAAAGACTCCAAACATCCTCCATGGTTTCAAGATGTTGTACATCCTCAAATAGTGTCCATGCAAATGCAAAAGAACCCTTCTGCAGCAATAGGATCTAAGAGTCCCTCCTAATAACATCTGCAACACTAAATAAGATCGTTCACCACCAAGTGATGAATTCACAGTCACTTCTAAAGCTCCCACTAAGCTGTGACATCCAAGCTTTCCAAGCATCATGACCAAACATCTACTGATCTAAAAAACCTCCAAGTACAATCAACAGCATGTCCATCTGACAACAAAGCCAAACAACACCAAGATCTCCAAACAATGCAGACCACACCATCATTGTCAAAATCTTACACTATAATGTATACCAAGCTCTCCATGACATCGTGGTACACATGCTACAAGTCCCCCTAAAAAACTATTCAGGTACTCAATCTCATCCTACCTCACATCTCAAAGCAGCCACACCAATGCACAAGTGACCACAGACAAGGATAGCTAACAGATCTGCACCACCACTAAAGCAACCTCATGGATATAGACAATCCACTTCCAAGTTATCTCACTACAGTCAATGGGTAGCTAATCCACCAGCCGCACAACTCAAATATTAATCACAACAATAGTGTAAACCCATCATCACAAAGGAAACTGCAAAACTGAGATCTCAAAGAGAACAACAATGTAGACAAACTTAACTCAAATATCAGATCACAAAAAATAGATCCGATTTGCCAATCATGTCCACAACTTAAGTACCATAGTCTAAGAAACAATTAAGCAACACCACAATAATTTTAAGTGAAAAATCACATACCAACACTCCCATGTAGAGAATACATCACACCTCCTCAAAACCATGTCGAACTGCAACTATCTCATCTAGTCACACCCCAAAGGCTAGGGTCTAGAAAATAGCTTAACAATAGCTCCACATAACCACAAGTTTTTTTTCTTGATCGTGCAAAACTTGTAAAACCATTATGTTTATAAAACACCCATGCACATCCATATCCACTGCTCATCTGGACAACCCAATAGTCTACACATAACCATCATGGTTAACTAGAATAATGGAAAAATAACATGAATGTGCATCATAGAATTTTTAGGAAAATCTATAGAAAACCTTCAAAGCCAAAGAACATGAAACTGAAGCATGCAAGTACAAGATATCCAAAAAAGGAACAAGTAGTACAAGAATTTTAGGTCCATTCTAGACCAATTCCAGAACCACAAGCATGCACATTCATATGAGAGAGCTAGGCTATTCAGAAGTTTTCAGACCACCCAAGATCAACTTTGTAGCCTTCATGCAATCAGGATGATAGAGAACAATGCCTTCAATGCCAAGTCAGAACACCCAACACAAGCACAATACTCCACGGCTGAATAACAACACAAGCATCTTCATACCACCAGGGATCCCCTCACACAGACACCCAATATGAAGCACACTTTGCTGCAACACAACCATATGCATAAACTCACACCCCTTGCATCAAGATCATTTGCTGCCAACCAGGAGCCTCAAACTATATTATCACAATATGATCAACTCCAATATTATCCATCTTCAATGTCTTTCACATTGCATGTTGTCTCAAGAGAGCAGAAACTTTTACTCATCAAAGGATGAAACATCAATCGATTCCTCCAGATTTCCTCAAGCCTGACAGACAAAGAAATCTTCATAGGAGAAATACCCATAACTAGCATCCAAAAGAAGGCTCTGATACCACATTTTCGTATCATGAAAAAACCTTGGCCTCCCTTAACTTGCTCTGATACCACTTGTTGGGGATGAAACGGGTCATCTTAGAATGAAACATCTAAGAACAACAGTGCCTTTGTGACTTTAATTTCTTCAAATCACCTCAAAGACACAAACTACTATGCCATAAAGCAGAAACATGCACAGTTGTTTTCCCCCATTAACCCTTCTAAGAAAAGCACATGCAGACAAATAACAGATTCAACACATACACAGATTCAAAATTCATAGAACCTAACAAGATGGAAGACAAGATAATGAACACACAAATTTACGTAGGGAAAACCCTTTCGAGTAAAAAACCCCACCCTCCAAAAGATCCAGCCATTGTATTATTAAGATAAAAACAAAGTTACAATACAATCCCAGGATCATAGCCTTTACAGGAGTTACATCTTGTTTCATCTGGAGAAAACGGGCAACATCATAGATCTAAATCCTCGCACTATTCTAATGTCCTCACATGACATACAGTGCAAATACATTTCATGTCACCAACCCACTTGATCGGCCAGCTAGCACAGCCAACACAACCTCATGGCCTCTCAGGTTCACATCTTCTTAGCTCTATGTGTCTCGGTGTTCACGCTTACAATGCTTAGAGCATACCATTCGAACACACACTCTCTACCCTGCTTGATCTGATCTCATATCACAATCAACCTCTATGTCCAACCAAAAGCTATCATGGTATTTAATTACCACACCAACCAACTTCCATCATTCTCCAGTGACACTGCCCTGTAGCATGCATCAAGCCACCCAACAATGTAATAGTTACCAAACCTGCCTCTTTATTTAATCGCCACCAAAGAAATAAATCTCTTGGCCAATCAGCATTGATTTACAACAGCGATGTAAAATCAACAAATGAAATCACATGTGTCAGCACATCACTCGTCCACTGCTTTGTCAATTGAATCAGATCGGTCAACTGAGCCTTGAGCTCCTTCTATCGCGCTACTGCTCGCCATCCAACATACCCCGAAGGTAAGGTAGTAAACCGCACTACCACTAGCCAGGTGTGAAGCCCTTGCAGTATGGCGATGTACACCGCACAACTATGACAAGGGTTGGAGACACCTGTGGCATGGTGGTTACCATCAAATGAACCGCCCCGCTCTACCGCACCTCAGAAGTAAGACCTTCACGGTATGGTGGTAACCGCCCGATCACCACTCCATCATTCACCGAGCCACCGCCAGGAAAAAAAGAGGACTCTGTAATAAGGAGGTAACTGCATTGCCAGACTGCCACCATTCACTACATTACCACGCTTTAGCTAATAGACCTCCACGGTAAGGTGGTAACACCGCCCAATCTTCGATCTAAACAAAGCCACCTGCGACATGGTGGTAAGCCATACAACCACCAACTGCCAAACTCCCCACGCTACCTCCAAGCAAGAAGAAGGACCTCACGGTATAGCGATAACACCGCACAACCGCTCCTCAACCGGAAGGGACCCACGGTAAGGCGATAACCCCAAACAACTGTCGAGCAAACCAAAGACCTCCATGGTAAGGAGGTAACCCTTGCACAACCGTGCCACCTCCAAAAGCTTCCAGCGGTAAAGCAATAAGGCAAGAACAAAGGAGATCCGCTAAGACCAAAAAAAAGAGGTTCAAGCCAGCAAGTTGAGGCACATATTTTCCAATCGTACCTTATATATCTTATTTTCTTAAATGATCCATACCATTTCTTTTATTATATGTGTGTCCAAGGGAGGCAAGTGTCTCATCTTAGGAAATATAGGTGGTCAAATTTTGGATAGGATCAACTTTAATTTTATGATCATGGATATGATAGAGGTGGATGAGGGAATCACTTGGATTTCCTGATCAATGGTAGGATATTTATCAAAAATAGCCTAGTCATCTTGGACATCATGATTAGGAGTAGAATTTTGATCAAAGATCAAATTATCTTGAATTCCATTATCATTTAGAGGGGATTATTAGATGGACTCACAAACATGATCATGATCAAGGACTAGATTATCAAGGATGTTGTAAAGAGGATCTTGATCAAGGATTATATTAGTTTGATTGTCATAAAAAATATTTTGATCAAGGCTTGGATTATCGTGGATATTATGAATAGGATCTTGATCACTTGGCTTGAATTAGCTTGGATATCATGATCATCAATAGGTATTTTCTAGGTAACTTGATCTTGACTTATGTTGGAATTTTCTCTTGACATGGATCCAAAGGTTCAAACAATGGTATGCTATTTTGGATAATGATAAGATTTCTTGAATGGGCTCAATATTTTGGATAGGAATATATTGAGTGAGCTTGATAGGTGATGGAGAGAATGATGGTGAGAGATGTTTAGATGAAATAGGATTAGAAAAGTGATGGGATTGTCTATCTTTGGTTGCATATAAGAGTTTAATATCCTTTACTATTAGTCCTTGGAGAAAATACCTCAATACATGTCTTCATTGAATGAGTTTTTGAATTTGGATGGAGTGGATAGTAATTATTTAGAGGATGGAGAATTGTAATAAGAGGTAGATGTTACAAGCTTTTCTTAGATTGGTGATGGGGATGAGGATTTTGGATATGGATGGGAGATATGGATTTGGGATATGGTTTGGTGTTGAGGGAGGCTATAGATACAAGATTTGATTTCAAAGTGTCAAAGGTAGGAGAAGGATAACTAATGAATATTTGTTGGGGATCAATGGTATAGATTATGATAGTTGACTCTTAATATTTAGGACCAATGTATAGGCAACTAAAGCTTATAGGTTGTTGGAAAGATAGTTATTTTTGAATAAGTGGTTGTTGGTAAGTAGGTTGGAATGTTGGGGGGTTTTGGTATTGAGGGTAGACAAAACATAGATGGGTGACACTTTCTTAAGAAAATATACTCTAAGGTTTGATAATTATAGGGTTCATTGGCTGGTTGATCTAAAAGAAACTTATTATCATCAAAGGGGTCATATTTTAGTTGATCAACAAGGCTAACATCATTCTCATCATCAAAGAAGGGTTTTTTAGTTTGACTAAGGAGACTATCAAGGTAAGATGAAGGAATGGTTATGAATTTGGAAGTAATCAAACACTTTTTTGGTTTTTGAATTTTTTTTTGGATTTTTGCTTTTTTAAAGCTTATATTAAGAAAATGGAAAAAAGATTAAAAAATATATGACTCAAAAGGATAAGATTATATTTGTATTCAACAGGGATTGTTTTAATCTAACAATTTCAAACACAAAAGACATACCAACAATCTTAAAATTAATTAGGTTAGAGTAACTCTTGGTGTGGGCCCATGAGCCAAAGGCTAATACATTCACTTGTAAATGGATAACTAGGGATCACCACCCCATAGAAAAGTGTAGGATACCATACCAAAAGTGGCCAAATGCTTTAACTCGGCTATCTATGTCTCATCACATGGAAGTACATCATGATTAAATTTAGGGAAAAATATGCATCCCTTGAACCACGCTAAATAACCAAAAGACTCAAGCTAGGCTATAGAGGTTTTCTATGGGAATTATCTATATCTCACAAGAACATGTGAGGCTAAATCTATGATTTTTAAAGTGAAAAAATATCACATATGGAAGAAGAGGGTAACCTACTCTTCTCCTTCAATTTCCCAAGGTATAAATTGCTTAGGAGCTTAGTTCAAATGACATAGCTACAACTTCCAAGAGGTGAATATTTCAATTCACCCTTTCTATTTATAATATATTGGAACATTGGATTTGAGATCATCCTCTAGGGTGATCAAATAACTAGATAGGCCACCAAAAAATAAAAGTAAGAAGTGGTATTTTTTTTCTCAAGATCATGTAAGTGTGTGAAAGAAGAGAATACACACATCCCTTCGATATTAAAAGATAGTTGTTCATTAATTAACCAAATCAATATGTGTAATTTTCATTTTAATCCCTCGTAGAAATTATTTTAAAAAAGAAACAAATATAAAAAATAAAACAAAAAATGGTCTATAATCTTGTCTTCTTATAGAATTGTCCTGCAAAACCAATGTGTTATAAGTTTGTTGTGTTTATACTTGTTCTTGAGAAAATGATTTGTTTTTGTTTTTCTCTTTGACAATGGAAAGGAATTTCATTAAATGATTTTTTATATTTATGTAAGATATTATTTAAAGCTAAAAACTTAAATGCACCATTAGACTCCTTGTGAAATTTTGATATTTTTTATTAGAACATTACCAAAAAATAGTATTGTATGTAAAAGACATGCTCATTTTAAGTTTGTAAAGGAAAGAATCACTTTGAATGGTTATACATGATTTCTATTGATTCATCTAAATGAATGGCCTAATCCACAACATCCATCTTGGAACCAGCTTTCCAATACCTAGAAAAAGTTGAAAATCCAATTATATTATAGATTTTTTTAATGTTTTACTGTAAATTGGTATTTTTAAAAATTGTAAAAGGGAAGAGAAAGTAGTTTATCCAAGTGATTAAACATCTCTAAATAAAAAATTTAACCAAAAAATAAAATAAATTAAATTATTAATATAATTTTAGATGTGCAACAATGAATTTAGAGTCTAAAAAGTAAAAATATATACGATTGTATGAATTATAATAGAAATGTATAAATGATTATAAAATGACATGTTGATGATTAGGGTTAAGCAGAATAATTTGTGTCTAAAATTCTAATTAAGATTCATATGCAAGGTTCTCACAACATTGGAAGCTCTTAACAAAAGGAGGATAATTTTTTAAGTGTAAAGGGTTGGGTCCTACTATTATGCAAATATTTATCAAATAGAGAATAATTTACCAAGGAAGGCTCTTTTATATGAGGCAAAGATTATTTACATACAAATTTGTGGGTTATTTAATTTAATCCTCTTTGAATTCTTTCTAGGTTCTCTAGTGTGGATGGGACTCCCAAACTTATCTTTATATTTTTGGTATGTGGAATATCTTTTTATTATTTACAACTCTTGATAAGTTAGTCTTAGTCTTGTTACATGAGAATATTTATTAAAAAAATAAAAAATTAATACTATAATCCTTATTTTTTAAAAATTAAAAGGGGGTTACAAGATCCCCCACCCTTTAAAAGATAATATAATTCCAATATAACTAGGTTTTGTGAGATATAGAACCTACATAGTCCTAGAAATAACAAAAATAGTAGAAATAAACTATATTAAAAATAATAGAACTTGTGAGGAAAATTAATTACCACCCTTCATAGTATTGAGGTCACTTTGAATTCTAATAGCCTTCATCTTATTCATCGTTAATTTCCTCTTCTCTAGAGGTAGTGCCCAGTTTTTTCAATTTTCATTTATGGCTAACCCATAATAGTTTTTCCTTTTAGTTTCCATGAGGTGTGGAAAGTTGAATTTGTTTGTTGATATTTTTATTTTTGAGTGGAGAATAATCATGTTTTTGGAAAAGCTTCTCATAAGTTGTTTACTAAAGCATCCCAATGGAAGAGAGAAGAAAAAATATTTCTTTATTGCTAATAATATTTTGGTCATATTAGAATTTAGCTTCTCAATTTAGTATTTTAGAGCTCCTTACAAATTTTGGAGCTTTGAGACCATCTTGTGTAGTGGATGATAGGAAACACATTTCGTAGTGTTGAAACCTTCTCCCAAGAAATTAAAGGATGGGATAGAAGGATATTATTCTATAACCTAAATGGAAGAGGAAAGGGAGTGTCGTTTCTTCTTCAAGATATTCTTGAGAGAAAAATGAGTATCATTATTACCAGTAGTATGGACCAAAGGAGTAACTAATTCTAGGGAATGGACATTAGGCATGAAGTGGGAAAATAGAGTGGGGGTGTCAAGAGTTTTAAAGTAGGAGTTATTTTGTTAAATATGGATAGTAATATTTATTTTATGTCAAAGGGGCTTTAGGTTCAACTTGATAAAAAAATATGAGTTTGTAAAAAATAATTTTCTAAGTTATCTTCCACTAAATAGTTAGGGTTTGAGGAGCTTCATCAAAGTGGGAGGAATTCATGGAACACAAAACAAGGGATGGGGGATTTTATTTTCTAAAAATTTGAAGAGAGTGACAAAAAAAGCAATGAAGGTTTGGGTTTTATTAAAAATGTTTTATCAATAGTTTTAGGAGAAGAAAGGGAAATAGTATAGGCTTTCCTTTGAGTGGTAGTGCCTACCCCCTTAACCAACTTAGTGGGGGATGCAATTCGATTCTCCACACTATTTATACTTTTGGGTTAGTAGGGATAGGTGAATTATAAAGGTATAAGGAGTAGAATAAAAATTAAAACTCTATGAGTGGGAATTTTAGCCTTGTTGATAAGAGCTTCCAACACTAACTATTGTAGGGAGTTGAGAATGAAATAAGGGAAACTAAAAATAATACCATGCTATAAATTATTTAAAAGATGGTAATGGCAAGATAAAAAAAACCATACCTACCCTCAAGGGTGAAGTATTTGATGAGAAATGGATATTTTAGCGGAGATGGCTCTACTCGCATTTGCTCGATACCGAGCTAGGGCATTCAAGCCCTAGCTCGTGAAACATTCGCCTTCTGTTTGTTGCGCTGGTTGGGTGGGTGTTGTTTTGTATTGCGGGGGGATCCTTTTTCTTGTTCCTGCGACTGGTTACTGCGGCATGGCTCGTTGGGGTCTTCTATCTGCTGCGCGCAGGGGTGTTCGACGCCCTTTCTCTATCTTTTGTGCACGTCCCTGTGGACTAGAGCGGTGGTGTGGGTCTGCAGTAGTGTGTTGTGGGGTGGCGGGGAGTGCTCTCTTTTGCCTTCGAGGGGTCTGGTTTCCTTTTTGGTGGGGGTGTTGCACACGGACTATGGTGGGGTGTGGTCTAGCGGTTGGGTAAACTGGTGCTCCCCTTGCATGCTCATCTTGGGCAGTGTGGTGGCTATGCCTTGTGGGGAGATGTCTTAGGCTTCGCCCGATCTGGATTTTCGTGCTGCGGTTGGAGCGAGATCGCCAACCCAAGGAAAATGTTTTGACAATACTCTTTTTTCCCTGGATACAGGGTTTGTGGGGAATAACCTAACAGGGGGTTTGTGCATTTCAAAGATTAACGGATGCCTCAAACGCTGCAAGGAGAGACCCAAATTGGTGATCCCGATTGAAATGATTGCTAAGGATATAGAATATTATTCAGCACATTTTCTTTATTGCAAATTTTTGGGAATGAGAGTTTCTTTGCAATTCTTGGAATCTTGGGCCCGAAGGACTTGGGAGCCGGAGGGTGAAATGGATGTCATGTTGCTTGCAAATAACTACTTCATGGTTACATTTAATTACTTAGTTGATCGCAATAGGGTCTTTAAGGGAGGGCCCTACTTTCATAATCAAATAGGGTTGTTCATCAAGCCTTGGCATGCAGGATTTAATCCTTCTGAGGAGCTCCCGAATCATGTTCCGATGTGGGTTCACCTACCTAGGTTCCCAGATGAATGTTGTCATGAGGATGTTTTGCACCTGCTTGCCTCGATGCTCGAGAAACCAGTGGGGCCTTCGGCACAAACCCTAGGTAAGAAAGTTATGAATTTTGCTAGAATATGTGTTGAAATTGATCTGAGTAAGCCTTTGCCAGATGCTCTTGATATGTGTGCGGGTCCTCATTCTTGGGTGCAACAATTGGATTACGAGACCCTTCCCTTCCGTTACCGCCTCTGTCATGAATATGGTCACTTTTTGCGTAGATGTTCGAGGGCTAGGCCTATGGAGCCTCACGCTCCACCGCCTCCTCGCAATCATCCTGGTGGTGATAAGGGGAAGAACCATGCTTCAGTGAAGGGGGTTGGGTCTGAGGGTTTTGTTCTTGTTAAGGCTCACAACTGAAATAGAGGTCAAAAGAGGACTTTGAACGAAAGACAGGATGAGGATACTTTTAATAGGTTCGAAATCTTGGATGATCTTGGTCAGCAAGAGGTTAATCTGGGGTTAGTGAATGTGGATCAGGGAGTGGTGGGTTCTGGTGTGGAGGATCACATTTCGGGTACCCCTATTGTTCCTCAAGTTGATTCTTCCTTGAATATGGACATTGACCTACAGGTGGGGGCTCAGGTGTTGTCGGCTCCAAATGGTGAGTGTGTGAAGGCGGCTAGGGATCCTGCTTATCCAGCTTGGAGGGCGGGCTTAGATGGGGTCAAGGGCAGCAAGCCCTCCCCTCACTTGGGCATTTTGTAAAAATATGGCAAGAAAGGGGGTTTGGAAAAAGCCTCTAAACATGGTCGAAAGAAAGATTTGGAGAAGATTAAAATGATAGGGAGACTTTGGTGGAGTTAGGGTCAGTAAAGACCCTGGATTCTCATTTTTCGACTCCTTTGAAATGATTGTTATTTCATGGAATGTAAGGGGCCTAAACAGTGGCCCTCGACAAAAAGTTGTTCCTGAGTTGGTTAGACGTCATTCTCCTGATGTTCTCTTCTTGCAGGAGACTAAGCTGTCTGTTGATGGCATGTTGGGTTTAGTGCCTAAGTTATGGAGGACTAGTGAATCCCAGTGTATTGGGGCCCAGGGATCCTCCGGGGGCATGGCTTGCTTCTAGAATCCTCGAAAGATTAGGCCTCTATGGTGGCTCTCCTTTAAATCCTCTCTCCATGGTGGCTGTGTGGTCCGAAATGGGGGGGAGTTTTTTTTACTCTCTAATGTCTATGCACCAGTTGAGTTCCAAGGTAAACAAACTTTATGGTCCAATATTCATCTGGTTCATAGCTTGGCTCCTTACCAGCCTTGGATTATAGTGGGAGACTTTAATGCTATTATTGATTAGCTGAGAAATAGGGGGGTATTCCAAGACTAGAGCCATCTGCATTATTGTTCCAGGATAATATATTGGCTCTTAATCTTGTAGACATCAAGCCTAGCAATGGTCTATTTACTTGGAACAACAGAAGGGTGGGAGACAGCTGTATTGTAGAACGCTTGGATCAGTTCTTGGTGTCCTGCTACTGGGTTGGGGGTATGTGGTCCTCTAGCTCAGAGATTTTAGATTGGAGGGGTTCGGATCATTGGCTTATTTAGTTTGCAGTTTCTTTTGCTAGGGTGCCCCGGACTCCATCCTTCAAGTTTCAGTTAATGTGGTTGCGTGACCCTGACCTCCATGGCTATGTTGTTGAATGGTGGAGGTACAGTAGACCTTCCTATGGTACTGCAATGTATACTTTTGCTAAGCTACTTCAATATGTCAAGTATTAGCTCAAACGTTGGAATCATCACTGCTTTGGTAACATTTTCTTTGAGAAGAAGGCTGCTCAAGTGGAGCTTGATGGAATTACTAGGTTGATCCGAGAGAATGGGGTGTCTGAGAATTCATTGTGGGAAGAGGCTAGAGCTTTGAAAGCTCTGGAAGAGTGGGAGCTAAGGGAAGAATTTTTCTGGAAACAAAAAGCTCGAATCGATTGGATTCAAGGGGGGGATAAGAATACTGCCTTTTTCTTTAATTCAGTGAAGGCTAGACGTCATGGAAATTCTATCTCTACTTTGGTTAATGATAGGGGAGAGTCTCTTTCTTCTACTCAGGATATCACAAATGAAGTTGTGCAGTATTTCTCTTCCTTATTCAAGGAGGAAACGCAAGGCAACTCTGTTCAGGAAGCCCAGGTTCTTTCTTGTATCCCTTCTTTAGTCCCTGAGGAGATGAAGGAGCATTTGATGAGGGAGATTTCGGTGGAGGAGTTGGAAAGGACTATTTTTCAAATGAAGAAGGGAAAAGCGCCAGGTTTGGATGGTTTCCCAATTGAGTTCTTTCAAGAATTTTGGGAGATTATCAAGCTGGATTTGTTAGTTGTTGTTCAGGAGTCTCAGAAGAATAAGCAGATGTTACGGGCAATAAATTCTACCTTTTTTTGCTCTTATTTAAAAGGTGATGATGTGGATAGGTTAAGCCTCTTTCATCCCATCTCTCTCTATAACATTATTTATAAAATTATCTCTAAGTTGATTGCTGATAGATTGAAGAAGTGACTTCCGACATTGATATATGAGGAGCAGAGTGGTTTTGTGGTAGGTCATCAAATTTTGGATGGTGTTGTTATTGCTACAGAAACCATTCACTCTATGGCTAGTTCCAAAGAAAAGGCTATATTCATTAAGCTAGACATGGCTAAGGCTTACGACAAGGTCCGATGGTCTTTCCTCCAAAAGGTTCTGGCTACTTTTGGCTTTGAGGAGGAGTGGATTCGATGGGTTATGAGTTGTGTGACTTCTGTCTCCTTTTTTGTTTTAATTAATGGGGAGCACTCAGAGCTTTTTGGTGCTTCTTGGGGTTTACGGCAGGGTGACCCCTTCTCCCCCTACTTGTTTCTTCTCTTGGCGAAAGGTTTGGGTCGATTGATAAAAAGGAATGTTGAGATGAGTCTCATTCAGGGATGGAGATGGGGAGGTGGATTACCCCCACAATCTCATTTACAGTTTTTGGATGACACTGCTTTGATGGGTTCGGCCACCATTAGGGAGGCTACGAACGTGCACAGGGCACTTGATGTGTACCTTGTTGCTTCTGGCCAATTGATTAATGAGGGAAAATTGTCTATCCTCTTCTTCAATACTTATGTTTCCATCCAGAGGAGGATTGCTCACATTTAAAGATTTCAGATTGGGACTCTTTCGCTGACCTACCTGGGGATTCCCATTTCGATTGGTAGATAGTCTCGTGAATCCTAGCAAGCTATCTTGGATAAATTTCAAGTTAAAGTCACTCATTGGACCCATCGGTGGCTGTCCTTTGTTGGTCAGGTGCAGCTGATTAAGTCTATTTTTCAGGCCCTCCCTGTCTATCGGTGTATGGCTCTTGTGGCACCTATGAGCTTTGTCAGAGAATTGGACTCCTTGGCAAGACAATTTTTATGGGTTGGTAGCTTATTGTCTTCTAAATAGAGCCTTGTCAAATGGGATATTGTGTGTAGCCCAGTGTAGTTTGGTGGTCTGGGAGTCAAGCAGTCGCTTTTGTCTGGTATGGCTCTGGTTGCTAAACTGTATTGGCAGTGGTGTGTGGAACAGGATCGGGTGTGGACCAGGATTTTGACTCAGAAATACTTTCTGGGGTCTTCTTAGGGTAATATCCCTCGGTACTCTTTGAGGGGGAAGGGATCGACGATTTGGAATACTCTTAGGAAAGGGGTTGCGCTCGTCAAAGACGACCTATTCTGGGTTTGTAAAAGTGGGACTAAGGCGCATTTCTGGCATGACTCCTGGGATGGCTACTCCCCCATTGTCTCTTAGTATCCGCATTTGTTGACCTTGAGCCAGAGATTCTGTGAAAGGGGATGGACCAAGGTGAGTGACTTCAAATCCCTCTCTTATCAGGGATAGCTGCTGGTGGCAGAATGGAAGACTCCGAACGACTAGCTGATTATTGGTATGGTGGAGGAGTGTGTTGAGCTTTATAACATTCTCTCCCATTGGAGTTATAGTTCCCTGGTTGATAGGGATGTGCTCTCCTAGTCTCCTAACCCAAAAGGGGCTTACTCTGTGGCTTCTGGATATCAGGTGTTGCTCTCTCAGCGGTTGGAAGGGGGGGAGATTCAGTGGTGGAAGAAAGTTTGGAATAAAATCTCTTGGCCGAAGTGTAACTGCTTTATTTGGGTTTTGGCTTGGAATAGGTGCTTGACTTGGGATGATATTCAGAAGAGAGGTTTTTTGGGTCCGTCTAGATGTGTACTTTGTGGGGATGCCGAGGAGGACTCTGAGCACTTGTTCTTCCATTGTTCCTTCACTTTACGGCTCTAGCATTTCTGGTGGGGTGTTTGGAAAAGCCCTTGTGTTCATGCTTCCTCTTTGGTGGACTTTTGGGGAAGCCTGGGGAGACCCCCCTCCTCGACTGCTTTCTTGCAAGACATATGGTATGTTGGGCCCCTCTTTTTGTTGTGGTAGGTTTGGTTGGAAAGGAATAGGAGGATTTTTTGAGGTGAGAACTTGTGGTTTCAACAGGTTTGGTCTCGAATAATGGGCATGATCCAAGAGACAGTGGAGGCCAAATGTGAGGTTGTGTTGCCTTTGGAGAGAGTGGATGCCGAGATGATTGGTCGGTTGGGTATTCAAGGGTTATCTACGATCTCTGCTTGTGTCAGAAGGGGAAGGTAGGTGAAGCAACGAGTCCAAAGGGTGGGGAGGTGGGTGCCCCCTTTGGCTGAATTTTTGAAAATTAACGTGGATGGTTCTTCTAGAGGCAATCCTGGTCCCACTGGGATTGGAGGGGTTGGCAGAGATTCTTCAAGATCTGTGATTTTTCTCTTTTCTATTCATGAAGGTCTTCAGACTATCAACAATATGGAAGGTATGGCTATCCTTTATGCTATGAAATGGGCTTATGCTTAGGGGTGGTGCAAGGTTATTTGTGAATCTGACTCTCAGGTCTTGATCAACTTGCTTAAGGAACAAAAGATTGATGATGTTAGCTGGCGGTTGGCTGAGGTGGTGCAACAGATTCTTCAAGTTAGTTATGTGATGGAGATGGTGATGTTTGTCCATATCCCAAGGGAATGGAATAGGGTAGCTGATTGTTTAGCTAAGTGGGCTTCAGAGAATGTGGATGGTTGGAAGGTTGAGGGGTGGGAACAGGTTTCCCAAGACTATTGTTAGGCTCTAGAGAGGATTCTTGCTGAGGATGGGACTGGTATTGGGGTTGGCTGATTTATGTCTTTTTTCTCTGTTGGTTTTTTCCCAAGGTTTAGGTAGTTCAACCCTTCTATAACCATTTTAGGAACCTTGTTTCCTTCTCTTCTCCTTAGAAGAAACTATTCATCACAATGTTATCTTTAGAATTTCTCACCCATTTAAATTTAATCCTCTTCATCCTTAGGTTATTACCTAAGGAAATAAAGTCTCTTGTGATAGTGAATTTAACATTGCCAATTGTTACAACCCTTAAGATTCTCTAAGTAGTAGTCAAATTCACCATTGATGAAAATCTACCCAATTTCTCATTACTTTTAAGGATTTCACGATTTCACATGGTATGGGATCCACTTGGACCCATTATCCTCCCAAACTATTCATTAGCTTGGTTACAAAGGAAAATTGTAGTCCATAACCATTTGCATAGGAGATCAAGGTTCTAAATTATAATTTGAGCCTAAAAGTTCCTTGAGATAAAATATGGTAAAAAAATCCACCACCAAATGTCAAAATGAGAGCCTTCCCTATGCGTTAATGTACACTTCCTTGTGTATGAAGGGAATACAAGGATGGATCTATTGACCCAACAATGCGGAATACATTCCCTTAACACTAATACAACAAAGGAGAAGAGCAAAAAATTGGCTCTAATAACTTCAAAAATTACAGAGATGAATACAAGCAGCATGAAAGAGATAACAGAAAATAAGCATTCACAGATTGACACAAGTATTTACGTGGTAAAACCTTTTCAGGTAAAAAACCCACCACACCAAGCAAAGACAATTTTTTATTATAGCAATAAAATTATTACATACAAAATTCTTCAGCCTTCACTCTCTGATCAGCTCACAGCAGCTCTCAAGTTAGAACTCTCATTGTTACAATACTTCTCTCAAAGTATACAATGAATTCTTACTTCACAGTTTGAATCTCTCACTTACTTACTAACATTAACTGTCACCTTTTGGTTAACATATACAACATGTACTCGACTGCACAAGTCATACATTACATTCAATGTCTTAACCAATCCCACGGCTTCCAAATTCATGCATCGAACATTCAAGCAAGCAATCGATCTGCACTAATTGCATCAAGCCACCCAGGCATTAACTTCACCACCCAAATCAGGCTCTGTCATCAGCTAAAAGAAGGACCTGTAATAACTACCTTTACCTTTTCGATCTTCGGCCAATCAGATCATTGTCAACCTGCCACATGTCCAAACTTTATTTGCTTGTCGCTTTGACTTTCTGGTCCAACTCGGTTGGCTGAGCTCCAAGCTCATCCGGGCTCTTACCGCACTACTGCCAAGCTCACTGACTCACCTCGCGGTATGGCGGTGAGCTCAACTGAGCTCACTCAAGTCTTCATTGAGCCCAGACCCACCATCCTCGTGCTACCACTGCTTGGTTTGAGTCGACCTATGGTGTGGCGGTAGCAACCGGGAAAACCACTGGCATTCAAATCGCGCTACCGCGGGGGCCACCAAGCCACCCCGCGGTAGGGCTATAACCACCAGGCCGACCACTAGCAGTCTCACCACGGACATCGTAGTGAGAGGAACCACCACCTATGGTATGGCAATAACCGCAGAGCCCACCATTGGCGGTCTCATCGTAGTGAGGGGGACCACCACCCACGATATGGCAGTAACCATCAAGCCAGGCTGTTGATGGCCTTACCGCGTGCAAAGAGGCAATAACCACCAACGCACGCTGCAAACAGCCTTATCGTGCATGGTAAGGCAATAACCGCCTAGACAGTCACTGCGGTACCACCAAGGGATAATGATACAACCGCGGTAAAGCGGTTAAGGCTTAAAAGAAACATTTTTTTTGCCAAGTCTTGAATTTTTGAGATTGCAAACTGGAAATAGAGACATACTTTCTCAACAAGCTCCCACTTGATGAAAACTTCCAGCTTCCTCCAGACTTAGAAAAAATCACTGACGATCATAGGCCCCAAGGCCCATCGATTATGCGCACCATCTGAACTTGTTAGTGCTCACGGGCTTTGTCAATTCATTTGCAACATTCTTCAAAGTGTCGATCTTTTCAAGATAGACTCTTCCATCTTCCACCATGTCCCTCATGAAGTGAAACTGCACATCAATGTGCTTTGTCCGGGCATGGAAAGACAGGTTCTTTGCCAAATAAATGGCACTTTGATCGTCATAGCAGATTGTAATCTGCCCTACATTAAAACCAATTTCTGAACACAAATGCCTCTACCAAACTGCTTCCTTGCAAGCGTGAGTTATTTCCATGTACTCTACCTCTATCATGGATAAAGCAACTACAGCCTGTCGCTTGCTCATCCAACTGACTGCTCCACCATTTACCATGAATGTGTATCCACTGGTGTATCTCCTACTATCAATGTCCGCTACCCAATCAGAATGAACATATCCTTGAATGTTGAGTGTTCTTTGTGATGCAACCAAATTGCCATGGTAACACAAAGCATAGTCTGAAGTCCCCTTCAAATACCTAAACACTCTCTTCACAACATCCCAATGTGATCTTCCCAGATTTTCCATAAATTGACTGAGAACTCCCACTTCTTGGGAAATGTCTAGTCTTGTACAGACCATTGCATACATCAAACTACCAACAACACTTGCATAGGGCACACTGGTCATGTCCTCCATCTCAGTAGCATATTTTGGACAGTCTTCAACAGATAGTTTCATTCCTTACATGACTAGAACAACTAGCTGCTTGAAATCATTCATACCAAATCTCTCCAGAACTATATTGACATACTTACTCTGACTAACCCAAATTTTTTTGCTTGTTCTATCCCTGGTTATCTTCATTCCCAAAATATACCTAGCTGAACCAAGATCTTTCATTTTGAACTTTGCATACAACTGAGATTTAAGATCAGAAATCATAGACTTGCTATTCCCTATGACTAGCATATCATCCACGTACAAGGTTATAACAAGCACACGATCATTTTCAGATTTATAATAAACACAATGATCAGAATTTGATCTCACAAATCCCATAGACAACACAAATGTGTCAAATTTCTAGTACCACATTCTAGGAGACTGCTTCAAACCATACAGAGATTTATTTAACTTACAGAAAAGGATTTTGTTTACCTTTTTCATCAAAATGCTCAGGTTGAGACATATAAATCTCTTCTTCCAACTCACCATGGAGAAACGTTGTCTTCACATCCATCTACTCAATTTTGAAGTCATACATAGCTGCCACTGACAACAAAAATCTAATGGATGTCAGCTTTGCTACAGGGGGAAAAATATCTCCATAATCAATTCCCTCAATCTGGGAAAATCCCTTTGCAACCAGTCGTGCCTTATACTTCTCAACACTGCCATCAAGACCTATCTTCTTTTTGAATATCCACTTATAGCCAATAGGCTTTAGCCCTTTGGGCAGTGGTACCAAATCCAAAGTTTCATTCTTCTTCAATGAATCCATTTCTTCATTCATGGCTTCTAGCCAAGAATTTGAATCAGACATGGTGATTGCTTCTTTTATAGTCCTAGGCTCATCAGTGCTAGTAATTAAGGAATAGGCACGGTTTCAATTTAACAGTAAGAAACCATACCTCTCAGGTTGTCATTTTTCTCGTGTAGACCTTCTTACAGGCTAAGGTTGTGGTTCTTCATCATCATAACTTCTAGAGCTACTTGAACTCTCCTCAATCTTAGGTACACTATGTAGCTCTTCCCTTTCTGGAGTTTGGGGAATCTCCACTGCATCCTTTTCCTTGTCTCTATGATCTGTCTCAAGTTGTTCATCACTTATTGAAGGTTTCAGCTCATGAAATATCACACTTCTATTGTACAAACTCTTCTCAGTAACAGGGTTCCAAAGCTTGTATCCCTTCACACCAACTCCATAGCTGATGAGAATACACTTGACAGCCTTGTTATCCAATTTTGATCTTTTCTCATTTGGCACATAGACATATGCCTCACAGCCAAAGACACGAACATGCCTCGGAGAGGGCTTTGTACCAGACCATGCTTCCAAAGGTGTCTTATCAACAAGATCAGAGCAAGGAGATCAATTTATCAGATAACATGTTGTAGCCACAGCCTCAGCCCAAATCTTCTGCTCCAGACCAGCACTGCTAATCATACTCCTTGCCTTTTCCATCAGCATCCTATTCAACCTTTCAGCAACTCCATTTTGTTGTGGAGTATAAGGTGTTGTCTTATGCCTTTTATTTCCATGATCTATACAATACCTTTCGAAATCTGAGAAAAAAACTCACCGCCATTGTCTGTCCTCAAATATTTAATTTTCCTTCCAGTCTGATTCTCTACCAAAGATTTAAATTCTTTAAACTGACTGAACGCTTCTGATTTGCTTTTAATAAAGTATACAAATGCCCTTCTTGAATAATCATCAATAAAAGAAACATAATTTCTAGACTTCGATAACAAAGTAACATTAACTGGACCAAACACATCAAAATGAACATAATCCAGTATACTAGAAGATTTATGAGGACTCAAGTAAAAATAAACACAGTGTTGCTTTCCATAAACATAGTGTTCACAAAAATCAAACTCAAGGTTACAATCATCAAGCCCTTCTACAATATTTTTATTCTTCAAGATTTTTAAACCTTTTTCACCTATGTGACCAAGTCTATGATGCCACAGCATAGTCTTCTCAGCTAGGAGTTTTACCTCCAAACTATTTGTAGACAAAGAAGTGTGTTCATCTTCCTCTACAAGAGCGGCTTTGCTTGACTTTGCAGAGGCACTCTTACATTGAGCAAGATGTGCATCCAGCTTATATAGAGTGCCAATACAAACACCCTTAGCCAGCACCATAGCACCTCTAGCCATTTTACATCCTTTACTTGAGAAAGAAACATCTACACCAGCATCATTCAACTTGCTGAGAGAAAGAAGATTTCGAGCTAGACTTGGAATGTGCAATATGCCACCAATCCCTTTGACTCTCCCGTCAAGAAACTGAATTTTGACTCTTCCTCTGCCAATGATCTCTAGTGTTGAATCACTTACCAGGTACACCTTTCCACCATCATAATTCTCATACTTGGAGAACCATTCTCTATGGGATGTCATGTGAAAGGACGCACCTGAGCCAACTAGCCAGACATCATCTGATGCCTGAGTTTTCAAGGCTATTGCAATGAAGGCGTCTGCATCACTTTGACAAGAGTCATTTTCTAAAGCATTCTTCTTCTTCTTCTCCTTACAATCCTTTCGGATATGAGCAGGTTGCCCACAGTTCCAACATCTCACCTTGAACTTTTTACCAAGAGATTTTGATCTCCCTACAGATTAGGATTTTGACTTCTTTTCCTTCTTCTTGCCTTTCTCCTTTGGTCTACCTCGAACAGCAAGAGCCACTTTGGCCATCTCAGAAGACTTCCTTCGCATTTCTTCAGACAGACGTGAAGAAACCACATCATCCATCTTGAATGAAGTGGTTGTTCTTCTAATAGCCATCACTACATGATCCCAACTATCAGGTAACGAATACAATAGGAGCATGCAACGATCCTCCTCCTCAGTATTTACACCTACAAACGCTAGTTGAGTAACACTCATATTAAACAAGTTCAGATGGTCTGCAACAGATGCACCTTCTTCCATTTTTAAGGAGTACAACTTCTTCCTCAGGAATAACTTATTTACCAGAGACTTTCCTTGATAAATATCACCAAGCTTCTTCCATAATGAAGCTGCAAACGTCTCCTCATGGACGTTCAAGGGTACAAAATTGGCCAGACTCAGTCTTACTAGACCTCTTGCTTTTCTATCAGCAAGGTCCCAATCCCCTTGCATCATACCTTGTGGCATAGTTCCAGACACTGCTATCCAGAGGTCTCTATCCACCAGCGAGTCTTCCATTTTGATTTTCCATAACTCAAAGTTGTTGCCATTGAATTTTTAAATCTCTACTCTACTTGATGTACTCGCCATCTCAAATAGAAATAAGTTTTAACAATGCAAGACTCCCACTGAAATAGTATTAGCACAAAAAATTGACCTTTTTCCAACAAGGATAACACAACTAAACAGGATCTGATACCACTTGAAGGGAAAATAGGGATGGATCTATTGACCCAATAGTGTGGAATACATTCCCTTAACACTAATACAATAGAGGAGAAGAGCAAAAAATTGGTTCTAATAACTTCTAAAATTACTAAGATGAATACAAGCAGCATGAAAGAGATAACAAAAAATAAGAATTCACAGATTGACAGAAGTATTTACATGGGAAAACATTTTCAGGTAAAAACCCCACCACACCAAACAAAGACAATTTTGTATTACAGCAATAAAATTATTACATACAAAATTCTTCAACCTTCACTCTCTAATCAACTCATAGCAGCTCTCAAGTTAAAACTCTCACTGTTACAATACTTCTCTCAAAGTATACAATGAATTCTTATTTCACAGTTCGAATCTCTCACTTACTTACTAACATTAACTGTCACCATTTGGTTAACATATACAGCATGTACTCGACTGCACAAGTCATACATCACATTCAATGTCTTAACCAATCCCATAGCTTCCAGGTTCATGCATCGAACATTCAAGCAAGCAATCGATTTTCACTGATTGCATCGAGCCACCCAGGCATTAACTTCACCATCCAAATTGGGCTCTGTCATCAGCTAAAAGAACAGCCTGCAATAATTGCCTTACCTTTTCGGTCTTCACCCAATCAGATCATTGTCAACCTACCATGTGTCCAAACTTTATTCACTTGTCACTTTGACTTTCTGGTCCAGCTCGGTTGATTGAGCTCCGAGCTCATCCGAGCTCTTACCACACTATTGCTGAGCTCACCGACTCACCTCGTGGTATGACAGTGAGGTGTGAGCTCAGCTGAGCTTACCCAAGTCTTCACTAAGCCCAGACCCACCATCCTCGTGCTACCGCTGCCCATATCAAGTCGACCTTTGGTGCGGCGGTAGTCGCTGGGAAAACCACTGGTGATCAAACCGCGCTATTGCGGGGGCCACCAGGCCACCCCGTGGTAGGGCGGTAACCGCCAAGCCGACCGCTAGTGGTCTCACCATAGACACCATGGTGAGAGGAACCACCGCCTGTGGTATGGCGGTAACCGTCAATCCCACCGCTGGCGGTCTCACCGCGGACACCGCGGTGAGGGGAACCACCGCCTGCAGTATGGCGGTAACCACCGAACTAGGTCACCGGCGGCCTTACCTCGCCACCGCGGTGAGAGAACTCACCATGCACGGTAAGGCAATAACCACCAATGCACGCTGTAGGCGGCCTTACCATGTCACTACGGTGAGTGAACTCACCGCGCATGGTATGGCGGTAACCGCCTAGACAGTCACCGCGGTACCGCCAGGGGATGATGACACAACCACGATAAAGCGGTTAAGGCTTAAAAGAAACAATTTTTTCTGCCAAGTCTTGAATTTCTGAGGCTTCAAACTAGAAATTGAGACATACTTTCTCAACAATGTACACCCTTTCAAAATGAATGATCATAACTACACACAAATTGATGTATAATAATCTAGGTAGGTATGAGGGAAATTAGTGGAATCATCATAAAATGAAGGATTCTATTGCATTGGTCAAAGGCCTATGGAAAGCTCTTAATTCTAGCACCAGGTGTAAGATCTCCACCTTGGTAGTTTTGGGCATCATTGTTAAATAAATTATTTTTATTTCAAGGAGGTTTCAAGTAGAGTTTCCAAACCTACAACCATTAAGATTTATTCCTAGATTAGCCAATCTATTTGTAGTCATATTATGTTTTGTAATTGTATGCCTAATATTGACCCTTGAGAACATTTGTATAATTTTTTTTGCATCATTAATGTATGTACCAAATTTTCAATTCAAACAATACCATTCAGGATATGTGTGATGATTTTTGAGTCTCCTTTTGGTTTTGATTTATCAGATAAATATCTAGAAAACATAGTTCTAAAAGCTAGATGTAGGATTTTTTTGGTAAACAGATTTGACACTTGAAATTTTATGTGAGTTTCCCAATGGAAAGTGGAAAAAATGTTCTAATAGTTGGAGAGATATCTTGTGAAATGACAATCTTCCTTTGCATTTGAGAGGTACATCTCCCTTGTATTATTTTATTTGGATTTTTAAATAATCTTAATTGAAACAGAAAAGAAACCCCAACAACAAATGCACAAGTGTTATTATGGCTTCTGAGAGGTTGCTTAAAATTTAAAAAAATGCATTACAAATATCAAAGACTACGCATACAAGCTTCATAATGATTTTAGATTTCAAATGACAACACATTCAAATCGAGATACCAAGAAATGAATATGTTTCAAATTTGATTCTTCGAAGACTAACTATTCACATTCATAAACAAGATTTAGGATTATAAAGGTCATCATCAACATATAACATGTGAAAAGATTAATGATAACACATAGAAAACACCATGAAAGCACCTTCAAGAATGCATTTTATTACTTTGTAGAATTATACAATTCCAAAAATCCCCTTATGCAAATTTGTGAAAATATCAAAAAGTCCCCTTTACAATAACATTTAAGACTTTTATATATAGGCTTTACTTAATAACTAATTCATAACTAACTTATAACTAGCCAAGTAATTACTGAGCTACAATATTTGAGAGAATTAAAAGAACTTTATTTAAGTTAGAAATATCTCAATTTTCATTTGAAGAAGGCTTATTTTCTATCCTTTCACAATTATGAGATATTAAATTCACTTTTTATAAAATATAACCTTAAAGCATAACAAGTGACTTGAAACTTAGAAATTTAATTAACACATTACAATTGGAATCATTGAGAAAATCCTTTTCTTTTGTCTATATCAATTATGTCGCCTTCTGTAGATGTCGTATGTGTCACAATTTGGCTCTGGGGTGATCCCACAATACTGGTTTACAATTTTTGGGCAAACTGGACACTAAACTGATTTTTTTAAACTAAATCTTCACTTTCGGGCTCCTATAGCGGCTAAACTGTGAGGAATTTGAAGATGATGCAAACTAGTGATTTGTGACATTTTGTCTATAGATTCTAAATATATTTTTTTCAAAAAAAATGGAATCAGATTGCACTTCTTTTTCCATCTCCTTTGAAAACTAACTTTTAAAAAAAAAAAACATTTTTAAGAAGTGACGCTCACCGTATACAACATAAAAAAAAATTGTATGAAGGATAAAATTCTATTTTTTTCGAATTTAGATATGCAACTACAATATCTAGCATTTTCATTTGGTTTCATAGTGTTTTATTAAATATTTTTCCTTAATCAAGTTTCAAAGTCAAACCAATTACAATCCAGACATAGGCGGACTGTATACAACATAAATTTTTCTGTATGTATTCAAATTCATTTTTTTTTAATGGATCAAGGACATCAATACCCAGCCTGAACATATTTTTAATTTTATTTTTTTTGATAATCTGTTGTTTTTCCACAGGTGTAGAACAAAGAGCTTGAGTTTCGATGAAAAACCTATGTTTAATAAAACTAAAAAAATAAATACATAATAAAACCAAAACATATTAAAATTATATTCGTTGGATAGCTCGTTCTGAAGACTACCATCATCCAATTGGGTTTGTGAGGTCTCCTCCATTTTCTTCCTCAACTCGAGCTTTGAAGAGTAAAATTTTGGACATTTTTACCACTTGAGGGGGAGGAGGGAAATGGGGGGTTTGAATGAACCCCTAGGGGCTCGAGCGAACCCCCTTTCCAAAAGGGTTTCTTTTCTTTTTTTTTGCGGGAATGGTGGGAAGTTATTTGAATGGATTCGCTCAAACCCTAGTTCATTCGAACCCTCTTTTGGTTCGTTTGAACCCCAAAAATGAAATTTTTTGGCATGTAGTCATTTTTTTCAACTTTTCCTTCCTCATTCAAATTGTAAACCACTTTTGTGGGTTCACCCTCTGATGGGAATATTTTTCTCTAAATTTTATGAAAATCTTGACAGCTTAGGCCAAGAGCTTATTTCTAAGAACAATCACATTGCTCATCAAAAATTTCTAGTTATCATGACTTTTATGAACCCCATCTAAACTCTTGAAATAATCAGGTGGGTGATTGTTATACATACTAAGAGTGGTAGAAATGTTAATTAACCTCTTCATCACTTCCACATTGAAGACCTGCCTATTAAAAAATTCAACATTGATCATATCTTCAAATTTATTCTCAATAACTTGTATATCTAGATCCTAAATTCCACCTTCTTCCACTGCATCAATGTTGAGTGATAGGAGGTCATCTTGATATTTTGACTTTATTTTTTCACAAGTTGCTAAAGCATTCTCTTTATCTATCAAAATCTGACTAATTTTTATAAGTTTCCATTCCACACTCTAAAACCACATGTCAAATTTGTTCTCCTTGATACTTGAGAAAATCCTTTCCACGATCAATACATCAACATCCATCTGATTCGTTCCTTGGATATATTTTAGAATTCCTTGCTATATTTCCTCTTCTCTCATTCTTTTTAATTCTTTTGTAACTTCTTACCTCTAAACATTTTCCTTGATGAAAAATTCTTTAGTATTTTTTGGTTGCATTTTTGTATGATTGGTTATTTTGCACATTCTCTATAACTCCATTCTCAATGATTCCTTAAGTAATAGGAATTTCAAAAGCAGTGACTGGATCTATGGATAATGCAAATATATCCATTATAGACCTAAAATAAGAGGTCAAAATTTGCACTGGTTGCTTCAGTTGATCTTCTCCTCTTTTTCTTTCTTTTTGAACCAACTTGGTTGTGGACACTTGAAATTTGTGAATATCATCTACATGTGTTGAAGGGCTAAGATCTACCTTAGTGATGTTATACTCACTTTCATTGGCTTCATCCATATTTTTTTCTAAAATTGGTTAGGACACTTCAATGTACATATTCTTAGAAGAATAAACTATTAACCTTCATGTAACACTGGTCTTCCTTGCCTCGGCATATTTCTAAATTAGGTTGGCAACCATGCATCAAACTCCAAAATTACAAGCTTTGTGGCACTCCTTTTCTTTACTAAGCTCTGTTGTAACCATGAAGCAACAAGAGCCTATGAAGAACTTGGGATAATTGTAGTTGACAGATCAAATGATATAGGTGGATTAGAGACAATTGGGAAAGAAATATCTTTTAAAATTGCATCGATAGTCAAAAAAGATGAAGGATTTGTAATAGGAGGAGAATTATATTCATCATGATGCATAGATATCATGAGAATAGAAGGAGAAAAAACTATGATTTGATATGTGCCACTAGAATAAGCTTGAGGATCCATAGACTCTTGATATTTACTTTATTCTTGTAAACGTTTCAATGTCTTCTCATTTGGCTTTGATCTTTTCTTTCTAATTTTTGGATCATCCCCACATATACTTTTGAGATAGATCTTCATCATCACCACCCCCTTGTATGCCTTTTTAAGAACTAAAGATTATAGTAGAAGCTTGAGAAAGGGGAGAAGAAGAGGAAGAACCTTCTTGTTTGTCACTTTTTCTCTTTGATGAATCATTTTTGTTTGAAGGTATCATAATTGTGGCTTCAATGACTTCCTTCTTAATCCAATATTTTGATCTCCTAAGAATGGGAGTGGTTTTTTCACCAATGTATCTAAATTCTTCCACCCAAATAGTAGGTGGTAATGGTTGTACCTAAATATTTTCAAAATATACGGGAACAACAAAATAGGTTTCATCAACTTCAATCCCTTCTACATCCCAACCAACCTTGAAATATTTAATCTGCTTCAAAGTGAACCTCATCTAGTCTCTCTTGCAAACTTTATAATCATGCTTCCAAGTTATTTTTGACAATATTTTTATTATCGAATGAGATCCTCATTGTGTGAAAGTTCATTTTTAACTTTGTCAATGATCATTCAATATTTTGAACATCAGAAGAAGATTTACATCTATAATGACCTACGCCAATAGGAAATGAAATTCTCGTTTTTTCTCATTTCTTTGCACCTTTTATTAACCATTCCAATTTTCCTATAGAGCTCAATCAAGATAAGCTTATCATCAACATACTTGGGCATCTTGTACAGATATCCATCATACCCTTGTACCTAAATGTATGTGAAATTTGGGAACAAGATGTAATATCTACTATATTTCATGATAAGAATACTACTTTTGATGAAATTTTGAGTCTTGTATTCTCTTGAAGTGTCTTGACTGTCAGCATAATGAATGCATCATTCACTCTCCTAAGATATACATAAATTTGGTCCAACTAGAGATAGGTATAATAGTTATAAATTTGAGTTGTACTATCATATATAACCTTAGTGTTGAGACCTAATCATGTCTTCATACTGGTGATTGCATATAAATATTGATTCTCTTTGAAGCAAGTCAATTGATTATGAAGATTATCAAGTGCTAATAATACCTCCCCAATTAATAAACTGGTTTACTGCACATATGATAATTATAAATAGGAACATATATTTTTGAACTCTTTTGAATCTTCATTCCCCATCAACCAATGAAGAAAAATAATCATATTTGAAACCTTGTCAATGAAGATTGACCTTTGTATAACCTTTGGCAACTGAGATTTTTCTCCCCTTGGTACATGTAACCAATTCCTTGATATGGAATTGTGACATTCATCCTTCTTCTTAGTGAAGTGTTCTTCTCCAATTCCTTTATCTATATTTGAAAACTAGTCTATGAGAGGAAAACCTAAGATCAATCCTGATCAAAACACTATCCAACTTAACCATTAGCTTATCATCAATAGTCTCGACCTACCTAATTTTTGGATTGTAACCTTTCATATATTCCAAAACCAAGTCCAAACATTGATCTAATATTGAAAATCCAACAGCGTGAGCCAATCCACTCTCAAATACCCTCTAAGATAGTGGTGATCTCTTCTCTTCTTCTATGGTTTTCTAGAAATCTTGTAGGCTAATATGACCCAGCTTCATTTATGTGATTTCAGGAAGTGTGCTTTCTAACACTAACATGAACTTGTACCCTTGATATTTGTACTTTATTATAAATTAGGATGACACAGCTTGATCAATTTATCTTCAAATAATGTTGAAAAATGGTGCCTCAACTTACTGACTTAGAACTTGTTAAGACTTAGCGAATTTCAATCAGTTTTGGCCTTCATTGCCTTATTGTGAGGCTCAGTGACTTGCACCGTGGTTGGGCGGTGTTACCATCTTACCATGGTGGTCCTTGATCAGTTTGGTGGTTACGCGGTGTTACCACCAAACCATGATGGTCTATCAACCATGTCGCGGTGGCGCAGTGACACCGCCATACCGTGACGGTCTCTCGGTCAGGCCACTGTGGCACAATGAAGGGTGACAATCAAGCGGAGGTTCGGTTACCTCCTTACCGCAGGGGTCATTCGATCGAGGCATGCAAGTGCAATGTCACCGCTATACAGTGGAACTTCTTTCGTACCTCAACGGTAGCATGATGGACTAACGAAAATGCTTACCGCTTTACTATGGACCTCTTTCAACGATGACATGATAACACGATGGATAGTGACAGACAGGCGAATGAGTTGTTACCTCCATACCGCGAGGTTGCTTGGATAGAGTGGCAATTACACAATGGCATTGCCATACCGCGAAGGTTTGTCAACCTTGTAGTGGTACCGCAATGACACCACCATACCACAAGGGTCTCTTTGACCAAGCGTGGTGGCATGGTAAGAAGCTTAGATGCACAGTTGACGGATTCAATTCAGCAGTCAAAGCGATGAACAAATAGTGCAATGACACGTGGCATGATTATATTCGTTGATTTTACATCGCTGTTGTAAATCAATAGATATCAGCCAAATGTTTAAAATGATATATGCATTTATTGAGAGATCAGATTTAGTGGATGATAGGATCCAATCTTGGTAATTCTTTGTGGAAGAATTAAATGCCTGGGTGGCCCGATGCATGAATTAGGGGCGGTTTTGATCAGAGACCTAGATTGTGTCAGTGCAACATGTAAATAAATAACATCATCTTGTAGCTCTATTAAAATATATAACGTGAAAAAGTAAGAACATTAAAAAAACTAAGGTAGAGCGATTTAGTGTAACTATATTTGTATTATTCATTGTATGCCATATAGCATTGTAACAGTGAATGTATTTGTGAGGAGGTCGACTGGATGCTACTGTGAGCTGACATCTTCAAGTGAAGTCTGTAATTTTGTATGTAAATTAATTTAGTGTAATACAAAGTGATTTAGCTTGGTGTGGTGGGTTTTTTTCTCCCGTAAGAGTTTTCCCACGTAAATCTGGTGTTATCTCTGTGACTGTGTATTTCTGTCTTTCCTATTATATTGTGTTTTTTTATCTCAGATGTTTAAGAAGTTTTAAAACTGGTCTTTGCACTTCTCCTCTATGGTTTTAGCATTAGGAAAGTGTTTCCGCACTGTTGCTTTTCCTTTCAAGTGGTATCAAAGCTTGGCCAGTTGTGTTATCCTTGTTAGTAGGGCTGCTTTTTTGTGCTAATTTTGTTTCAATGAGACTCTTGCAAAGGAAGAACCAGTTTACTATGTCTTTTGTCTGAGATGGCTAGTACATCTAGGAGAGTAGATATTGAAAAGTTCAATAGTGGCAACTTTGAGTTGTGGAAACTCAAAATGGAAGACTTGTTGGTGGATAGAGACCTCTGGATTGTTGTGTCTAGAACTACGCCACCAGGTATGAAACAAGAAGATTGGGACCTTGCGGATAGAAAATCTAGAGGACTGATAAGACTTAGTCTAGCAGATTCTGTACTCCTCAATGTCCATGAGGAGAAGACTGCAGCTTCGTTGTGGAAGAAGCTTGGTGACATTTATCAGGGAAAGTCTCTAGTAAATAAGTTATTCCTAAGGAAGAAGTTGTACTCCTTGAAGATGGAAGAAGGAGCATCTGTTGCAGACCATTTGAAGTCATTTAATATGAGTGTTGCTCAGTTGACATTTGTGGTTGCAAAGATAGAGGAGGGGGATCGTTGCATGCTTCAATTATGTTCCTTACCTGACACTTGGGATCAGCTTGTAATGGATATTGGAAGTATGACCACTACTTTCAAGATGGAAGACATGGTTGCATTGTTGTTGTCAGAAGAAATGTAGAGGAAGTCTTCAAAGATGGCCAAAGAGGATCTTGTTGTTCGGGGTAGATTGAAGGAGAAAGGCAAGAAAAAGGACAAAAAGTATAAATCTAAATTTGAAGGGAGATAAAAGTTAAAAGTCTCCTAGTAAAAATTCCAAGGTGAAATGTTGGAATTGTGGGCAGCTTGGCCATATCCAAAATGATTATAAGGAGAAGAAGAAGAAGAAGAATAACTCTTCAAACAATGACTCTTCTTAGAGTGATGCAAAAATGCCTTCATTGCAGCCTTGGCAATTCAGGCATCAGATGATGTCTGGTTGGTTGACTCAGGTGCATCTTTCCACATGACGTCTCATAGAGAGTGGTTCACTAAGTATGAAAAGTATGATGGTGGAAAGGTGTACCTGGAAAGTGATTCAACACTGGAGATTGTTGGTCGTGGAAGAGTCAAAATATAGTTCCTTGATGGAAGAATCAAAGGGATTGGTGGTGTACTACACATACCAGGTTTGGCTCATAACTTACTTTATTTTAGTAAGCTGAATGATGTTGGTGTGGAAGTTTATTTATCAAGTAAAGGATGTAAGATGATTACAGGTTCAATTGTGTTGGCTAAGGGTATACGAATTGACACTCTATACAAGCTAGATGCATGTGTTGTTCTGTGTAACAAAGTCTCTGTAAAATCAAACAAATTTGCTCATGCAGAAGAGAAGAATGATGCTCTTGTGGGTGCAAATACCTTGGAGATGAAACTCCCAGTGGAGAAGACCATGCTATGGCATCATAGACTCAGTCACATCAGTGAGAAAGGTTTAAAAACCTTGAAAAATAAAAATCTTGTTGAAGGGCTTGTTGATTGTTATCTTGAGTTTGATTTTTGTGAACATTGCATATATGGAAAGCAACACCGTGTTTCCTTTTATTCGAGTTCTCATAAATCTTCTAGTGTACTGGATTATGTTCATTCTTATGTGTTTGGTCTAGTTAATGTTCATTCATTATCGAAGTCTAGATATTATGTTTCTTTTATTGATGATTTTTTGAGAAGGGCGTTTGTATACTTTCTTAAGAGTAAATTAGAACTGTTCAATCGATTTAAAGAGTTTAAAAACTTGGTAGAGAATTAGACTGGAAGGAAAATTAAATGCTTGGGATGGATAATGGTAGTGATTTTTGTTCTGCGAATTTTGAAATATACTGCAAATATCATGGGATTAAAAGGCATAAAACTACACCTTACACTCCACAACAGAATGGAGTTGTTGAAAGGTTGAACAAGGCGCTAATGGAAAGAGCAAAGAGCATGTTGAGCAATGCTGGTCTAGAGTAGAAGTTTTGGGTTGAGGTTGTGGCTACAACATGTTACCTGGTAAATCATTCACCTTGTTCTACTCTTGTTGACAAAACACCTTTAGAAGCGTAGCCTGGTAAAAAGCCCTCTCTAAGACATATTCGTGTCTTTGGCTGTGAGGCATATGCATATGTGTCAAATGAGAAAAGATCAAAGTTGGAGAACAAGGTTGTTAAATGTATCTTCATCGACTATGGCGTTAGTCTGAAGGGATACAATCTTTGGAATCCTAATACTGAGAAGATTTTGTATAGAAGAAGTGTAATATTTCATGAGCTGAAACCTTCAACAGATGATCCACAATTAGAGATAGAACAAAGGGAAAAGAAGAATGATGTAGTTGAAATTCCTCATACTCCAGAAAAAGAGGAACTACATGGTGTACCTGAAACTAAGGAGAGCTCAAGCAGCTCTAAGAGTTCTGAGGATGAAAAACCACAACCTCAGCCAGTAAGAATGTCTACACATGAAAAATGACAACCTGATAGGTATGGTTTCTCTATGTTGGATTTGAACTGTGCCTATAATTTGATTACTAGCACTGATGAGCCTAGGACTGTGAAAAAATAAATTAACATGTCTCATTCAAATTCCTGGTTGGAAGCCATGAATGAAGAAATAGAATCATTGAATAAAAATGAAACCTGGGATTCGGTACCTTTGCCTGAAGGGCGAAATCCTGTTGGTTGTAAATGGGTATTTAAGAAGAAGATTGGTCTAGATGGCAGTGTTGCAAAGTATAAAGTGAGGTTGGTTACAAAGGGGTATTCCCAGGTTGAGGGAATTGATTATGGAGAAAATTTTTCCCCTATAACTAAGCTGACATCTATCATGTTTATGTTGTCACTTGCAGTAGCGTATGACTTAGAGATCAAGAAGATGGATGTGAAAACAACATTTCTCCATGGAGAGCTGGAAGAAGAAATTTATATGTCCCAGCTTCAGCACTTTGTTGAAAAAGGTAAAGAAAATCTAGTCTGCAAGTTAAAGAAATCTTTGTATGGCTTGAAACAATCTCCTGGAATGTGGTACCAAAATTTTGACACCTTTGTGTTGTCTATGGGATTTGTGAGATAATTTGAAAATGATCGTGTGCTTATTATTACCTTGTATGTGGATGATGTGTTGTTCATAGGAAATAGTAAGTCTATGATTTCTGATCTTAAATCTCAGTTGTCTGCAAAGTTCGAAATGAAAGATCTGGGTGCATCAAGGTATATTCTAGGGATGGAAATAACTAGAGATAGAAAGAGTAGAAAGCTTTGGGTAAGTCAGAGTAAGTATGTAAACACTATTCTGGAGAGATTTGGTATGAATCGTTGCAAGCAGCTAGTTGTTCTAGTCTTGCAGGGAATGAAGCTATCTGTTAAGATTGTCCAAAATATTCTACTAAGATGGAGGACATGACCAGGGTGCCTTATGCAAGTGTTGTTAGCAGTTTAATGTATGCAATGGTTTGTACAAGGCCAAACATTTCCCAAGCAGTGGGAGTTCTTATCCATTTTATGGAAAATTCGGGAAGGACACATTGGGATGTTGTGAAGAGAGTATTTAGATATTTAAAGGGAACTTCAAAATTCGCCCTGTGTTACCATGGCAACTTGGCTGGATCACACAAGACTCTCAGCATTCATGGATATGTGAATTCTAATTGGGCAGGGGACATTGACAACAGAAGATCCACCAGTGGATACACTTTCATGTTAAATGGTGGTGCAATCAGTTGGATGAGCAAGTGACCGGTTGTAGTCATTTTGTCCACTACAGAGGTTGAATACATGGCAGCAACACACGCCTGCAAATAGTTTGTTTGGCTCAATCACTTTTGTTCTAATATTGGTTTTAATGCAGGGCAGATTGCATTTTTTTGTGACAGTCAGAGTGTCATTTGTCTAGCGAAAAATCCAACTTTCCATGCCAGGACGAAACATATCGACGTGCAGTATCACTTCATTAGAGATATGGTGGAGGATGGAAAGGTCTCTTTAGAGAAGGTGGATACTTTGAAGAATGTTGTTGATGGATTGACAAAATCAATGGGCATAAACAAGTTCATATGGTGTGCAAGCTCGATGCGCCTTGAGGCCTATGATCGTCAGTAAATTCAAAGTCTGGAGGAAGCCAATAAGTATTTGTCAAGTGAGAGCTTGTTGGAAAATGGTGCCTCAACTTACTGACTTAGAACCTCTTAAGACTTGGTGAATTGCAGTCAGTTCTGGTCTTTACCACCTTATTGTGAGGCTCATTGACTTTCATTGTGGTTGGGCAGTGTTACCGCCTTACCGCGGTGGTCCTTGATCAGTCTAGCGGTTAGGCAGTGTTACCGACATACCGCGATGGTCTATCGACCATGTAGCAGTGGCGCGGTGACACCGCCATATAGTGATGGTCTCTCAGTCAAGCCGCAGTGGTGTGGTGAAGGTTGACAGTCAGGTGGAGGTTCGATTACCTCCTTACCATGGGGTTCATTCGGTCGAGGTGCGATGGCGTGATCACTGCTATACCGCGAAACTTCTTCCGTACCTTGATGGTAGTGTGGTGGACTTGGTGGACTGACAAGAATGCTTACCGCTTTACAGCGGAGCTCTTTCAGCAACCGAAGGGTAACGCAGTGGACAGTGACAAACATGCGAGCAAATTGTTACCTCCATACCATGAGGTTGCTTGGATAGACTAGTGATTACATTGTGGCACTGCCATACTGCGGAGGTCTATCAAACTTGTAGCGGTACCGCGGTGACACCACCATACCACAAGGTTCTCTTTGACCAGGCGTGGTGGCGCGGTAAGAAGCTCAGATACACAGTTGACGGATCTGATTTAGTAGTCAAAGTGATGAACAAATAGCGCAGTGACACATGGCGTGATTATATTCGTTGATTTTACATCATTGTTGTAAATCAATAGATATCAGTCGAATGTTTAAAATGATATATGCATTTATTGAGAGATCGGATTCGACAAATGACAAAATCCAATCTTGGTAATTCTTTGTGGTAGAATTAAATGCCTGGGTGGCCCGATGCGTGAATTAGGGGCAATTTTGATCAAAGACCTAGATTGTGTCGATGCGGCATGTAAATAAATAACACCGATTTGTAGCTGTTAAAAGATATAATGTGAACAAGTAAGAATAGTTGAAAAACTAAGGCAAAGCGATTTAGTGTGAAAGTATCTGTATTATTCATTGTATGCCATATAGTATTGTAACAGTGAATGTATCTGTGAGGAGGTCGACTGGATGTTGTTGTGAGCTGACATCTTCAAGTGAAGTATGTAACTTTGTATGTAAATTATTTTACTATAATACAAAGTGATTTAGCTTGGTGTGGTGGGTTTTCTTCTCCCGTAAGGGTTTTCCCACGTAAATATAGTGTTATCTCTCTGACTTTATATTTTTGTCTTTCCTGTTATACTGTGTTTGTTCATCTCAGATGTTTAAGAAGTTTTAAAACTGGTCTTTGCACTTCTCCTATGTGGTTTTAGCATTAGGAAAGCATTTCCGCACTGTTGCTTTTCCTTTCAAATAACCTTTATCTCTATGAACACTATGTAATCATTTCATTCATGACCATTGTAAATTCATAAACTCGTACCAAGCCCGAATACAATTTTGAAATCTTATGCGGTATGCAAGTAGCTTAGAGGATTACATAATCTAAAGCAAAGCCATCTAGTGGACATAATGACAAAATGCATGTAAATAAGCCTCTCATTGCACTTGATTCCTACATTTCCATTCTTATGCTAGTATAGGCAATAGAAATTTGAATACTGTAAAGTTGATATGGATTTAAACCTTCTAAATACACTTGCTTGAAAATTTTCACTTGGGAAACCTATCTCACAATTCACATGCCCTTGTCCATGCTTCCAAGTTGCATGCATCTACTATAGCTAGAGAGAGAAAATAATGGAGATCATTACGCCGAAAGGCGTTCCACTACAATGGCATATTTTCGTGTACATCAAAACTATTAAAAAACAAATTAATAATGAATACGGTTGCATTGTCGAATAAGGAATTTCAATATGTTAGAAGCAATTCTTTTTATTACCCTTTTGTCGTGTATAAAAAGTGTAAGATGTGTACCATGCATATGTTATTTGTCAAAGAATTTGATTTTGGGGATCGCTCTCTTTAGTGAATGTGTCGGCATGAAAATGCTTCAAATTTAAAATTAACATGGTGAAAGGTATTAAGGATGGGGACACGTTAATTCTTTACCCCTTTATTTATTTATTCATGAAAACAAGAAAAAAAGAAGTTAACTTTAGTGCGTCCTACGTGTCCCCACTTTTTCCTCCTAGAAAAAAACAAACAAAATAAAAAAGTAACTTTTAATATAACATTGTGTTCCATCAAGTGGATGTGCAGGATGAGAGCAACATCCAAGTGTTTTCCAATTGCATGAAAGAGCACTATGGAAAGCTGGATATCCTGCTATTGTAGCAAATTCAAATCTATTTAATTTGTTCTAAAATATTTAATTATAGGTATTTTTTCTCTTAAATTCATTTAGCTTTATAAGTATAACAGAGTTTTGGTATTTTTTTTCTTAAATTCATTTAGCTTTATAAGTATAACAGATTTTTGGATTTGATTGTGATTTGATATATATGCAATCTTGTAAATAATTTAAGTTCCAATTGATTTCCAGTCCCTATAGGATCATACTACAATTTGGTGTTATTGATTCTACTAGGATGCAAAATGGGATTTTTCTTTGAAGTGTGGATGGTGGATTGTTAACCAATCAAACTTCAGATTTGGGTACATCCTTGTACTATTTTTTTTGTTATTTAATAAGCTTGAAATATCAATTGGTAAAAGGCAATGGAAATTCTCTTGTCTCTATATTTTGAGATGTAGTAGGGATAATAAGATCATTAGAAACTTACCAATAACGTTAACTTCAATACTTCTATGTCACAACCATAGATGCCACAAATGGAAAGCAATAAACTTCCTCCTCTTAGGGGGTACAATAGCTTTTCCAAGACACACTAACGATCAAGTTTTAGCAAACTCTAAATCAAATAGGAATTTTACTTTTGTATACAAGTTGAGAATTACAATAATTGATGACAGATTCACTAGGACCAACTTCCATGTAGAAGATAGAACCTGAAGGTTTAAAATAAAAATTTGTGGGAGGAGTGAGTAAAAGGTGAACAACTGCGGTGAATAGTAAGTAATAAATATGCCTATATGAAAATTTATTCAATAAATATGCCTATATGAAAATTTATTCAATAAATATGCCTATATGAAAACAGAGTGAATAAGCCTGGGAATGAGGACGTGTCAGTAACTGCCTATAGTGTTCACCGTGATTTTTTTTCCATAAAACAAATCTTTATCGTTTTCGGACAAATCTGCCTTAAGTTTGAGCATCGATTACCAATTATGGCGTTCTTAGATGATTTCATGAACAATAAGTTTTGATTCTCTGTGCATATTCTTTGCAATGCTGGTTCTTTTTCTAAGCACAAAAAATCTACAAGTTTTTTCTTTTGGCAAGTAGTTAGTATCTACAAGTTTTTTCTTTTGGTGGCAATTGTAAGAATATATCTTTTCGAGGCAATTGGAAGAATATATCTTTCAGCGTTATTTATAGAGATTTTATATAAAGATCGATATACTAGTTTAAAAATCTTTCAAGCAAATTTATTGATGCATATTCTACAATATGCTAAGTGTATGTTTCCCACACTTTTTATGCATGTCCATGCAACTCATGATTGAATAAAAATAAATTTTCAAAATCTTTCAAGCAAATTTATTGATGCATATTCTACAATATGCTAAGTGTATGTTTCCCACACTTTTTATGCATGTCCATGCAGCTCATGATTGAATAACAATAGAATTTATAGCCGTAGTTAGAGGGAAGATGCCTGCACTAGCGAGAGTCTTTGTATTTTAATTTTTTTGAAGCTTTCACCAGATCTAAGTCGTACATGCCTTTGCAATCACAACATTCCTTAAAGTGACCCCTCTTTGAGGTGTTTTGTCAAAAACATTCCTAGGCTTCTCTAGAATTCTACAACCTTTGTGTGGCATGGCTAAAGGCATATGCTTGAAGCTTTTAAAGATTATTCACTACAATGAATTCGTGCAGATCTCCTTGTGAGATTATGGCATTCCAAGAGACAACTGCGTGTCTATCTACCAAGGAATCTGCAACATATCAACCTCTTTCATATCTCTGATTTACAGATTTGAAGGAATGAATGCACGCCAAGAATGAATTTAAGACTTTAATAATATCCTTAAACTGCATATGTGGGGAGCTAGAAGTTGGTGCAGACTGTTTCATGTACATTGAATCTTTGCTAATCTTCTCTATGCCTTCATATTGTAGGCATGTTTACCACCGTTCGTATCTCCAATCTTAGCACATATTCTGTATTCATGGCATTTGTGTTGTACCACAGATTATAATTCTCGGCTCTGTCAATATTGATTCATCTCTCTAAAATCTTTCATGCATTTTCAGCACCATTTGCATGTATACCTGCTCGTAATGTTTGATAGAAATAGTCCTCCTTATCTTGCAGTTGGCACTGTTGGAATAGGGAAATAATTGAATCATGCATGCAAGAGAAGTTCAATTAGGAGTCTTCAACAAACTATCTGATTTGTCCATAGTTCCTGGTCATTAGCATTAGTCACATAGTTAGTTGGCAATAAACTTTAGTTTGTTGTCCATAATCTGGAGATAGCTGTCATCTTATATTCCAGTCTTATAGGATATTGTTGAGTTCCCATGTTCTATAAATCTGTAATTACTATTGATGAATAATATGGAAATCTGTGAGTTATTTTGTGTTTATTATTTGCTCTTTTTTCTGCTAGGTTTTCTCTGTTGTCATTAATTTTAATATGGTATCAGAGCCAATGGTGGGTCTTGGTGCTGTGAGCATGTAAGTTTGTTATTGCTGCTACAAAGGAGTTGCCTGTTATTTGCAAGGACTTATTTTCCAAAGAATATTTTGGTGTTATTAAATGGCTCTAGTATATGTTGTGGATAAATTTTCAGGAGAAAATTTTTACACATGGAAGGTTAAGATGCAACTCCATTTAATTGAAAAGGATTTGTGGAATATTGTTCAAGGGAAAGAGCTGAAACCTTCTGCAAATGCTGGAGAGATAGCAAAGTGGTAAACTAAGGACAACAAAGCCAAGTCTTTTATTGGTTTGGGTCTATCAGATTCTCAAGTTAATTTAGTGGACCTGTCCAAGACATCAAAAGAAGTATGGGAGGCACTTGGAAATTTGTTTGATCCAAAGACACATAATTCCAAAGTGTTATTGAAGCAGTGACTCTTTGACTTAAAAATTTCACAAGGTGAGAGCATTACTGACCATGTTAACAAGCTTAAGTCTTTGATGACAAAACTTGCAGGTATTGGATCGGTTGTAGATGAAGATGATGCAAAGGCAATTTTACTTAAAAGCATGACATCAACTTTTAGCAATGTGGCATTTACGTTGGGGAATCTACCATCACAATCTCTTGGGAGCATGATTACAGCACTTCTTGAAGAAGAAAAGCGTTCAAAGAATAGTGGTGAAAGTTCAGTGGATAATCCTATTGCATTATATTCTGAGTGGTGGATCAAGTTTTAGTGCAAGAAAAAATACTGGTAAATGTTACTATTGTAGCAAACAAGGACATAATGCTTGGGACTGTAGAAAAAGAGTTGCAGATCTACTTAAAAGGAGTGCAACCAATGGTGATGGAGAAGCAAACTTCATCAATAACACCATTGATGTGGCTGATGAAGAAATTGTACTATTTTAAAAAAATAGTTAGTTATGTTGGGGATCATCAAAGCACAATTTAAAAAGGTTGTCAGAGGAAATATGGGTTCCTCGACATGCCTCCATTTATGGTGTTGGAGGAGGAGAGGTGCATGAGATCTCAAAAGAGCAGCTTGAAAAATTCTTATTGGTCTGAGAATTGTTTTCAAAAGACAGCTTCTACATAATGTAATGTGTTTAGTTTTATGTTGTTATATGAATTAGGAATTCAGTAAAATTCCATTATTCCTTAAGGGGGAGTGTTGGAATAAGGCAATAATTGAATCATGCATGCAAGAGAAGTTCAATTAGGAGTCTTCAATGAACTATCTGATCTGTCCATAGTTCCTGGTCATTAGCATTAGTCACATAGTTAGTTGGAAATAAACTTTAGTTTGCTGTCCATAATCTGGAGATAGCTGTCATCTTGTATTCCAGTCTTATAGGATATTGTTGAGTTCTCATGTTCTATAAATCTGTAATTACTATTGATGAATAATATGGAAATCTGTGAGTTATTCTTTGTTTATTATTTGCTCTATTTTTTGTTGGGTTTTCTCTGTTGTCATTAATTTTAATAGGCACTTCATCAACCAATCGATGTGCTTTGTGTTGGAAGTGAAGTCCAACTATGACTTTCTTTTCATTTTCCTCTTCTCATGATTCTTCACTCGCTGGAAGAGTTGTAGATAATTCAATTTGAAATATTTTTTGTGATGTTGGAAAATAATGTAACGAAGTTTTGCTATTAATCAATAAAAAAGAGTGACATGTTTTCCTTGATAGATGTAGCCATTTAATGGTGAACCATATTAAATAACTATGTGACCAATTTCTTGTTTCTATTTTTGCAATTGTTATTGTTGTTATGTTTCTATTTTTTGTTGTTCTTGTTGCACGGTTAACTCAACAAGTGGTATTAGAGCTGAGTTGAGGAAAGATGGAGGATTGCAAAATCAAAATGCTTTCAGGCCAAAACTTTGGCATGTGGAAATTGCAAATGGAAGCACTGCTAATTCAAAAAGACCTCACAATTATGTTAGAAGAAAATTTGAAGAAAATTGTTGCTATGACCGATGAAGAGTGCAGGGACAGATTGGAAAAGAAAATAAAGGAAACAATTATCCTTTCTCTTTCAAGCAATGTTTTATTCAATGTTGAAACAAAGAATACAAGGAAGGGTCTATGGGACATATTATTAAATATTTATGAGATGACTTCAACATCAAACAAAGTTTATCTCATGATGAAATTGTACAGCCTAAAAAATGAAGTAAGGTAAACCGGTATCATCCCACTTGAATGAATTCAATACATTAATTAGTAGGGATAACTTTAAGAAACCCCCCCCACCCCCACCTCAACGAAGGTGTAAAATCTTGGCGAATCTTTCCTTTTATTTGAAAAAATTATTAATTTTCCTTGGTGAATCTTATGCACATTATTAAAAAAATTGTAAAATCTTGACGAATCTTAATGAATAATTGCTAAAAATAATAATCACATTGGTGAATCTTAGTGAATAATCACTAAAATGATTAATTACAATAGCGAATCTCTCCTTAAAAAAATTGCATAATTGGTCAGCGCAGCTCCCCCATTTTTTTTTTGTTTTTTTTAATATTGAAGTAGGGGCCCAGAGGCGATAGCCACCGACGGGGTCAAGGGGCAGCGCCCCTTGTGGGATTCAAGGGGGAAATGCCCCCTCACGGGATCACTATAAAAAATGCATTGGAGCACACATGGATTAAGCATCTTTTTTAATTCTCACTTTAAAAAAAGACTATATGAAAAGTGAAGTTGTTACCATCGATTAGCTTTTCAATCAAATGGCTGCAAGTTAATTATGTGACTTTATATTCACATGCCTTTTAAAAAGGTTGTTGAGGCCCGAAATTTGTTTTGGGCCACATGATTAAATCTAATCATGTGGTCCAAAATAAATTTCGGGCCTCAACAAGCCTTTTAAAAAGTACGTGCATATAAAGTCACGCAATCAACCTACAACCATCCAATTAAAAAGTTAATCGATGGCAATAAATAAAAAACCTATTCAAGGCTAAAATATCCCTAAAATGAAATGGTAAATTATTATTAGTGGCGATATTTCCCAAAAATAGCTGTAGGAATATAAAATTACTGGTAAATATAATTAATATTTGTAATTGCAGTATAAACTACTGGCAAATCAATTCCAATGACACATCGTTTAAAAAATAATGCACAGACGAATTAATCGAGACAAATTTATTTTTTTGTAAAAACCTGGCGATTCAACATCCTTTCTAGCTTGTATTATTCGCCATTTTTGGAGGTCCCGATTTCAAATATTCGCCAATTGGCGAAGATTTGCCACTAAAATTTTCCCTGTTAATTAGTCAATTGGCTTATGTTAGTATCAATTTAGAAGATGAAATAAAAGCTATATTGTTGTTATGCTCTTTATCGAATAGCTGGGAAGGAGTTGTTATGGCTATTATCAGCTCGGTATCCAAAAAGAAGGGGAGTGTTTTGGTTTTTGATGAGGTTTTAAGAATTCTTCTCAGTCAGGACATGAGAAGGAAAAATTCAAATCCTTCATCGATAGATGCTCTAATTACCAACATCAAGGGGATATTTGAAGAATGAGGGAAAAATAATAATAAAAGAAGATCTAAATCGAACAATAGGTCCAAATCTTGAGGTAGAAATTCAGATTGTTGGTTTTGTGGCAAGGAAGGTCACATTAAAAAGAATTGTTGGTCTTACAAGAAGGTTTGAAATAAACCAAAGGAAGATGAAGCAAATACATTTTATGATGAAGATGCAGGTGCATTAGTTCTATCAATTGGAGAAGCTAAAAATAATAGATGGGTGTTGGATTCTGGTGCCTCCTTTCATGCAACTCCTTGTCGGAAATTTTTCAAAAAATATCAAGAGGGAAAACCTGGTAAGGTTTATCTTTGTGATAATGAGTCATGTGATATTATTGGCAAAGGAGATGATTTATTAAAATTGAACAATGATAATAGTTGGTTGTTGTGGGATGTGTGACATGTTCCTCAACTCAAGAGGAATTTAATTTTCACAAGACAACTTGACACTCAAGGTTATTGCATCACCTTTGAGAAAATCACTTGGAAGGTGACCAAAGGAGCCTTGGTGATTGTGAGAGATTGTAAATCAGGTTCATTTTATGTGTTGGAGACTCACGCTGAAGTGGGAGCTACAATGGTGGTAGTGGACAGCGAGATGAAACTTTGTCATAAGAGGCTCAGTCATATGAGCAAGAAGGGCCTTGAAATATTGCTCAAAAGGGATCAACTTCCAAGATTGAAATCAATTGATTTAGACTTTTGTGAACATTGCATCTTTGGAAAACAAAAGAGAATTAGTTTTTGCACCAAAGAACAGGATATAAAAACAACATCATTGGAGCTCGTGCATTCGGATGTGTTTGGCCCAACGGAGGTAACTTCTATCAGCCGTTCAAATTATTTTGTGTCTTTCTTAGATGATCATTCTTGAAAGATCTGGATTTACATGATTAAGAAGAAATCTGAAGTTTTTAGCATGTTTAAAAAATTTAAAGCATTAGTTGAAAATTAGACTAGTTACAAGATTGAATGTTTAAAAATTGATAAAGGAGGAGAATTTTGTTCTTTGGAGTTTGATAATTTTTTTGCAAAAAATGGTATTAAAAGGATTAAAATTGTCCCTTTCACACCTCAAGAAATTAGTGCAACTGAGAGGTTAAATAGGACAATTTGGAGAGAGCTCATAGCATGCTCTTGAATGTCAGATTGGGTAAAGAATTTTGGGTAGAAGTTGTTAATACAATGGTTTATTTGATTAATCAAGGACCATCTTCTTGCTTATCTTTTTAAATTTCGAAGGATAAATGGCTTGGAAAGAAATTTTCCTATGAGCACTTGCGGGTGTTTGGGTGTGAGGCTTTCGCTCTCATTCCATCAAATAAATGAACTAAGCTTGAAGTGAAGTCTAAAATATGTGTTTTCATTGGATATGGAGAGGCATCATATGGTTACCATTTGTGGGATCCAGTGGCCAAGTAGGTAATTCGCAACAAAGATGTTATTTTTAATGAGAAGTTAATTTTGGGTCTGTCAGAACAAACAAACTTTGTTAAAGAATTTGTGCTTGTAAATGATATTTCTAGTGGGAGTGATGTTTTCAATCAATTCATGGCATCCAATTTACCTCATCTTCATGAAGAAGCATTGTAGGAGAAAGCAAATTTACTAGCACAGTCTAATACTGGAAAATAAAATTCTTTGTCTTTTCCTATTGAACAACCTATACAAAGTCATGAAATGTCTAAGGAAAAAAAAATTGAGGTTGGGAAAGCCTCCCATAAGGCTACATAAGCCTTTGGAGAGGCTACGCTAGCCCATGGAGAGGTTGCATAAGCCTCCCACAATGTTGTGTAGGCCTTTCGAAAGGTTGTGCTAGCCTTGGGAAAGGCCATGCAAACCTCCCAAGAGGTTGTGCCATCCTTCAATGAGGTAGAAAATTTAATTAATATTCCTATACAAGCAAGAAGAAATGCTACAGAGGTTGCGAATAGGGAATGTGAACAATTTAATAGTAGAGATTCCAATGCTTCTCAAAGTGGTGTAGATGGGATTTCAAATGAGTCTTTTCCGCAATTGAGGAGATCAACAAGACATCATGGACCTCCATCCAAATTTGATGATTTTATCTATTAATTACTCATTTTTTATCAAGCTTTGTTGCATTTCAAAGAGGTGTGTAACATTTCTGATAAAAAATTGTGGATGGATGCCACGAGAGATGAAATGTCTTCATTAATGAAAAATCACTTGGGCTTTTGTACCTTTTGCACCGAATCGAAAAGCATTAAAAAATAAATGGGTTTACAAGTTGAAAGAGGAGGATGGTGACAAGAAATGACATGGGGCTAGATTAGTGGTCAAATGATATGAACAAGAAAAGGGCATTGATTTCACTAAAATATTTTCCCCTATTATGAAAATGACTATCATTTGAGCAGTTTTGGATTTAACAGTTGTCTATGATCTTGAGTTGGAGAAACTTGATGTCAAAATTATGTTTCTTCATCAAATTTAGATGAAGAACTATGTATGTTGCAACCTGAAAGTTTTGAAAAGGAAGGGTATGAAAATTTACTTTGTAGATGGACGAGAAATTTGTATGGGTTGAAGCAAGCCCCATGACAATGGTAACTCAGGTTCGACTCCTTCATGCTTGAATAAAACTTCACCAAGTGTGAGTCTAATCTATGTGTTTACTACAAAGTTTTAGACAACATTTGGTGAGTTTGTATTTTTTCTATTATATGTTGATGACATGTTGGTGATTGGCACTAGTCTAAGTGTTTTTACAAATCTGAAGCAAAAATTGGCCAACAAGTTTTCTATGAAGGATTTGGGATCTGCAAAGAAAATCCTTGGCATGACAATAATAAGGAATAGGAAGAAAAAGGAGATCAAATTGTCACAAGAAAAGTATATATTGATAAATTCTTAAATAGATTTAATATGAGAGGTGTTAAGGCTATAAGTACATCCCTTGTTGATCACTTTTGATTGTCATTTGAAATGTATCACAAGACACAAGAAGAAAAATATTATATGAAACACGCGCCTTATTCCTCTGTAGATGGGAGCCTTATGTATGCAATGGTTTGTATATATTTGTACATTGCTCATGTAGTGGGAGTAGTTAGCAGGTACATGAGTAATTTAGGTAAGACTCATTGGCAAGCAGTTCAATGGATTATGAAATATCTTAAAGGCACTTCACATTATGTTTTGAGGTTCAAAGCTAAAGATGCTCAGTTGCAAGGATATGTTGATTTTGACATGGCTAGTGACTTGGACAAAAGGCATTCTACCATCGGATATGTGTTTACTTTTGTAGGGGTAGTGATTAGTTGGGTTTCCAGATTATAACAAGTAGTTTCTCTCTCCACTACCGAAGCAGAATACATTGTAATGATTGAAGGAGCTAAAGAAATGTTATGGTTGTAGTGATTATTAGGAGAGTTGGGTTCAAAACAAGTTTTTACTTCGTTTAGTGATAGTAATAGTGCTATTCATTTGGAAAATAATTCAGCATTTCATTATTTCACTAAGCATATTAAGCTTCAATTTCATTTCATTTGGAGTGTCATTGAAGATGGAAAACTCAAGTTGGATAATATCCATACTAACTGTAACCTTGTAGATGTTTTCACAAAAGTTATGTCAAAAGAGAAGCTTGAATTCAGCAGAGCTTCTCTTGGTATTTTAATAAAGTGACATTGAGATTCAAGGAAAGTGGGGACAATAGTATGGTTTGGACTTCAAGTGGGAGATTGTTGGAAGTGAAGTCCAACCATCATTTCCCTTTCATTTTCCTCTTCCCATGACTCTTCACTTGTTGGAAGAGTTGTAGATAATTCAATTTGATTTTCCTTTTGGGATGTTGGAAAAATAATGTAATGAATTTTTTCTTTTAATCAATAAAGCAAAGTGACCTACTTTCCTTGGTGGATGTAGCCATATAATGGTGAACCACGCTAAATAGCTATGTCAATTTCTCGTCTCTATTTTTGCAATCATTATTGTTGTTTTGTTTTTATTTTTTGTTGTTCTTGTTGCATGGTTAACTAAACATTTTGTCTATTTTCTTTTCTTTATGCTCTACATGAATACCATTTATGGAATCTACAAAATATGACCACTTACCTTCATTCTTTATGTTTTAGTGAATATCCATCGATAGGAATAGCATCATCATCATGAAATTTTATCAAGAGTTAAATCTAGAATGGTTTGTATTTGACTTTTAATATGTCTTCCAAAGACACAACTTGCCTTAAGAACTTCCTTTTCATCACAGATATGAAGGCATGTGAGCATTGAATCTTTGGCAAATTTAATTCAAGCACGTGAGTTTCATAAAGGGTGGCATAAGTAGCAAATCACATGGATTATGGTGGAACAAACTTACAATATTCATACAATGGTTTTCTTTTTGTTTTATTAATAACATTGCTAGTTAAGTGGAGAAAGATAATTCAAATTGGGCTGTGAAAATCCACAACTCATTTTTTTTAAGTTAAGAATTTGGGTTGCAAATTTTCACAATCCAATTTTTGTTTTACAGTGGATTGTAAAATTTCATAGCATCACTTTTTCTTTTTAATTTACCTTGTGAGATTTCACAACTTATTTTAATTTTAACTCTTTTTATTTTCCCACTTGACTTGATTCTCTCCAATATTTACTTATTTTATTCAAAATAAGTAATATTAAAACTTGAATATTAAGACTTAAAATTGTGCAACCATATTTTTGAACATCCACTATGATTGAGAACCAACCAAACAATATTCCATGATCTAAAATATGTAATTCACAAAAATTAAAAAAAAAATCATTGATGCATTGACTTGAAACCAGATAACCTTACAAGATCGTTGACAAAAAAAATTCCATAACTTTGGATCAGCTTTGTATTTTTGGCCAGAAAAATTTCATGTTATCCAAAATAGTAATACAATGAAACCTAGTAAACAATATTTTCCCATCTCTTCTGAAAATGCATATTTAATTATTTATGTAATATCATGCATGAAAAAATAAGCATTAATATCTCACAATCTGTGAGCTTCCAAGACTTGAAAACTAGTCACATTAGTCAAAATACCCCTAGAATTGTTCCCATTAAAATTAATTTGTGCTAGCTTATACCAATTTCAAATTTAATTATTTTTGTGAATTTTGTCATTTTTTGATATTGCACACTTTTGTTCAAGAATGTAATTTTTACATGGAAAAAACCTAAGGAATATTCATTACATCACTTCAGAAAAAATTATTTTTGATTGAATTCCATAAAAATGAGGATAGCAGGTTTGGAAAAAAAAAATAGATTATGTGGGTATCAGCTTCAAATGTAGACCATATTTTTCTATAGATCATTTGGTTGCAATGTATCTTGACTATTATATTTCTACTCCTCATTAAATATAAGCTACTTGATAGGTTTTGGTTGAACACCAAATGATTGGTGTTGATGAGGATGTTCTATCCAAGGATTTTGAAAATAGCTCCCACTTTAATTCTACCAATTCCCTTATGAATATAAATCTATTAACGAATCTTCCAAATCTAGTGATTCTCCTATATGTCTTATGGCTCCTTCTCCTTAGAGTGATGACCCTCCAATTGGTTTGAGTAACATGTTAGATTCTTTAATGAATTATTCAACCATCCTATATTTATTCTCCTATAGCTAATATAGTGTGATCTTCTCCAACAAAAATTATAGCTCATAGCACACTTATGAAAAAAAAAGCTTTAATTAATGGATTGTAGTAGATAGAAACAAGAGGAATTATCCTCCAGCTAAAACTACTAATAGTGGAAGCAAGATGATTTTTGATCTCATAATAAATAGGATAGAAATCATTCTAAAGGTGTGTAATTAATTTAGATTTAGAGGAGGTTTATATGGTTTTAAAAAATAAGATGAATTTTGAGATAGATGAGTTATATTTTAGATGGATCTCGTGAGCTCATTGTTATGAGAACCTAGGGTTTGATGGTTTAATTTTTGTGGCCTCCTAGATGTCTAACCTTGTATATTAGCAAAAAAAAATCTTAAATAAAAATAAACAGGGATTTGTTCATATAGTAAATAAATTAATATCTTAACAATTTTGTATAGATATATCTAAGATAGATCTAGATTAGTGAATAATTATTTTTAAGTGAATCATGATAAATAACATACAATAAACAATGAAAATTATTTTTATTCACTTATAGATTATTGTTTAAATAAGTAAATAAGATTGGTCCCTACTTATCTTATCAAATAATTACACTCTTAAATAATATTTTAAAATTATAGTTATCAATAAATTGAATAATATAGTAGCCTATCCACCAAATTCATTATTAGTTGTTAGAGCTCTTATTATTGGATGGATAATTTCACATGAAGTATAATTTCATGCATTTGAATATTTGTTTGATTGTTAGAGTTAAAAATTGTATATGATGGAAGGTGTATGAGCTATGTTAGGGTTTTCTTGTGTCTACGATCATCATTGGCCCCTCTTGCATCACATCGTGCCATTGGCATAGGATTTTTCTCTTTTCATGTGTGTACAACCGCATTTACTATGGTTTTTTTGTTTTAATATACCTCCAACCGGCTCTAACCCAGAAATTCTTGTTGGTGTTGGTGGTTCAATGGCTTTTCATAATGGCTCCTCCTCCAAACAAATGACCCCATAAATTTGTTTTGATAGTGTTTCATGAGGTAAGTCTTTTGACTCCCTAGCTGATGTGGTTTTACCTTTGCCTAATTTTTATTTTGCTTGTCAATGGCTTGAGCAACATACTCTTGTTGGGTATTTTGTTGGGAGGACTCCCCCTGAAAGTGTGCTTAAATAATGGGTCCACAAGGCCTAGGTCCCTCATGGGGTCCATATTGAAATGGTCCAAAATTTAACCAAGGGTATTTTCCTTTTACGCTTTGTAGAGGTCAATCATGTTTAGGAAATCCTGAGTCATAGTCCCTAGTATGTCAAGTCTTCTTTGTCGGTTTTCCAATCATGGACCCAAAACTTCATTGTCTCGAATGACACCAAGTTGTGGGTCTCGGTCTGGATTGAGTTTCCAAGTTTTCCTTTGCCTTGTGTGCATTTTTTGAGTCATGTGGCATCCTCTTTAGGGAAGGTCATTCGTATTGAGCCATATAGGTTTTTCCAAGATTGACCCTAGAAATGGGTCTATGTTGAAGTGGACCTTTCATAGGATTTGAAGGACTCCATTGATATTCAAATTGGAGCTCTCTGGCATACCTGGAAGGTCACTTATTTTAATTTGTCTAACACATGTTATAGATGACAATTCACATACCACAAGATCAAGGACTACCCTTTGGTAGTGCCTTGTACTCCTTCTCTGTTGCGGGAGTGTGAAAAGCCCCGTCAGGTGGATAATTTTGTTGCCAAACTTGATGAGAAAAGGACCACGGTTACAAACCATAAACACAATTATAGTGGCTCTAGGATGGTTTTCAAAGTCCCTTAGCCTACTAAAGATCTTTCAAACCCTTCGACAAAGGGGAAAGAGGCCCCGGTTGGGTCCAAAAATATTTCAGTTTGGCCCAGATCGAAGGCTATGCCTCAGTTTGTTGTCATTATGATAGCACAATTGAATGTGTCTCCTCCTGTGGTAGGAGCTCAACGGCAGTCTCATAGTCCTTCTCTACCTTTAGAAGGAGAATATTTACAAGAGAAACAGAGAGCTTCTTCTCCGAATATTCAAATTGGGTTAGTTCCACCAGAATTTTTGCAGAATCTCTTCTCTACTTTGAATGAGGAGCTGGACTTCGATGATATGGAGGATTTTCACTCATGAATTTCCTCTCATGGAATGTTCGAGGTCTAAGAGACCTCTCTAGGAAGTATTTTTTTAGGGATACTTTACAAAAGTATACCGGTATTGAAGTGCTTTGTCTCCAAGAAGTTAAAATATTTGGTTTCTTGCTCACGTCGGATTGTCGCTCTATTTGGTCAGCCAGTCAAATGTTTTGTACTAATCATGAAGCTAGATGTGACAGAGTTGTCACCCTTTTGTCCCCATAGTGGCACACTTGTGTGGTTGACCACGGGTCTGACCCCACACATTGGCTCATTTGGATCCTCCTTAACATTGATAATCACTCCTTTGGGATTATTAATGTTTATGCATCTAATGATGTTGTGGAATGCTCAAGTTGCTTTGGTGTCAGATTGTTGATTCATTGATAGTTTCTACTTAGCTTTTGTGTGGGGGTTTCAATATGGTTGAGATGGCATATGGTAAAGATACCACTTTTTCATTCAGATGGGTAGCTAGCGAATAGGAGGCATGGTTTTACATGCGTAATAAATTTGAGCTCTTTGATCCCAATATTGGTCATCGCCATTCTCATTCCCTCTGGCACACTTAGTGTAATTACCGGGATGGCTCTGACATGATACTTAAGAACCTTGATCATACCATGATCTCAGCTCAATATTTCTTCTCTTTTGATGGTTATTTTCTCTTGATTAAGTCATTAGTTGATATGATATTATCAAATCATTTCCCCATTTCTTTTCGCATTGAATGGGAGACAAGACAGCCTCAGGCCTGCAAGACGCAGTTTTTTTTAACACGTCTCTACTTTTTCATCAGCCCATGTTGGCCCACATTCGTAGGGTCTGGAACTTGGAGTGTAGGTCACCTCATAATATAGGCTAGATTAATTGGTGGAATGATTTTATCGCTCGCACGACTAGATTTCTCTGCATTTATGGGCGTCAGTTGACTATTTTTATCGGCAGTCTTATGAAACTACCATAGCTGGCCTGCACTCAGCTATCGAGGCTCTGGCGGCTAGCCCTTTCTCCTCATCATTACAAGTCAAGGTGGTGGAATTAAAACACAAAAGCCATGTTGCTAACAATTATGCTGCCATAGGTGTGCAAATCAAAGCCAAATTGTACTGGTTAAAAATTGGCGATCATGCCTCCAAGGAGTCTTTTCTGGCCCTGCGTGCTAGGAACTCTTCTCCTGGCATCAAAAAAATTAAAGAAGGAATCCAGGTGCTTTCTGAGCTACATGAAATTCTTTAGGCCTTTGTTTGGTATTATGAACAATTTTTCATTGCTTAGGAGTATATGTTGGAGCGATAGCAAGCCTTTCAGGATTGTCTTGTTGTTGTTCCAAATAGGCTATCTTCAGCCTAGAAAAAAATTTGCAAGCAATTACTCACTGTTGAAGACTTGAAGGAAGCTATTCATACCATGGTGGATGACAAGGCCTTGAGTATTGATGGCTTCCCTTGTGAATTTTACAAGGCCTTTTGGGACTATGTTGGGCAAGACTTACATAAAGTGTATCTCAAGGCTTTTCATTCTAAAATATTGGGTAATATATAATTAATAAAGGAAATATTAAATTCATACCTAAACCTAGAGATCCTGAGGATAAATGCAATTGGTGGCCTATCACGCTCCTTAATTTATCTTACAAAATCATAACTAAAGCTTTGGCTCTGAAGATCCACCATCTTTTGCCTCATATTGTGCGTCTAAAGCAAACTAGTTTTATTAAATCTAGGTTTATTCTGGATAACATCATTGCTATGTGGGAAGGTATGGAGTGGGCCAGGCACTTGGACTAGAAATCCATTTTTCTCAAAAATAATTTTGCTAAAGCCTATGACTACATTGAGTGGCCTTTCATTCTTGCCATGTTAAAAGCCTTGGGGTTTGGGCCTAACTTCATTTAGGTTGTCTGAATTCTTTTCTCAGATGCCTCTACTTGTATCACCATCAATGGTCATGAATCCTTTGCCTTTGGTTTATTCTACTCCATTTGGCAAGGATGTTCACTTTCTCCTTCTCTTTATGTGATTGTTGCCGAAGGATTTGGCTATCTACTAGCCAATACAGTTGCACAATAGTGTGTTAGAGGCATTTCCTTGCCTAACTTCCAGGCTCAACTTGTTAATTGCCATTTTGCTAATGATTCTTTCCTCACCCTTTTGGAGGAAGAGAATAATATTAAGATGGCTCTTGAATGTCATAACATTTTTTGTCTTATATCTGGCTCTACCATTCAATGGAATAAAACACTATGCTATAGGTAGTCTATTATGCCCACTCCTCACTAGTTTAGCAAGTATGGTTGGAAATGGATTGGGTTAGGGGAAATATTTCAGTTTTTGGGCATCCCCTTCACCTTCTAGGCTTCTCCAACTGAGTTATGGCAAGTTGTTATCTCCAGGATTGAGCAAAAGTTGGCCTATTCGATTACCAAGCCTCTTTCTCTTGCAGGTAAATTCTAAGTGTGCTCTAATATCTTGGTTGCTACGCATGTTTATTACTCCTCTTGTTGGGCTCCTTCGAAAGCCACCTATGCCAAGCTTGAAAAGTTGCTTCGATACTTTCTTTGGGCCTCTGCAAAGTCCCATAGATGGTTTCACCACGTTGCCTAGGAGTTTTTTTGCCTACCTAGAGACTTTGTAGGTATTGGTCTACTCTCCACTCAACGATAAGGGACCACCTTATGTGTGAAATGGATAATTAGAGCCCTTACTAGAGATGAAGCCTAGAAAATTCTCCTCAGGCATTGCATCCAATCCATCTTTCTTGTTTATAGGACCCGCCTAGAAGGGGATTAACTTTCAAACTGTTATGGTTATGAAGGAACCAATCCAAATTATGGGAACTTTCATGGTAAAGAGGATTTGGAGAGCCTGGGAAGTGATTAAGCCTTGGCTCCGTTGGTCCGGCTCTGGTCTTTGTAATGGGCTTTCGCTCAATCAGTAGAATGTTTGGTGGTCACCCCTCTTTGCTAGTAATGGTCAGCCATTGGCCAAATCACCCTTGCTTAAGGCGTTAAGGTTCCACAAGAAAGGCATTCAAACTTTGTAGCATATATTTCATAGACCCATAATGTGCATTATGCCATGGGAAGCTTTCTGTGCTCTTTACAGTCTTCAAAACTAGGATTGTAATACTTATGATGGTCTGGTGAATTCTATTCCTATAGATATGTTTCATAAGGTGGGAATTTGTGGGTCCAAGCCCTGGTGAAAGAACTAGAAGCGATACCTAGACACCCCTTTCAAGAATTACAAGCCTAGGCTTGGTTATATGTGGCTTTCACCATATTTTCCTATGATTGAATGTCTGAACCAAAGGTGGCTTCTTCAATCCTCCACCCATGTCTGATGAAAAATATTATCTGTTACTTGGTCTACAAGTGTTGAGTTGAAACTTGTCAACTTTGCTTGGTGTATTCTTTTCCAAGGCTTACTTGTGGGGTCTCGGTTTGCTCACTTGGGGATCCATGACCCTCGGTGCCCTTTTTGTGGGCAAGCTGAATCTTTTAAGCATCTCTTTTGGTTTTGTACCAAAGCTCAACAGTATTGAAATTGGATTCATGACTTCTTTCGATCTTTCAGACCGAAGCCCTTCTCCTGGTAAATGGTTCTACTTGGAGACTCACCTAGACTTCCTGCTAAATATACCCAACTTTGGCACACTTTTAGGGTGGAAATCCTCTTCAGTATCTAGAAAGATAGAAATGCCTACATATTTGCTCACACCCAAATGGATAAAAAAAAATTGTATTCTAAAGCTATTATTTGCTCTAACATGCTTTTGCAAATTCAAGTTCAAGCAAACAAAGTTGCACTTGAGGTGGCTCACCTTCAAGTGCTTCTGGATCATTGGGGCAATGCTCCATGTATTGTGGCTCGAATGCCCACTTTGCCCACTTCTTCTGTGGTCGGCCGACCTCTCAGGGCTAGCAGTGGAGTGGCTCTGCTCACCCCCACTCTCAGCCTCCTCTTCGGAATGGTTCCCACCCTTCTCGGTGGTCTCATTCTCCTCCTCTGTGGGCTGGCTAGGGGCGGCCCTCTAGAGGAGCAGCGAGAAGCAACGATGACGGTTTTGGGTGGCCCTCTGATACTCCTGGAAATGGTTGTCGTTGGTCAAACTCTGGCAAATGTTTTCAATGTCTAGCGCTTGCAATCTCGCCCCGATGCAAGGAAAATGAAAATAAAGATATAGAAGTCGATGATGGTTGGGGTCCTCCTCCTGACGTCACCCCATACCCCGCTGATGTATGGGGGAGAAAATGGATGATAGAGACCCTCCTGGCTCTACTAGTACTACTTTGGCCACTTAATGGTCTTTCTTTTAGTAATTGTAATCTTGGACTTTTGGGCTAGGCCCATGTGACTGGTTGTTTTTTGGATTTCTAGGCATTTCCCATATGACTCTCAAGGTGTGCCTTCTTACCACCCACCTTTTTTTTGTGAATATGTATTTCAATCTTTTTAGTTGTTGTAGTTATTATTATGTGATGGATAATTTTAGGCATTTGGATATTTAATTCGTCATTGTGATCTATTCATCAAATTAGTTGCTAGTTGTTAGAGTTATTAGTGTTCTTTGATGTATAATTTTATATGATGGGTAATTTTTTGCATTTTGATATTTGATTCAATCATTATAGTTAAAACTTATTTATGATAGTTTTTAAAAAGAAGATAATTTTAAATAATTTGTCCTTTCTCCTTTTAATTAATTTAAATATATTTTATATATTTTTATTTTCAAGAAAATTTAAAAATCATTCAAATATTTTAAATAATTTTAGAGAAGTAATTACAAAGTATTTAAATTCTAATAAATGTATTTATTTATTGTGAAGGAATAGATATTAATTGAATTTTTTTTATTAATTTTTTTTGACATATCTTATAATGAGTGTGTTCTTAGATATCTATTTTTAATTCTTAATATTTTTTTGTCATTATATTTAATAATAGTTTTATTTTTATACTTCTCAATATTAATGTATAACACTTTTAAATTTAATGAGGGTAGTAAATAAATTGGCAAGGTACAATTATAAAAGGCCTATTATTTGATAATTCCTTCTCAGATTAAATATTAAGAAAAAATACATGTTTGTGATGATTACAATTAATTAAAAATATAATTGAAATTATATCATTAAATATTTTTTAATTTTATAAATAAATTATATATATAATAAATACAAATAAAAGTTTGAGATGAATATCTTTTAAAAAATCAAAGTTCCAATATAAAAATAGAAATAAAAACAATAGGAGAATGGCCTCCATAATTCAATACTTATTAAAAAAAGCATTCATTGTTTTACCATTTAATGTAGTTTTATGCATATTAAATTTATTTTAATAATCTAGAAAGATTCCCAATTTCACATGGAAATCACCTAAACTTTTTCATGATGGTAAAGCTAAGGATGTGAATATAAAGGGAAGAATTAATGCTCCATTTTCACATATTAACTTTTAGATAGGAGGGTCTCCAATATCTTATTTGCTTTAAGCAATGCTTGTCCTCCTCTCTAACAATAACGAAATTAGAACATAGGATTCATACAAATTTCTCGTAATCATAACAAGCCAAGGCAGCAAATCTTAAATTTTTTATACCATACTCAGCTTTATATACATTTCAATCACTCTATTCTCAAACTCATCCTTGTTTCTATTCATGCTGCTCTTATATCGTTCATGCAATCGTTTCACAAGGTTTAGCAGCAGAAAAAATGGAAATGGAGAAGAATGAAGGAACAAGTGCCCAAGAAATTGTTATTTTTGGTAAAAGAATTCGAGTAGGAAGAGAAAACAATGGGTGTGTTTCTCATGAGAAAGGAGCAAAGAGAACATACATTAAATCTGTAACATCAAGAATTCGTTGGACGATTGATTTGCATAAGAGTTTTCTTCGAGCAATCCAACAACTTGGAGGTCCATACAGTAAGCATTTATTTCTTCTTTTTATTTGATTATTGTATCTCTAGATGCTTGGTGATTTATTTTTCTATAAATTTATGTTTTATTATACCTCTAGTTTTGGTATTGATCTAGAATTCTAAATAATTATATGAATTATATCTGATTTATATTGACTCAGGCCTATTTATTTGTATAATATTTTTTGAATTCTAGAGTTATTATAATGTTTATACTCTACTTGCAGGAGCATCCCCCAAACAACTGATAAAACTTATGGGTGTTCAAGGGCTTACCCTTTCTCAAGTGAAAAGCCATCTGCAGGTACTACTAAATTAATTTAATATCAATCACTTCTTGTTAAAAAACAAAAAACAAAAAAATCTTTAAATTAGTAAAAAAAAAATAATTGTAATTTTTTTATTGTACAGATTTATAGAAATGCCATCAAGCTTGGCAAGAATGAACAAGGTATGTTTCACATCCTAACTTATCCTAGAGACAGCAAGCTTACATTTCTAAATATTTGTAAAAGTAATTCCTTTTTACTAATAATATTTTTCTAGTGTATTTTAACGATTATAAAATGAAACCCCACTTAATAAAAAGAAAGAATTATAAACCTAATATGATTCAGATCTATTGTTAGAGATTGAACTCATATCAGTTCATATCATTATATCAATCTGTTTACTTTATTTCATAATTTATATTTGATTTTTTTGAAAAAAATTGTCACTCGAGAAGATCCACCATTTTAGATAAATTTTTAAATTTTTCGAGAACTCAGAGAACATTGTTCAACAATAACTTGAAAGTCATAGATTTTTCGGGCGAAAAAAATGAAAAGAAAAGGGATTCAATGTTGATGATTGAACAAGGATCATCTCTGATGCCACATTCAAAACAAACAAGTTCTACATTGCAAACTTCTCCATACAACAGAAACACAACAACATATTGCGAATTTGTAAGAATAAAGCATGAAATTCTAATATATATATTTCTCCATTTGTCTTCTCACATTTTCTTCATAATAAATCCTTAGTTTTTATTTGTTTTTGATAAATGCAGGAACCTAGATTACAACTTCAAAAGCTTCCTCAATCAAATGCAGGTTTATTTCTTGAAGATGGAGACAAGTCACAAGTGATAACCTCAGACAAGCTTCCGGGTGAAGGTGATTGCACTTTGTTCTCAAAGAGTAAATATAAAAAGAACATGGGATAGCAAAGTCGATTCATCACCAGGGTAGATGACAAGGCACCATCTTCTCAAATTGCATTGGACTTGATACTCTAGTCTTAATATTTTCTGTTGAAAACAAGTGCTGCAATGCAGATTTAGTCCCTACCAAGGACTACAGAGTAGTTGATTTTGATTTTGATTTAGGCACTTCTATGTTAATTGTAATAAAAAACTCTTATTGTAGAATTAGTGCTACATTTCAACTGTTAGACGCCTGGTAGACTTAATCAGGACAAATTCAAAGGAATTTTAAGATTTACAATAAAATAATTTATAATTTTGTGCATTAAAATTAGGTTTTGAACATTGAATGCAAATAAGTTGTAATGCGAAGCCGATTGACTGGGCCAATCTCCTTGCAGAAAAATCATACGGCAGACTTTATGCTTAACAATGTACTCTTTTAAGCTTTTTTTCAAGAATAGTGTTGTAATAGTATAGTGTTCACTAATGTTGTGTTTATTTGCTGGAGAGCTTTCTAGAGGATGAAATGTGTTATGTTATCTAGTGTCAGTTAGTTTAGGAAAATAATCTCATGTGTTCTATGTTTGGCATCTATGTTTGTGGTGTTTGTTCTTATTTTACTTAGATCTGCTCCTTCCCTGTTGAATGGTTTTCACTTGACTCTCATTCATCCATGATATTGATCATTTTGACGTGTCAAGTTAGGAAGAATATTCGAATTAAAAATGTGAAAACTTGCAAACAGTTTGTACATTTGTTAGGTTTGTGATTCAAATATCATAGTTTGTATTTAATAATGTTATTGGTTTAATAATAAATTTATTAGTTTTGAGAATTTTCTCCATTTAGAGTTAATTTGATAGTTATCGGCACTAATGATTTTAGAAGCCAATAAAAATTCATTTTAATAATAATATTATTTATGTAATTATTTGTTTTATTTGAAATATAATTTTCTATTGTAATTTCTATATATTGGATCCTGGACCTCATATTGATATCAAAATCATGACAAAAAATAGGAAGGAACAGAAGGAATGAACTATGAAAACTAATTGCTCCATTGTATGAATTGATAGAAAAAGAAAGTGATTTATATCAGCTATTTTGGGATGTTAGGTTTTTTTTTTTAATTTTGTAGTGAAACAATGAAAAAAAAGAGTACAATAAGAATAAGGCAACACAAATGTTGTCAAGAGAAGAATTACATAGCAAACTGTCAGATACAGCTCATATAACTGACAACTATAAGCTTAAGGCATGGCAAAATACAATAACATTAAAAGACAGCCATAAATTTGGCTTATGAACAACATTCATTTCTGAATTTTAAGCATACACTGTAGCTGCAGAGAACAGAAAGAGTCTTTTTCATGAAGCTGAAGCAAATGATATTTTATCTCATCCAAGTGGTTGCTGATTTTCACCTGTTCTTTGGGCACCTCCTGCAATTGAGAACACAACACAACAATTTGGAACATAACATCAGAGTAAAATTATAGCATTTCCACTTCCTGGTGCACATTATGCATTCCAAAAACAGCCAAACATCGAATTTTCTATATATTAAGTAAAATAGCATGTCTCATAAAATCAGCAACAACATTTCTATGCAACCCAAAAACCAATAAGACTTTTTTACATCTTAACTTATGCCTGAAGATAACAAAAAGAAATTTGAAAATAACATTCCATTTTCATTTGAAATTTTAGCATATTTGGGATGTGAGGTTTGAGATGTCTATAGATGGCAGAGAGGAGGAAGAAGACATAAAGAATGAATGAAGGATTGAAATTGTTGTTTGGAGTCTGTTGAATAACTGATATCTGAGATTTTTGGTGGATAACTATTTATTTGAGCCCGGATTTATGCAATTTCAGAGTTGGATTCTTGTATGAAGTGCAGACATTGTTTGTGATCCTTCCTCGCAACACCGTCAAACGTTGAAGTTGACAGTAAGTCCTCCTTTAACATAACTGCAGAATTATTTAGAGACCCTCATATAAGGAATCGGTATTCTTTCTTTGCTCACTTGAATTCATATTCATAGAAAAATTTAATTACATTGTTTGGTATTAGCCAATTTGGCGATAACAAGGAATTTGGAGAAGATTTGATGCCCCGTTGAAGTTGCAGTAGAGCCGTTTCTTGGTAGCAGTACTGCTGATTTTGCATTCAAAGACAAAAATCGAAGGTAAATTGTCAGTCTTCGAGGAATCTCAGCTGTCTCACGTCATCTGCCATGTGGAGTCAAAGCTATGGGGCGCTAGATGAGGAAGAGATAATATTGAGTGGATAATGTGTCGAGAGATAAATTCGAGTGGATAATACTGTCATATTCGAGGGGCTTAGGGATAAAGGAGGAAGAGTTTTTTAAAAATAAAGAGAAAGATATAGTTGTGTTTAACCATATATATTATAGGTTATATATTTATGTTGGTATTTTATTTGAGTGATTTTCATGTTATTTTTCATGAATAGAATTAAAGTGGTAGAATGAGGATAACTAGCATATAAATATATTTAGTTAGGGTTAGGATTAGGGTTAGGGTTAAGGTTAAGATTAGCTTAGGATTAGGGTTCAGGTTAGTATGAGGATTACAGTTACAAAATAGGTTTAGGATGAAGTTTAGGGTTAACAGATATAGTTAGGGTTGGGGTAATAATTGGGGTTAAGGTTATCAAGATTAGGGTTATAGTTATGTTTTGGATCAAGTTTAGGGTTGGGATTATGGTTAGGTTGGGTTTAAGAGATATAGTTAGGGTTAGAAATACAGTTAACATTATAATGAGGGTCAGTGTTCACATCAAAATTAGGGTTAGGGTTAGCATTAGGATTAGGGTTACATTTAGGTTTGCAGTCAAGTTTAGGGTTAATAGATATAGTTAGGGTTGGGGTAATAATTGGGGTTAAGGTTATCAAGATCAGGGTTATAGTTATGTTTTCGATCAAGTTTAGGGTTAGGATTATGGTTAGGTTGGGGTTAAGAGATATAGTTAGTTTTAGGGTTTAGGTTCTAGGATTAGGGCTAGAGATATAGTTAAGTGTATGGTTAGGGTTAAGAGATAGTATTTAAAATAAGATTTATATTTATATTTATATTTATATTTATATTTATATTTAAGATTTATATTTATATTTTTAAGAAATTATTTAATAAATGTTTGCAAATCAATCTTAACCTAACCCTAATCCTAACTATATCTCTATCCCTAACCCTAATTATATCTCTTAATCTTAACTTTAACCCTATTCCTAAGTCATTGTGTAACCCTAAACCTAACCACATAGTGACATTAAACCTAACTATATCTCTAACCCAAAACCTAACCCTAAGCCTAACCATAACCATGATGTAAATCATAACCCTAACCATAATCCTAACCCTAAAATTTATCTTAAATCTAATTGTAACCCTAATCCTAATCCTAACTCTAACCTTAATTTTAAGCTAATCTCCATGCTAACCTTAATCCTAATTTTGATGCTAACCCTAACCCTAATCTTGATGCTAACCCTAACCCTAATCCTAACTGTGTCTGTTAACCTTAACCCTATCCCTATTCTTAACTAAATATCTAATCCTAAACCTAACTATATAATGATCCTAAACCTAATGATAGTTCTAACTCAAAACCTAACCCTAAGCATGACCATAACAATTATGCAACCCCTAACCCTAACCTTATTCGTAACCCTAATCTTGACCTTAAACCTAACTATAACCCTAATCTTGAGCAAATCTTGATGTTATCCCTAACCCTAATTTTGATGCTAACTCTAAGCCTTGTATTAATTCTAATTGTAACCCTAATCTTAACTAAATCTCAACCCTAACTCTAATCCTAACTATATATCTAGCCTTAACCTTAACCTTAACCCTAACCCTAACCCTAACCATATCTCTTAACCCTAACCCTAACCCTAATCCTGATAACCTTAACCCCAATTATTACCCTAACGCTAATTATATCTCTTAACCCTAAACTTGACCCTAAACCTAAATGTAATCCTAATCCTAATGCTAATCCTAACCCTGATCCTAAACTATTCTTCATGCTAACCCTAACCCTAGTTTTGATGCAAACCCTAACCCTCATCCTAATGCTAACCATATTTCTAACCCTATCTATATCTCTTAACCCTAATCATAAGCTTAACTATATCTCTAGCCCTAATGCTAACCTAAACCCTAAACCTAACTATATCTTTTAACCCCAACCTAACCATAAACTTGATCGAGAACATAACTATATCTCTTAATCTTAACCCTAACCCTATTCCTAAGTCATTGTCTAACCTTAAACCTAACCACATAGTGACATTAAACCTAACTATATCTCTAACCCAAATCCTAACCCTAAGCATAACCATAACCATGATGTAAATCATAACCCTAACCATAATCCTAACCCTAAAATTAATCTTAAATATAATTGTAACCTTAATCCTGATCCTAACTCTAACCCTAATTTTAAGCTAATCTTCATGCTAACCCTAATCCTAATTTTGATGCTAACCCTAACCCTAATCTTGATGCTAACCCTAACCCTAATCCTAACTATGTCTTTAAACCCTAACCCTAACCCTATTCTTAACTAGATCTCTAATCCTAAACCTAACTATATAATGACCCTAAACTTAATGATATTTCTAACTCAAAACCTAACCCTAAGCATGACCATAAAAATTATGCAACCCCTAACCCTAACCTTATTTGTAACCCTAACCTTGACCTTGAACCTAACTGTAACCCTAATCTTGAGCATATCTTTATGTTATCCCTAACCCTAATTTTGATGCTAACTCTAAGCCTC